>QLNU02003225.1:81837727-81855623 GCA_006491805.2 Dysdera silvatica | reverse complement strand
TGTTAGCACTTTTGTGAAGATTTTATAAATAGCAGGTAACAAGTTAATTGGTCGGTAATTTTTTAACTCCTCTTTATCACCTTTTTTATGCAAAAGAATTACTGTTGCAGAATCCCATTGGTTTGGTATGTTACCACTGTTGAGGCATTTGGTAAAGAATTTTGCGAGTATGTCTTCTACATGTTCTCCAGCTTCTTTTAAGATATCTAATGTAATGCCATCATCGCCAGGGGATCTTCCTTTCTTCATACTTTTTATTGCAAATGCTACTTCTTCTTTTAAGATTTTAGGAGCTGTTCCTTCGACTATCTCAGAGTCTTCGTTTAATCCACTGTTTCCCTCATACAGCTTTCTGTAGAATTCTTCAACTCTTCTAAGTATTTCTTCCCTATTTCTTGTTACAGTGCCATCCTCTCCTTTTAATGCAATGATGTGTTTCTTCCCAATAGACAAACTCCCTTTAACAACCCTAAGGCTCTTGTTGCTTTCAATGGCCTTCCTTACTAACTCACAATTGAATTTTCTTATATCTTCTTTCATGTTTTTGCGCAAAGTTTTGCAAAGTTCTACATACTCGATCTTGCGACTGGTATTTTGATTGTCCACCTTCATAAGTCTTCGCCTTTTCATGAGTTGTTTCGTCTTCTCAGATAATTTGCTATTCTGCTTTTTACATATTACACCACCAATTTCCCCAGCAGTTTCAATTATTGTCTTAACAATGTTTTCATTTGCTTCTGAGATGTCAACTTCTTCAATAAGTCCTTCCAGTGCAGAAAAGCGATTTTTTAATTCCAACTTGAATGCCTCGGTATTTACTTTCAGTTTCATTAGATCCACCCTCTTACTTACTTGTTTCCTAATGAGCTTCTGTCGTTCTAATTTAGTATTTAAGTGCACTTTACATCTCACCATTCGATGATCACTTCCAGTATTAAATCTGTTCAGTACACTGCAATCTTCAATAATTGATTTCTTGTTTGCCAGGATATAGTCAATTTCACTAGTTCCCCCATTTGGGTGTTTCCATGTCCATTTTCTTTGCGGTTTCTTCTTAAAAAATGAATTCATGATGCTAAGATTTTCAGCTTCTGCAAATTCGATGAGTTGATCGCCACGTTCATTCCTTTCCCCATATCCGTATTTACCAACCGATGTCTCTCCTTGTTCCTGTTGTCCAATTCTTGCATTGAAATCCCCCATGATGAGCTTGATATGTTGTTTCCCTTTGGTGTGTAACTCTTTGATTTCTTCATAAAATTCTTCAACCTCTTCGTCGGTATGGCTTGATGTTGGTGCATATACCTGTACTATTTGAAGTTGGTATCGCTGGGTTAGTTGAACAACGAGCCTCGCTGCTCGATCTGACGTGCTTTCGACTTCAAGAAGGTAGTCTTTAATTCTTTTGTTGATTAAGAAGCCAACACCACTTGTTCTTCCAGTTTCCGTTCCTCTATAATAAAACAAATGTCCACTTTTAAGTTCCACCAACTCTTCACCTTTTCTTCTAACTTCACTGAGTCCTACAATGTCCCATTTGATCTTGTCAAGTTCTTCTTCCAATTCCTGAAGTTTTGCTTCAGAAGCAAGGGATCGTCCATTAAACGTAGCCAAGGTCAATAACAAACGGCAGCCTGGGCCATTCCAGTGATTCTTAGCACCCCCTGCTTTCATGCCACACTGACCGCTGCCTTGATCAGGAGCACTCCAGCACCTGGAGACTAGGGGCCATGGTTTCTGGTGTGTCAACATAATGGAGGAATTAGCCATAATTTCACCACGCTGGCTAGACGGGTTGGTGAATTAGCCCTCCCCTTCCGCCTTTCTATCCGTGTAGCAAATATTAATTTGCCACATAAATAGAAAGCTCAGCCTGCACCACTTGAAGGCGGGGTAGGACACTAGGTTACTGGCCTGGCCGGTTCCACACATCGTCACATACGTTCAGCGTGTGGGTCTCCTTCCAGTTAGATACCAGCAACCCTTTTGCAGGCCATATATATATATATGAAAGTCTGTTATTGTTCGAAAAATACGCGTTGTTGCTGGTTCACTTGGCTAAAGCACAATCATCCCCCCTGTTCTTAAAAAAAAAAAAGCGAAATGTGGGGAGATGGCGTACAGAATAATAACTGTGGTAACAATGCTGGTATTTCTGATAATGCAACAAGCAGTAACTCGGAAATAGCAAGGTTACCTATTAAAATGCCTATCTGTCAATAAACGAAATTAGACATATTTTTCTCCCAATTAGAAGCTGCTTTTCAAATCAACCAGCTACATAGTGAAGAAACAAAATTCAATTACCTAATAACGACTTTAGACCCTGAAATATTGGCTCAAATGACAAAGATTATCACAAATAAAAATGAGGAAAGTCAATATACAGTGTTGAAGTAAAAAGTAATGGAAATGTTTCAAAATTCTACTGCCACAAAAATTAGGAATTTATTAAACGAGTTAAGGTTAGGTGACAAAAGACAATCAACTTTGCTCAGTGAGATGAAAAATTAAAAAACTTGCTGGAAACACAGTCACTAACGAGTTTCTAAAAGCAATCTGGTTTGAGAAATTAACGCCACAGATGAGGTTAGTACTAGCGGTAGTGGGAGATGATTTACAGCAATTAGCAACTGTCGCTGACAAAATTAGCGAAGTTACCGCTAATAAAAACACATAGGTATTTCAAATAGCAAATAGTTCGCAACTGGAGAACCTGCAAAATTAGGTGGCCAGTTTGGCGAAAAGAATAGAGGAATTATCCGCCAATAGCCGTAGCAGAAGAGCAACAGACAACAAATTGCATACAGTTGCTGCAGGAATAAGTCGACCCGGGGATATAACAATCACAGGTCGTTGAACTAGCAAGACAATCGCGCATGCGATAATGTGTGTTTTTATCACAGGCGTTTCGGCCAACAAGCGCGTAAATGCAATAAACCATGCGCTTTCGAGAAAAGCGACGCACCCGAATAAAAGATTGTTTTTTTCAATTTATTGTGACTGAGGTAAACCAGCCAATTTTGGAATCGGATTTTTTGGCGCAATTTGGCCTCATTTTAGATATAAAAAATCAGGTTTTGATTGACCCACTGACATTATTGACTACAAAGGGATACAAAAAAGCTTGTGTACAGATGTCCATTAAGTGCACAACGGAGAGAAATGTGTACTATCACATCTTAAGAGTTTCCGGATTTGACAAAGCTAACGCCTTATCCGGCAAAAGTAAAGCACGATACTTATAAATATATTGAAACTACTGGTCCCCCGTCAAGTGTAAACTAAGGAGACTAAACCCTTTAATGTTGGAAGCTGTAAAACAAGAATTCCAATACCTTCTGGAACAAGGTATTTGCGAACTTTCAAAATCTCCTTGGGCTAGCCCAAGACATACAGTTCCGAAACTCAAATTTAAGGACAGTGATAAACAACAGTATAGAATATGCGGAGACTATAGGGCAGTTAATGCCCAAAGTATACCCAATAATTACAGTTTGCCCCATATAAACGATATCTCACATCATTTGCATGGCAAAACAATATTTTCTAAACTAGACTTGGTCAAAGCATTCTATGCAATTCCCGTGCTACCCGAGCATGTAGAAAAAACGTGTGTTACAACGCCATTTGGCACTTTTAACTTTCTACAGATGCCATATGGTTTATCAAATTCTGCACAATCCTATCAACGTTTTCAAAACGAGATATTTTTCAAAATGAAAAATGTATTTCCCCTTCATTGATGACTTGCTGATTTATTCAAAAGATAAAAAACAGCACGAACAAGACCTTAGAGAGGTATTAAAAAGGCTTGACCAGTATGGCGTTACGATTAACATAAAAAAATGCATATTTGGAGTTAAGGAAATCCCATTTCTAGATTACTTAATTTCCAAAACTGGCACCAGACCTATGGAGAATGGATGAAAGTTATAAAAAATTATGCCAAACCCGAGACAATCAAACAACTGAAGCAATATATAGGCTTCATAAATTTTTACAAACGCCACTGTAAAAATGCAGCACAGATATTGTCCCCAATCAATGACTTTCTCAAGGGAGCCAAAAAGAACGACAAACGAAAAGTTCCTTGGACCCCCGAAACTGAAAAAGCATTCGAGAACAGTAAAACTCATTTCTCACAGCAAACAATGCTAGCGCACCCCGCGCCAAACGCGAAATTAGAATTCAGGTGTGATGCTTCAAATTACGAAATCGGTGCCACACTTAACCAATGGCTAGAAGGTGTAATGCAAACACTCTCATTCTTTTCAAAGAAATTAACACTTGCGCAGCTCAAACATAGCACATGCGACAGAGAAATGACATCTGTGTATGAAGCAATTAAACATTTCAGATACAAGCTTTAACGGCGCCAATTCGCAATTATCACTAACCAGAAACCGTTAGTGTACGCTATAGATCAAAAAAGCGAAACGCAAAGGCCGCGACAAGCACTACAATTAAAATTCATAAGCCAAATCTCCACAAACATTATCCACTCAAAGGGCGCCAATAACAAAGCCGCAGACATTCTTTCTAGAATTTAAGCTATTGTGGCGCCAAATAAAATCGACTACAATGTAATTGCCAAAACGCAAGCGAATGACGAGGAACTCCAGAATTTAATAAAATTCGAGTCATCCTTGACGTTTAAAAAATTGGTTGTCCTGATACGCAATTCGAACTATACTGCGACACTTCGCAAAGCAAAATACGCCCGTATATCCCAAAAGAGCACAGGTACAAGGTATTCAAAACACTGCATGATCTAGCTAACACCGGCAGTAAATCTTCGGTAAAACTAATTTTGGATAGATTTGTGTGGCCCGAATTACGCAAAAATATGATCCAACCGTCAAAACAATGCATTGACTGCCAACGCCGTAAAATATCTAAACACGCGTACAGCCCAATAGGAGCATACGAGATCACTGATGAACGCTTTAGGGAAATTCATATGGATATAATAGGCCTACTAGGCACTAACAATGGTTATCGCTGTTGCCTAAGCATCATAGATAGGTTTGCTAGATGGTATGAAGAAGTCCCATTCATTGAACAAGAATCGGAGACTATTGGTAGAGCACTATATTTAGAATGGATCGCAAGGTACGGCGCATCCAAATCCATTATTTCTGATAGAGGAAGAAACTTTGAATGAGCACCATTTAAGGCATTAGCAAATCTTTTAGCCATGCACAAAAAGAGAATGTGTAGCTACCGACCACAATGCCAAGGTTCCATTGAGCGATCGCACCGCTCTCTCAAATCAGCATTGCGCGCTTATAAAAACGAAAATTGAACTGCAACCCTTCCCGCAATAATGGTTGGTTTGAGAACCGCAATTGAACCACATTTGGGGACTTCTCCAGCCCAATTTACGTATGGTACAAATCTAATGCTACAAGGCAAATTATTTACTAGCGGAAGGGGTGGTGTTAATGCAGGCCAATACGTAAAAACGATGCAACAACATTTCGAAAAAGTTAGACCAGTTTTCTCCGCGATCCACTGGAAACACTAAATTTTCGTGCATGAAAACATAAGCACATGTACACACGTCTTTATTGGGAAAGACGCTGTACGAAAACCTTTAGCGCATAGGTACAACGGGTCTTTCGAAGTAATCGCCAGAACACCTAAATATTTCACACTGTTAGTGAAAAGCAAGAAGGAAAACGTTTCAATCGACCGCCTTAAGCCGTGTTATATGTCAACAGAGGACATAGCAGCCGAAAAAGGAACAAAAACTGAAACCACAGACGAAAAGAGAAAGGAAAGATGTGTTTCCATGACAACGGATGCCGACGAAGGTACAGCAAACCAGTTACTGGGCAACAATCAAATCCTTCTGCTAGAAGGAGCAAAAGAACTGTACATTTTACAGGCAGGTTTCAGCATACAGCCTGACGCTTCACTACGAGCGCGGTTTAAAAGAGAAACTTGTTCTGCTCGGATCGGAAAGCTAGTGGACTCCAGTGATGGAGCACAAGAATAAACAATCGCAAAACCGGGATATTTAAAACTGCATGGCAGCGTGCAACCAGAAAGATGCAACACGTTGCATAATAAACCCTGTGGAGGTGATGGTTATAAAATGAAATATACACATCATTTTCTTCAGGGGGACTTCATTCCGACGATGAAGCCAAGACAGCAGTCCGACGGTGGTTCCACAGTCAGCCGGACGAATTCTACCACAGGGGCATCTCAAATTTAGTGCTGCGATGGGACAAATGTCTGAACCGGTGTGGGGACTATGTGGAAAAATAGTGTAAGGTACGTAGAATAGTACGTATATTTGTAATTACCTGTATGTACCTTATTTTGGCTAATAAAAAATAGGGGCAAAGACTTTCTGATTCGCCCTCATATATATATATATATATGGCCTGCAAAAGGGTTGCTGATATTTATTTTATTTGACTGTAAGGAGACCCACACACTGAATATATATATGATGATATGTGGAACCAGCCGGGCCAGCACTCAGAATCCCAGGCCCCTTCAAGTGGTGCAGGCTGGGCTTTCTATTTATGAGGTGCTGGAGTGCTTCTGATCAACTCAGAGATCAGTGTGGCATGAAAGCAGGGGGGTGCTAATAATCAGTGAAATGTCCCAGGCTGCCTTTTGTTATTGACCTTGGCTACTTATAACGGACGATCCTTGCTTCTGAAAAAAACTTCCGGAATTGGAAGAGGAACTTGAAAAGACCAAATGGGACATTGCCGGACCCAGTGAAGTCAAATAGTGAAATATTTAATAGTGAAAAATAAAATGGTGAATATTTAAATTCTCTGAGGTTTACTTATAACATTGTTATCTTTTCAACAAACCCATCAGAACTCCAAGACATGGTACACGAACTCTCAACAAGAAATAGAGATGTTGGACTCAAGATGAAACTACACAAAACTAAAATTACGTTCAATAATTTCGTAGAGAAAACAAATATACAAGTTGACAACATTGAGCTAGAAATTACTCTTTCATCTATTTACCTTGGCCAGATGATTTGCATGGAAGGCAACATTATGAAAAAACTGAACAGACGTATTAAACTTGGCTGGAGTGCATTTGAAATAAAGAGTTTCATCCTGAAAGGGAAATTGCCGTTGTGTCTAAAAAGAAAGATCTTCAACCAGTGTGTATTTCTAATCTTCTCTTATGGATCAGAGACATGGAGTCTAACAGTTGGAGCAATTCGGCTGTTACAGAAAACCCAAAGGAGCATGGAGGTGAATGCTTGGAATAACTAGGGGAGATCGAAAAAGAAACACTTGGGTGAAAGAGAAAACTAGAGTAGAGGATACCATTGTTAAAATAAAAGGGCTGAAATGGCGATGAGCTGGGAATCTTGCAAGAAGAACTGATCAACGATGTGAAACAGAAATTCTGAACTGCGTTCCAAGAGACACCCGATGACCTAGAAAACGTCGTCGAACTAGATGGGTGGATGAGGTAAGAAAACGGATTGGGGTGACGTCGAAGCAAATTGCTCAGCATAGATTTGTGTGGAAAGCATTTGGAGAGACTTTCATCCAGCAGTGGATAGATAATGGTTGAATATGATGATGATGATGATGATATATATAAA
Organism: Dysdera silvatica; assembly: GCA_006491805.2. NCBI lineage: Eukaryota > Metazoa > Arthropoda > Arachnida > Araneae > Dysderidae > Dysdera > Dysdera silvatica. The sequence continues at coordinate 81,848,020 of QLNU02003225.1, read as the reverse complement.
ATCCATTAACCCATGCAAGCTCAAACCAACCAACGTGAAAACAACTAATTTTCCAAGGATGAAACGCAGAGCATCACCATTTCACAAATTATACCCAGTGTTCTTAAGTACATATACACAATATTCGATCCTTGACTCTTTTAGCAATATAAATTTTAAAACGTGTTGAAGTAGAAATGTTAAAAAACAGAATAAACTAATGATTTAAATAAAGTATAATATAGTTATCATTCGCTAATAACGTTTAAAAATTGCAATCTCCTGGAATGGTGCTTAGGAAAACAATTAAAAATTTCATCACAGCTGAGTGGTATTTTCTTGTGCATGTTAAGAAGTACTAATCCAGCAAGTTCATCCTCACTCATACGATTTCGTAACCATGGGACTAAATGAAATGTGAAGAAAAATTCCAATAAGTAATTAGTATTCATTTTAGTTCAAAAATATTTTTTAAAATTGACAACCCGCATTATGCTAAATCAAACATTTAATATAATTTTGTTATATTTTTAAAATTTTTAATATTTTTATGTCATATGGCCTTTGAAATTTTCAGGATAGTTTGAGTTTTTTCTTTCTAAACTCTTTTCTTCAACGGGGAGAAGGGTCCCTCGGTCCCCTCCCTTAAGGCCGTCTATGTTGTGGCCACTGAAATACTGAAGAGTTTAAAAAATCATAACTTGTTCCATTTTCAATCTTTTTCATTTTCTTTTTACGTAGGTTATCGAGCGTCCCTTAAAGATTAAAATGGCTACGCATTATGTCCAGCAACGAGTAAAACTCATCGAGTTTTTCTATTCCAGTGAAAGATCAATTATTCAAACTCAGAGAAAATACTGGCGATATTTTAATGTCAAAATGTTCACCTTATTTGTAAGCACCAGACTTCGTTCTGTGAGACTACTTGAAAGAAAGGGTTTTCGTAAATGAACTTCGAACAATTCGATTAGAACAAAATTATTTTGACATTAAAATGTTGCCAGTATTTTCTCCGAGTTTGAATAATTGATCTTTCACGGGAATAAAAAAAAACTCAACGAGTTTCGCGTGAAAATTCCGACACCTACGTTAATTATTTCAAACTAGACCATTTTGTTTTAGGAGAAAAAGAGACGCCGACTTCAACCTAGATTCGAATCAGGGTTTCTCCTTTGAGCCCGGAACGTCTTGATCATTAGACGAACAGGGACCAGAACGATGCTCTTTTTCCCCTTATATAAGGAGGTAAGATATTATTACCGTTCTCAAGGATAACTTTCTCAAGGATAACCTTCTCAAGGATAACACAATTGCCATGTAGTGGTCATCACAGAAAAGCCTCCGGGACGAGTTTTTTGGGTTTTTTCCGTGGGGAATAATTATACGTGAAAATTCCGATACATACGTTTATTAGCTCAAACTAGAGCTTTTTTATTTTAGGAGAAAAAGAGGCGCCGTCCTCATTCTGGATTCGAACCAGGGTCCCCGCGTTTAGTCCGGAGTGTTTTGACCCCCAGACGAACTACGACAGAAACAACGCTGCTTTTCTCCGTATATGAAGATGTAAGGTAACATTATACAATAATTTCTGCCACCCACGCATAGATTATAGCTCAAACTAGAGCTTTATTCGTTTTGGAGAAAAAGAGACGCTTTCCCCATCCTGGATTCGAACCAGGGTCCCTCCGTTTAGCCCGGAGTGTCTTGGACCGCTAGACGAATGAGGACAGGAAACAACGCTCTCTTTCTCCGTATATAAGGATGTATGATATTATTACCCTTCACAGGGATAACACAATTGCCAAATAATGGTCAACACAGAAAAGCCTCCGGGGCGAGATTTTTGTGAGTTTTTCGTGGGGGAATTTATTATACAATAATTTTTGCCACCCACGTCATGGTAACATTTCTCCTTCTCAGGGATATCACAATTTCCGTGTACTTGTTGCCACAGAAAAGCCTCTGGGGCGATTTTTTTGTGTTTGTTTTTCATAGAGAATAATTATGCTTGAAAATTTCGGCAACCAACGAGTTTATTCGTTTCTGGACATCATACGTAGCCATTTTAATCTCCAAGGGAAGCTCTATGATTTACAAAAAAAAAGGAAATAAAAAAAATTCAAATAACAAATTATGACTTTTTTTACCCCTTCAGTCTTTCAGTGGTCACCTTATATTTGCAAAAAAATTTACGGAAACGATCTTGTTACTGAATATAACCCAAATTTTACCTTCTTAATTTTACTTACCAGAGGTATCAATATTTAGTAAAAAAAGGATTATTCTACATCACAAAATATTAAAGCCTCCCATCCGGACTTTCAGTATTCGGTAGCTTTTTTATTAAATTTAACATAAAACTCGTTGAATTCTGAATCATTACTTGTGGTTTTTCGGTATACAATAAATTTGCTCTTAGAACTTTTCTTGTAAATTTCATTCTCGGAAAATTTACGTCAGAAAAATTATCATTCATTATTTACGACAATTTCGATGGTTTAAAACTCGTGGAAAATATCCAAGAAAATATTCATTATGTTGACAACTTCAATTTTAAAAAAACTGTCTATCGAACAAAATCAATTGAATTTCGATACTTTTTGTTTCTAATTATGGAAATGTTATCAATCTTGAAAATATTTTCTGGAATAATCTCTTCAACTAATGTCTATATATGATAAAGTTATTTTTAATGGACACTTATTTCGAGTAATCTAAAGGAATAACCATGAAATATTTCCCCCTAACCTGTTAAAAATTTATAGTTTCATTTTTATTAATATAAACAAAAATATTTCGGAATCACCATTTTCGGATACGTTAACGAGACCATTATTTCCAACTGTCTCAATTTCCATCGTTTGATGAATCTACCGAACTGAGTTAAAACATAAAAAAATCTAATTACGACCGATCTATCAATTTTATTTTTCCAAATCTCACTGTAAGAATATTCCCACGTTATCAACCAACTTTATAATAGAAGGAAATATTTTTATTTCAACGATACTACAATCTCTAATTTTACGATCAATATTAGCATTAAAAATAACCGCAATATCATCATTTAGAAAAATTTTAGGATTAAGTAAGATTTGCATTAGTCTCGAATTTCCATGTTACAATAGGCTCCCTCAGAATGAATCATAATAAGTATTAGGTTCCTAAATATTTATTGCGCCAATTTAAAAAAAATGTTACATTTCAAAGCCATTTTCTCCAAAATTCCCCCAACTCTGGTAAATTTTCAACCTATTTTAATGAGTTTGGGACAACCTGGAAATACTGGTTCTTGTTGCCAACTCTTGTAATTGTAGCATGATTTCTGGCTCCAGTCGGTCCTTCTATTTTAATCGGACTGATATTTTACCCACTAAAAATGAACCTGAAATGTACTGTTTTCCTTTGATTCCCCTATTAATTTGCTTTATTTTGCTACTTTTACAGAGAATTGCAGGGAGGTATCGTTGTTTTTAGCTAGAAGTTGAAAATCCAGACAAAAGCAGCCGGTTGCATAGGTCCCATGTAGCAGAGGCCCCCTTAATGCCTTCATATCACGTGGTTCCCAATTTTTTTATTTCAATCTTTTCAGTGTTAATCCATTTCAATCCACTTTTAATCATTTTCGCTTCATGATTTGGTTTTTGCATTCACGCTTTCAGAAATTGCCTTGAACCGAGGAAGATCTACAATAGTTAAGTCAATCTGGGTCTAAACGGAGGGACCCTAATTCGATTCTAGGCTGGGGACCAGGTCTCTTTTTTCTCCTGTCCTTTAAAGCCTCCAGTTTGAGCTCAAGCGTATGTATTAAAGTTTATTATCCAGAATCGAATTCCGCACGAAAAATTAGAAAGAACTGTTTTTGTGTGTCGACCATTATTTGGCAATTGTGTTAGCCCTGGAAAAGGTAATACTGTTTTACAGGCCTTATATTATTTACAGTGTGATGCTGTGCAGCAAAGTTAGGAATAAAAGCTTTCCAAAATCTACCTGCATTGGCTTAATTAGGGAGGGGATAAGTTTTACACTTAGCCTCTTCGAAAACAAATTGCTTTCCTTAGAAAAATGAAAATGAAAAGTAAAAACTATGTAAAAAGCATTGGAATGGGGTCTATGGCTCCTCAGAGACATGAAGGGTAGCCACGCCAATGCATGTCGATATTAAATATCGTGTCACACGACTTGGCTTGGCAGTTGTTGAATAAATTTGTTTAAAAATAAACACAAAAAAAATAAGCAAATGAAAGAAAATTGCCTAAGGTCGATATTTAAATTTAGCGGGTTTCAATTAACATTAATTTGCAACTCTCGAATTCCCCAACTCTCGAGTCCCTTAACTCTCAAATCCCCTCTCTCTCTAATTCTCAAGTAACTCGGTAGGTTTTCAACGTTAACAATAGCCATCATTATTGCATTTACGGAAGACCTTTACCTTACCCTTTTCATTGACAACAGACAGACAGACAGACAGACAGGCAAGCAAGCAGGCAGGCAGACAGACAGACAGAAAAACCAAAAGCAATAGCGGGTTCAATATCTATTGAAACCCGCTAATTACTGAAGTTTAGTTTAATTTGCAGATCAGAGTTGAATCTAATCCCGGTGGTTTCCATTATATTATTTTAACTAATAAAATTTTGTCGCTGGCCCAACGTATGAGAAAATATTCCGCAACATTTCGAGAAATACTTTTCCCTCGTTATCAAGTGAAATCTTCATTTGATAAAAGGAACAGTAGTTTTCGTAACGTAGCAGAATCATTTCTTTTACGTTGAAACAGTAACAGAATCTTACTAGTTATTGTAAGCCCTGATCAGTTGTAGTATTCTTTTGTTATTGTATTATTTTCAGCAGATTTGTTAAGAATTAAGCAATGGACGAAGGATAATTTGCCCCCTTTTATTTTTTTTTATATTTTAAAATTGTCCATAACTGTTCAGTTCTGCAATTATATATATATGTGTGTGTGTGTGTGTGTGTATAATTTCCGGAAACACTTAAGTGAGAATGACATAAATTAAATTCCACCTATCATAATTCCCTCCTTGGATAATACTAATGGGGACTTTAATTTTAACATAAATTAGTTTCATTTTCAGTTAGAGATAATTTACATCCCATGGATAACTCGGGAGTTATTAAATTCGTGGGAGAAATTTTAAAGCGCTCGAAAGGAATTTTCTAATCTCTTTCCCTCGGCAGTCAACTCTATTGAGTTTCGCAAAGACCAGCAGTGCAAATTGACCGTTGGAATAATGGAACCGCTTCTAGTGAAATGGCTTCTGGGCGAAGCTTTTCCCTATTGAATGGAAAATTTTCAGACCACGACTTCGACCATTTCTGCATTTGATAGTCTTGGCTTCATTTACGTTGGAGTGGCGTGTGCAGTGTAATAGAGCTCTGTAATTAAGCGTCTAAAAATAAAATATTATAGTATTGAATTCGTGATTAATGCTTAAAATTGGATTAATTAAATATGTGATGAATTAAATAGTAGCCTTCTGAATATTGCGCTTTTGGTTTTGTGAACAGCTGCACCCTGTTAATAATGGAAATATCTCCTGCATTTGATTTATTTCCTATTTCTATATATATTCAGATTCATCTTTAACACGATTGCTGTGAAATGCAAACTAACCTATTATTTTAATGTAACAGACATTAAAATGATGCTTATACTTCAGTAAAATTCCACACATTGATAAATTATCTCGTTTACTGCAATTGAAATTTCATATAAGTGTAATAAATTGAACAACTTTCTCTCTTACTCGCTCTACTTTTAAACAGACGACATATAAAAGATATTTAATATCAAAGAGACTCATCCTGTTTCCATTTTCGGATATCAGAGCTTAAATATTAATTATGCATAATTATCACATTACATTGTTCGAACAGTGTAATTCATAATACAAAACAATATCTGTTAAATCCGGTTAACGCTGTTCTTGCATATAGAAGTTAATTAGAATATTAAGTGACAAATAAGTAATAAATCCGTATGGATGTAATTAATAATTTAATCAATCTTTCCATATGCTTAATCAATAAAGTACATAATTTCCGTTTTCTTTCAATCTTGGATTAAATAAATTAAGGTGCTACTTTAGACAAATATAATGATGTTTATTTAAAATTCTTCTATAATTCTTTAAACTTATCTGATTTCAATCGTTACATATAAATCACCGGTAAGATATAGCCAAATTGATTCAAATTAGGTCCAAAATGAAAATAATTAAATTATATGCAAGTTTTTAAGTTAGCAACAGATAACTTAACAAAAAATAAGTTATTAAAACAAATTAAACTATTGGGGCACATTAAATTATTAGAGCAAATTAAATTATTACAGTAAATAAAATTATTATAGCAAATTAAATTATTACAGTAAATAAAATTATTATAGCAAATTAAATTATTAGAGCAAATTAAATTATTACAGCAAATTAAATTATTATAGCAAATTAAATTATTACAGCAAATTAAATTATTATAGCAAATTAACTTACTAACAAAACTTACTTACCAAAGCAAAATAACTAACAAAAGAAAATTAAAGTAAATTAATTAAACTGTCCATTGAAGTTGGTAAAATCATTGGAAAGTTCAGTCTTTAAAGTGTCATCAATGCAGTTTTGGATATGTAGAGAAAAAAACCGAAGCTTTCCCGGCAGGCAACTCTGTTCTTCTTAATCAATCCCAGCCTAAAATAAATTCAAAATTAAACGTACCATTCTACAAAATACATTACAATTTATAAAATATGAGCAGTTTTGCCAGTGACTGTTCTAGACTAGCACCGGGGGGAGTCATGCCCCCCAAATATAACCGGATTTTATTATATTGCCTATGTGCACGGGCGCCAACAGTGGCGCCTCTGAGCATAGGTAGGAATTTGTACGTTTTGTTTGTCAACAATATTAAACTATGCACAATAATTAAAATATAATTTCTTATAAATGTTTCAAATTAATTAACAGTTTTTTTCAAAAATATTATCCATGAAATAATAATACTTACCAGTAAATACGTGAGTAATACACAGTGAAATAAATAGTAATAACAGTGAGCAACAGAGAGTGAAATTTAAATTGAGACTTCCTGAAAGAGCAGAAAAATCATATTAAAATTATACTTCATTGTGAAATTTATGGGATAGACATAAACAAAATTCTTGTTTGATGAACTGTCTAAACTAATTGAATATTGTTATTTATGCTATTTGAATTTGAATTACATATAATTACATCGCATATCACCAAATATTTAATTTAAAAATTTTATTGCATCTGGATTAAATAGGGTAACTTTTGCAAACTATGCTAATATATAATTTTGACAAACAAAAATACTTTGTTCCATAACACTAATTTCTATAATTATCTTTCTTATTATTCACATCAATAATTGATCTGTTTTCCAAGTTAATTCGGTTTTTTTGAAGCATATTTTTATAAAAATAAATTTTATGTACAAAATTTTTTACGAAAGTATACCAATTAATCATGCTAATAAATCTTTCTTGGTTGGATGGAATATGCCTTTGCTGATGTACTACTTAAGTTAGCAATAACAAGAACAGATGTAATTCGACTTCACGCGTTGCTTCAATATCTAATAGGCAGCCTGGCGATTTATGCTGGTATCATAAAACTATGGAGTTAAAGCTAAAAAATGGGTTTCCCCCATCGTTAAACGGAAAACATGAACGCTCACCCAATTTAGCGGGATCTGGGTATGTTGAGCTTGCAAACCGCCTTTTCGTATTCGATATCAACTCAAACAATCGTTTCCCCATTGATAGTGAAGCATCAGTTTCAGTGTTTTCAGTTAGCTTAATGCGAACTCCCGTTGTAAAATCAAACGTTTTTCTTTACGCAGCAAACGGTTCGAAAATCGAAACTTTCTGAACCATTACTTTAAAACTTAACTTAGGCCTATGAAGGATATTTCAATGGCGCTTTGTCATCGCCAATGTTTCAAAAACTATACTTGGCGCCGATTTTCTCGAGAAATTCAATTTATTAACTGATATTAAAAATCGTCATTTAATCGATGGATTAACAACCTTATCCGCCAAGAGCAGAATTATAAATACGCCTCTCTTGTACTTAACAACTATATCAGGCAATAAGGCTTGTCACGCACTTATTTCTGAGTATCCCGCAATTACCAACCCCTCAATAATAGGCATAAAGCCGGACCATGCAATGTTTCATTGCATTTTAACCAAAGGTTCTCCTGTGTTTGCCAAAGCCAGAAGAGCAACTTCTAATAAACTTGCCTTTATTAAACAAGAATTTCGAAAATTGTTCGATCAGAATATTTTAAGACCTACGAAAAGCCCATGGGCAAGTCCTATTCACCTTGTACCTAAGAAAAACTGAGAATGGCGAATCTGTGGAGATTTCCGTAGATTAAATACAATCACTGAGCCAGATAGGTATCCAATATCTCACATTCAAGATTTCCGTCTGGGTCTGGCTGGAAAAAAATATTTTCAAAATTGGACTTACAAAAGCAAATCATCAAATACCAATAGCACCAGAAGATATTCCTAAGATTGCAGTCATAACACCCATTGGCCTTTCCGAGTATACGCATATGACCTTCAGCTTAAAAAACGCAGGCCAAACCTGTCAAAGATTTGCTGATGAAGTTTCCGCATATTAAAGAACTGTTATGTTTATTTAGATGACATAATAATTGCCTCTGAGAACGAAACGCAACATCTTAAAGACCTGAAAGAAGTTTGCGAGCGCCTAAATAAATTTGGCTTAATTTTAAACATAGAAAAATGTATTTTTTGGCCAAGAAACCTTAACTTTCCTTGGTTGCCAAGGTTACGCCAATGCAATCTCTCCTCTGGCGGAAAGAATTGAATCACTAGCAAATTATCCGAAACCAAAAATTATTGAAGAATTACGGCGTTTTTTGGCAATGGTTAATTTTTATTTTCGTTTTTTCCATCATTCACCGCATATTTAAGCTCCATTAGATGAATTGCTTAAAGGTAAGGTAAGAAAGATAAAACCATAATAATCTGGAATGATGAAAACACGAATGCTTTTATTCGTTGTAAAGAAATGATCGCCAATGCGGCAAACTCATCACACTCTAAACAAGGAATTCTTATCACTTATGGTTGATGCTTTAAGCACTGAGATTGGCGCAGTTTTGCATCAAAGCCAAAACAGCATCATTCAGCCACTCGCTTTCTTTTCACGTAAGCTTAACGAAGCTGAACGTAAGTATAGCACACATGATCGCGAACTTTTAGCTGCCTATTCAAGCATCCGGCATTTTAAACACTTGCTAGAAGAAAGGGATTCCTATTTATTTATTTACCGACCATAAACCTTTGACAGTCGCTATGCGTCAAAACAGCGATAAATGCTTCCACATCAACAACGCCATCTCAAATACGTAAGTCAATTCACAACTGATAAAATCTCCTGAAACGTGTCTTATAACTGTTCAGCAGATGCTCTTGTTCAGCGATTGAACTTAACAGCAGTATCGATTACAAAGCAATGGAATTAGCACAAGAAAACGATGATGATATTAAAGCATTATTTAAGTCTGACACTAACCTTCAACTTAAGCCATTGATTTTTTCATCCTCCGACACCAGTATATTATGTGATATACCAGGAGGAATTTTTCGACCCTATGTTCCACAATCATTCAGAAAGCAAGTTATCTTAATTAACTCTGCATGGATTATCACACCCAGGCACTAAAGATACAATTAACTTCATTAAAGCAAAATTTGTTCGTAACTCTTTAAAAAGTGATATCACCAAATAGGTTAAAGAATGCCAAAGTTGCCAATGATCAAAAATATACAGACATACCAAATCTCCTATTGGAACTTACTCTTTACCCAGTTGTCGTTTAGCTGAAATCAATATCGACATAGTTGGATCACTACCCCCATCTAAAGGGTTTATATTTTAACATGCATAATATTTTAATACATACATAATGTTTAATGTTTAACATACATAATGTTTCATGTTTAACATACATAATGTTTCATGTTTAACATACATAATGTTTAATGTTTAACATACATAATGTTTAATGTTTAACATACATAATGTTTAATGTTTAACATACATAATGTTTAATGTGTAACATACATAAGGTTTAATGTGTAACATACATAATGTTTAATGTGTAACATACATAATGTTTAATGTGTAACATACATAATGTTTAATGTGTAACATACATAATGTTTAATGTGTAACATACATAATGTTTAATGTGTAACATACATAATGTTTAATGTGTAACATACAT
>QLNU02003225.1:81807546-81835083 GCA_006491805.2 Dysdera silvatica | reverse complement strand
TGGCTTGTGTCGATCTTAAACCGACTTCATGGGGTGAAAAGAGAACACACAAAATTTTCTATAGGCACTGTCTTCTCCCTTTGGGTAATCTAGACAGTTATGTTTACTCAGTTCAGAAGAGCAGAACTTCCGACTGTGGTGAGATTTTCCTTGACTTTATACAGCACTTGTGACGGTCGTGGGAAAATTGCAATTTGCATATGGTTCGCAAAGACTTTTTAGCACTGTTATCCTATCTTCATCAGTGAGGTTAGATATCTTGGCATAATTAGAAATATCCGCAGTCAGAATTTCCACTTCAACTGTTTTGGTCTACCTTTATTTCCTGGAAAGCTTTTGAAGACAGCCCCTAGCCGCTGCTGTTGCTTCCCTTAACAGTAGTCTCATCAGTGTCACAAAGTTTAGGGAAATGTCGCTGGGATCGCCACTACTTTCAATTTTCTACTTTCAAAACAAGAATTTCAGTGTCTGTTGGCGTAATAATTTTTTGCTTTGTTAGCCCAAGGGGGGCCCGGGACCCCTATGTAGGTGCGCCAGTGCATGTTTGAACTAATATGATTTTTAATTAACTTTAATTTAATAAAAGAACGTTCTGTACTTATATATACGTGAATAATATTAAGTATTACATCTTTCGTGTTGTGTTGTGGTAGTTTTTAACTGGAAATCTCTCGAGTTCGGGGCCCCTTGAGATTCGGGGGCCCCCTGGCGGCCGCCAGGTCCGCCAGCCGCTTAATACGCCACTCTGCATCAATGATGCTGGACAACTTTGTAATTAACTTTTTTTCGTTTCTTGAATAGTTTTCGAGATAGCAGCTCTACGTTCTGAATTTTTCCGCTAGGTATGTAATGTCAACTGATGATGTTAGAATGGCAAATGTAAATGTAAAAATGGTATGAAAATTTCTCTCATCTGTTCATTTAATTTGTTCCACAATTGTGGACCTCTGAAATCAATAACATTTCTTGTTTCGTTTAATCGAATTCTTGACACACAAAGATCCCCCACCCCCTTAGCCTACCCCCCCACTCAATCTTCGCTTATGTGATATGTCTATTATCTCACTATGATTATCATTTCCTGACCTTTCATAAATTTTAATTAATATACAAAAATAATTCAACTTGCCTGCTGGCAAAATACCCGAATTCTCTAAATTTCTTTTCAAATCCCTATATCGATTCCAATATAATATTCTAATTTTTCTTATAGTTTTTGCATTAATCTTAGGTTTGTTGTACTCATGTTTCCCAAAAGCTGTTAGAGCATGGATACAGAGTATGAATAAAAGCATAATAGAATTATATTAAAATAGATCTTGGAAATGATATTGCTACCTTTATTATTCCCAATTCTTTAATAATTATCTTTGTTATTTTATTTATATGATCATTCCAATTTAAAACCTTGTTTATTATTATTCTTAAAAATTCATTTTTTCATTAACATTAAAACATTCACTATTTATTAATATCTTCTGTCAGTCAAGACTATACTATTAAAAGTAATCAGCCATAAATAATATATTACACATGCGGAAACAGAATTAAATTTGTTATAAAAATTTGTTTTTCACGAGAAATAACAACCAATGATCGTGGAGATAATTGGGAAGTATTTAACTGGAATGGTGTCCAACTTTTCGGAGTTGGGCTTACATTTAGCTTCTGATTCCTCTTCAGTTATCACTTCCGTTTTCTTGGATGAACTATCACTGTGCTTATAATTTGTCGCCTACTTCATACTATAACCTTTTCTCTCAACAAAGACAACACTGAGAAAGTTATGGGTTTGGCCTTTCGGGGGACATGTCTTCGTCCTTAGCTAAACCCCTTCCACAACTTTTGGCCTTCCAGAAATTTCAAACGTGCTATGCTGTCGGTGGGGGATTAGAGGTGATTTTCCCCACTGGACGGTGTTCACCAGTACCCAACATGGGTTTTTCTACCACATCTCGTTAAGAGCTCTGATCGCCAAATGGAGATACTACCTTCTCCTCTTTCTTTCCTCATCTCTTGGATTATGACCCTTCCTCTCCTGGAAACACAGTGCCGCTTGCTCGGCCAACATTTCCAGATTATTTATTATTTCTCTGCATACGAAACAACAACATTGTCCAACAATATTTACTGCCAGCTGAAAGCAAAGTACACTGAAGTGCCAGAAAAATTGGTACACCTACCTAATATTGTGTAGCCCCCAACCCCACGCATGCACACAGAAGTGCCGCAACACGACGTGGCATGGACTCGACTAATGTCTGAAGGTATCCTGGAGACAATTCACACCAGGAATCCTGCAGGGCAGTCCACAAATCCATAGGAGTGCAAGGAGGTAGAGATCTCTTCTGAACAGCACGTTGCAAGGCATCCCAGATATGCTCGATAATGTTCATGTCTGGCGATTTAGGTGGCCAATGGAAGTGTCTAAAGTCAGAAGAGTGTTCCTGGAGCCACTCGGTAGCAACTCTCGATGTGTGGGGTGTCGCATTATCATGCTGAAATTGTCCAAGTCCGTCGGAATGCACAATGGACATGAATGGGTGTAGGTGATCGGACATGATGCTTACGTACCTGTCAGAGTTGTCTCTAGACGTATCAGGGGTCCCATATCACGCCAACTGCACACGCCCCATACCATCACAGAAGCTCCACCAGCTTGAACAGTCCCCTGTTGACATGTAGGGTCCATGGATTCATGAGGTTGTCTCCATACCCGTACACGTCCATCCGCCTGATGCAATTGGAAACGAGACTCGTCAGACCAGGCAACGTGTTTCCAGTCATCAACAGTCCAATGGCGGTGTTGGCGGACCCAGACGAGGCGTAAAGCTTTGTGCCGTGCAGTCAACAATGGTACACGAGTGGGCCTTCGGCTCCGAAAGCCCATATCAATGATGGTTCGTTGAACAGTTCGCACGCTGACACTTGTTGATGCCCCAGCATTGAAATCCGCGGCAATTTGAGGAAGTGTTGCACGTCTATCTCGTTTAACGATTCTCGTCAGTCGTCGAATGTCCCGTTCTTTCAAGGTCTTTTTCCGGCCGCACCGCTGTCGGAGATTTGATGTTTTACCGGATTCCTGATATTCACGGTATACCCGTGAAATGGTCGTACGCGAAAATCCAAATTTTGTCGCTATCTCGGAGATGCTATGTCCCATCTCTCTTGTGCCGACTATAACGCCACGTTCAAAATCACTTAAATCTTGATAACCTGCCATTGTAGCGGCAAGAACCGATCTAACAGCTTTGCCAGACATCTCTTGTCTTATATAGGCGCTGCCGACCGCATCGCGTTACGCTGATTGGTTGCAAAGCTCCGTTATTTGCATACGCACGCCTGTACCAGTTTTTCTGGCACTTCAGTGTTTTATCAGTTGGTTCCCCACAAGGCCACCATATAGTCGTGCCATGTGCTTTTTGCTCAGTGCAGCCATTCATTCTGTCAGAGGTACTTGTTTTTTTAAGAACCACTTTGGATTTTTACACTTCTGCTCATATAGAGAATAAAGTAAACGTTAAATGTTTTCTTTCAGAATGATCGAATACGTTGAGCATCTGCACGAGCACTTTAAAACTCCAATTGAAGTTGAACATGGAAATTATAAAGTACCTTTGGTGAGTTATGTTCTGTTAAACTTCGTTTATAAAATGTAATGTAACAATATTTCCGAAAAATGTTATTACATGTGCAATTATTTCAGAGTAGCAGCGGGATGCTTCTTCAGCATGTAAGCATGCATATGATTTGTTTGAATCGGTACCTGGAAGTGTGGGGGATGGATTGTCTTGTTCAAAGACGTCACTATTCCGCGAAAGGCGACAGCCATGCACAACTGTAGATTGTATTTTAATATAAATATTACCGAAGATGGAGATAGTACAGGCGGGGATTTATATGAGCCTATAGAGCTCGAGCTCTCCTCCAGTAATTTAAAATAAATTGCAATTTTGAGTACATTGTAATATATAAATAAAATGTACTTCGGCCTATAAATAATTTTGAAAACTCTAGGATTATGGAAAGGCGCTGGTAAGTGTCAGCGTAGCACAAAATACTGTTATATCTTCAGCACTAACCTGAAATACTCCAATTTTGAAGGCGGATGTGTCGTAGTTACCTGTAATCTCCGTGAGACACGAAGCTTTCAATTTTGCAAAAAAATATTCGAAAGCGTTTGTTGCCTGAAATCATAATATTACACAATGTAGTGTTTAACATATAATTTAAAAATATATCCAAACTAAAATCCAATTATTCCCGCGAAACAAACAAATCCCGAATACTGAAATAATGGATTAGAGTAGTAGTTGATGATGAAATATATTAGAGTGGTAATCATAATATTACACAATGTAGTGTTTAACATATAATTTAAAAATATATCCAAACTAAAATCCAATTATTCCCGCGAAACAAACAAATCCCGAATACTGAAATAATGGAATATATTAGAGTAGTAGTTGATGATGAAATATATTAGAGTGGTAGTTTAAATAACTTCTGAGGATATGTACAATGAAAATCTTTTATTACGTCCTTCAAGGGACTGTGTAAATTCGGTTGTTATAAGCGATATTTGAAAAAAGTCTATTATGGCTATACATTTTTACATGCATTTATTCTACATCCAAATTTATACATTTTTTATTCTAAGTTTAGTTATGGAATTGATGTATTTTGTGATGGTAAATAAGTCCAGTTGAAGAGGGTTTGCGATAGGTTGATAGGCTATCAAGTAGCTATAGTTTATTACTGAATCTTTTATACATGGTCAACAGAAAGTCCGTGTAAATTTTAAGAATTCATAAAGAGGAAAAATCATCGTATTAAAGTGGGATTTGTAAGATAAACATCGTCTGAGTGTGATTTTTTTGACATAATAAAGAATTGTAGTTCAAAATTCGCCGATAGGTGGCATTTTAGACATTTGAAAGCCAATGAAAATGTTTACTGTGTGAAATTTTTGTATTATATTGTTATATTATTGTGTTGTTATACAGTCGAACCTCGTTAAGACGAACACCAAGGGGAACAGAAAATCTGTTTTCATTAAGAGTAATTCGCCTTTTCCAGAAAGCATAGTATGCTATACAATCTGACGGAACGTCCGAAAACGGTTCGTATTAAAAGTAATTCGTCTTAAGCGTGTTCGTCTTAACGAGGTTTGACTGCATTATTGTAATGTATTGTAGTGCGTCCGATATGATTTTCACTACAAGGTATGATACGATTTAGAAAAATGACAACAATTGTGACTGTAAAGTGCATTGTATCAGAATGGATGGAACTCAACTTGTGCCGAACGGTTTACGGTTCCGACGATACTGAAAATCCGATTGATAACGAGTCAAGGCTTCAAATAATCTTAAACAATAAACTGATGTCAAATTTGGAGACCGAGGAGGCTTAAGGATTTTCATAATGCCTACGGGTAAGTCTATGTTCACCAGAGGCGTCAATCAGAAATGTGGGATTGTGCTTCACCCTGTATAAATGTTGAGTAAGTCATTTTTGTGAAAATGACATATAATGCTTACAGCAACATTTATGTCGAAGGTTTTCTGGTATAATACACAAATTGAGCATATAAAATAGTCATTTTCATCATCTTTCGAATGTTTAAAATGCCGCTTATTGGTGAGTTTTGAACTACAATTTTTTTCTGCCAAATTCCATTCTCACATCCAGATAATATTCATTACGCAAATTACGCCTAAATGCGATCATTTTTCTACCTTTTATTAACTTTTAAAGTTTTGCGAACTTTTGATTAACTCTGTATGGTGTATGTATGCAAGTACGTGACACATTTTTGTATTGAAGAAAATACTTTATTTACATAATTAAAGTTCATCATCAGTTCTTTTTTCAAAGATTTCTTCCCAAAAAACTTAAACTGCTAAAAAAAACTTTCTGCCAAAAAAATTAAACCTTTAAAGCATCTGTTTGCTTTAAAAAAATTCAAATGCTATATTGTTACTTTGTCAGATTAGTTTTTAAGCCACCAAGGCGACTTTAAAATAAAACCAAAGGTTTTTTGTTTATTAAAGTTGAAAATTGCCTAATAATTTATCATCCTTGCCCTTTTAAGCTTTAGTTTTGAAAAATTAATTTTTCATGGCCATTATACCCATTAACCATTTGTTTTCTCATTAACTTGACTTTAACTACTTAAGAACTTTTTAACTTTTAAGTTGTTAAAACTTTTTTTCTACTTCGTCATAATTAAAATTAGTTTTTCAAAAGATTTATTCATATTATATTTACAAACAAGTACTTGTAATCTTTTTCTTATTATCTCTTTATTTTTAAATTATGATTATAAATTAGCAGTATTTTTTTAATTTAACTAAAATTGATAAATTAAGTTCTAATTGATTTCGATATTGACGCATACAGCTATGGTTTTCACTAATCAAAAGCTAAATAAGTGTTACTTCGAATTTTCTCAATAAGAATTTTAAATGTTATGTGTGAAATATAATACCCTCATGAATCTTCGTAAGATAAAATTTTGTCTCACTGGTTTGGCAATCACTGTCGCCCCTCCTTCACGCCATGTAATTCAACAGGTATTATTTTTAAGAAAATGAGTCGATGTTAATTGAAACAATCATCTTTTAATTCCTTCATCTAAGGTTGATTCGTTTAGTTATTTTCGAATTACATGAAAGAGAGTCGTTGATGATTGGCATCTAATCTATAAAATTCCGAAACTGACATCAAAATATTTCGTAGGTGCCCGGCTATAGTGCTGAGATGAAAGAGGAATCAATTGAAAGGTATACCTATCCCACAGGTTCGGAATGGAAAAAGCTGATTGAAGATGGAATATTCACACCTGTTTAGATAATTCTCCCATTTATAATTATTACCATGAACACTAATTCTCTCAATTATAATCATTACTATAATCACTAATTCCTTCATGTAGAACTATATACACTGGCCAAGACATAATGAACCTTAAAAACAAAATAGTCGTAGACAGTAATTGATGAAAATGAGATTACAACGTGATGAGCATACGGTATTGATGATTTGTTATCCAGAAATTGATTTCCTTGATGTGTTACGTTACCTAAGAAAAGCAGTTCGAATCAATTTATACCTAGCAGGCTCTGAGTGTGGAGGGAATAATTTTCAAGAGTATTTGCTCCCGAAATTTTTGATCATGACAATGAATATTTCCCAGCTAAGCAGCAGCAACGCATAACGTCACAATTGAGCAAGAATGGTCTGAAGACTATTTTATGATTTCTATAATAGGTTTCCCCCGTACAATCGCATTATGAGAATCGAACTAGAAATGCATTGAGTATGCAAAAGTATCTGTTAAAATAGAGATATGCAAAGAGCCAGTGACTTACGTAAAAGAATTAACTCATCGAAGTGAGTTAGAATTACAACTGATTCACTAAAAGAGTTATGGCTAAATAATTGGAAATTTTGACAATATTACCCAGTGGCGAGGAGTATTAGCAAATTCCCCCAAATCCATAAAAATGCAGTGGAAATCAGTCATAACGCTGTCATTCTTACTAAATACAGGTTCGCAATTGTTTGGCCAGTGTAAGTAAAATGATACTTATCAAATGCTTGATGTATTGACTAACAATAAAAATATCACTTTTTGATAATTTTTTGCTTTATTCTAGTTCGAATTTCCATGCTAAAGAGGAAAGTTATCGTATCTTAAAACATTAAACTCTTTCCCACTTATCACCCGCGTACTTTGGACGCAACCAACATGAATGGGGTAATAATATCTGCTGAAATTATGTTCATAAAAATTAACAATACTTATATACAGTAATTTTTCGCATTATGGACTTTAAAGGAACGGAGAAAATACGTCGTTAAACGAAAAAGTCGTTAATAACAACGATGTTGATGAAAGAGATTACTACACAGAAGGCTTAACGTTTAAAATGTTTTCTGAAACATAGCCAGTCTATTCTATAAACGGACTCGAACCTGAGACTAAGGGACTGCAGAAAAACGCGCGCTGCACTCTAGTCCATTTGCAAAAAATTTGCGGCCAGGTCGCGTTAGAATTCAAGGGAGCTGACGTCGCAGACAGGTTGTTTCATTGCAGTAGAGGGTAGAGTGTCTTTCATAACTGTTTTTTCGCGCGCGAAGAATCAGTTAGGAAAATTGAATTCTATTGGCCGCCAATTTTCCGCGAACGGACTATAGATTGAGAAGCGAACATAATTTTTTTACATAATGAAAGAAGGCTTGCTTCCCCTGGACCACCGCAGCGACCTACCAATAGTACAGTGATGTACACACACAGAAATACATATACATAAGCATTTATCCGTGCAGATACACACCTATCGGTACAGACACTTCAGTATCGATCTGCACAGATGGGTAAGTATCGATCTGTACAGATACTTCAGTATCGATTTGTACAGATAGGTAAGTATCGATCTGTACAGATAAGTATCTATCTGTACAGATAAGTATCTATCTGTACAGATACACATGTATCTATCCGTACAGACAAGTAAGTATCTATCTGTACAGATACACACGTATCTATCCGTACAGACAAGTAAGTATCTATCTGTACAGATACACAATTATCTATCTGTACAGATACACAATTATCTATCTGTACAGATACACAAGTATCTATCTGTACAGATACACAAGTATCTATCTGTACAGATATACAAGTATCTATCTGTACAGATACACAAGTATCTATCTGTACAGATACACAAGTATCTATCTGTACAGACAAGTAAGTATCTATCTGCAAAGATAGAGAAGTATCGATCTGCACAGATAGGTCAGTATCGATCTGTACAGATACACAAGTATCTATCTGTACAGATAAGAAAGTATCTATCTGTACAGACACATAAGTATCTATCTGTACAGATACGTAAGTATATATCGGCAAAGATAGAGAAGTATCTATCTGTACAAATACAAAAGTGTCTGAGAGTGGGTAAAAGTAAAACTAAAAGCATATGAAGGGAAATACAACAAAGGAAATTTCTAACCCTATTTATTCTTGAAAAAGAAGTCAATAGAACTTCAGTAAAAATTTTAAATCATAAATATATTTTTGTTCGGTTTATGTTTCATAGTACAAGGATAACTAAGATCATGTTGCATCAATATCTATGATTTTTCAAGGGCTCCGATCTGGGGGAATAAAACCCGGACTTAGAATCGACAGAAAAAGAATGGATAGAACTGGTTACTACTGCAATTTAAGCTCGGAGCACCGCTTTACTGCTACACCGTCGTAGATAACATATTTGTGGCAAATAGACAAAACCGACTGAAAATCAGTCAATGTTTAAGGTTTTCCACTCATTTCATCGCTTAATTGTTTTTCATATACTTATTTCCATGATAAGATATTTATGCAATAAATAAAATTATCTAATAATTCATTTGTGTTTTATAGTTTCTTAGTTAATTCAAGCCTGCTTATGTAAATTAAAGAGGATTTGAACTTCCTGCGCAAATCTTGAACATTAAAACAAACCTTTTTTATCAATGAATTATGCCATCTAAGGTTGAAATTAGATAGGTTTTTGTTGATACACATATCTGTATATCTATAAAAAGTACAGGTATACATTTCTAATACATGTATAACTGTGCAGCATCTCTCCCGTTTCCATTTACAGCGTATGTGTAATACACTGAGCCAAATTCCAACTGGAGTACGGACTCCTTATCCAACAGCCTCGCGGCACCCAGAGCCGTTTTTTTCTGCGGAAGGATACACTTCGTAAGCGAGTTAGGCAAACAATCCGTGAGCGAGCACTGAAAGCTAATCCCATTAATAATACCCGCTGTTAAAAATTTACATTTATTTTAAAGATACAATATTTCACAACTAGTGTGTGCATAGGCGTAACTAAGGGGTTAAATATAGCGTAAACTGGGGGTGGGGAGGAACAAAAACCCAAAATTGTAAAGGTATGATTTTGCCTCCTTTCTAAAAAAAACTAGGGGCAAGTGCCTCCCCCTTGCCCCTGTCATATTACGCCCATGACTCTGTGTGTTTTAGATTAGCTTTTTTTATATAGTATGTGATATATATGTACTTTTTAAATTTGAAAATTATGTTTGAATTTTATATACCATAGGTACGCCGTAGAATATTTTTATCACTTTCTAAACTAACTAATCTTTGAAGGTTAATTAACTAAAGCATACACTAATGATCATTAATTTATAAATTTGTAGAAAAACACAAAAATAAGCGTTGAATATCGGTCTGTTAACTGAGTATATAGTTCTCAACTAAAATCCAAATTATTCTTACTTCTTAATACAATTTGAAAATAAAAGACATTTTCACCAAAAGTCCTGCGTTATTTCTTTGCTTTACATTAACTTAAAATGAAATAGTTCCTTTATTTTTTATCCTTAAAAGTATCCGTTAACATCACAAGTCCCATTGAAGCTGGTTGTTTGCCTAAGGAGTGATTCGATCCTTCGGAAACGCCACGCTCAGTCTGCACTCCAGTTGTAATATAGCTCACAAGGGAACCTTACGAGAATTGATCGTCATTCATTCAATTGCTCATTCATTCATTTATTTATTTAAACATTAGAATGAAAGTGGAAACCGTAAACATCTGTCTCGTCAACAGATAACAATAAACATTTAGAACAAAAAACGTGACAGCAAATAGAACACTTGAAAAAAGCTCGATTATTACACTTTGAACAATTAGAGTAGGTTTTAAATTTAATACAAAATTGCTTTGGCGTTTCAAACTCTTCAGGGCGAGTTGATGTGTAGCCAGACTTTTAAATACTGTATCTCCACATATTCAGGAATAGTGGAGAACATATTTAGTTGTGAATTAGACTTTGTAGTTTAGTAGCGTTGTTTTGTATTGATAGAGTGACCACATCGGAATGGTAACTTAACGCATGATCTGTAATGGCTTTGACAAGTGATTTATAATGATAAAATCCGCAGACATCTAAAGGTTGACATATTTTGTATAGTGTTCAGGAATGTTCAAAATATCTCTATCTTTGTTTGGGAAACAACCTTTCATTTCATCATAATTTTTTTCAACAAAACTGCCAAATGAATCGCAAACAAATAGCGATTTAGAAACAGCCACTTAATTTGTATTTTCATCGACAAATTTCACATGTTCCTGTCTTTCCTGATTTTGTACAATAAATGAGTAAATTAGAGGGTTTCAACATACATTCTTGTACAATAGGACCAAAATTATTACCCGTAGTTTCTTGTAATACTAAACATGGTTTTCTAACTAGTTGTCCATTAAATCCTAAAGTAGGCATGATTGTGCATGAATGTGTCGTGGCATGAGTTCTTTGGGTTTTTAAATATGTATCTTTTTCACCTTGAAATGAGAGGGTTCGTGTGCCTACAAGTTCATATTTAAGCCCGCTTTGGTCAAAGTTATATACATTTTGTAGTTCATAATTTTTAATTATTGACGCTGCCTGTTTAACAAACTCATTTGACTTTTGCTTTAACTCTGATAGTTTGGGGTGGATTAAAACTGTTGTGAATTTCGTTTATTTACGGATAACAACTCCGTGTTTAATTTTAAAATTTTCAATGCGAGAGTCAGAAGCTTAGAAGGCAAGAGTACCTAATTCGTCTGCTTTTCCAAGAGCCCAATGTCTAATTTGCATATAAGTGACTTTTCGGCTTGGTATCCAGCCTTTTTAAAGTGCTCAATAACATGATTGTCTATAGCAGAATATATTTCCTCTCTATCACTTCTTTCGGTTTGTTTTATCCAATTGTGTAAATTGCCGCGCATGTGTGATAACCCTTTTCAATCTTTTTTTTAAACCAATATCAGATTTAATTCTCTTTTTATGTGTTTTTGGAACTATAAAACATATGTTCTGAATTATATTTGTTTCCTTCCGTGACATAGTTAATTTAATGCTATTCTTTTTACGACCTGAATGCTTTCCGATTTCAAAAGGTGAGTAGTCTTTTCTCTAAGGATTATGAAGTTTTTTCATAGGTAATAAGCGACGATCGCAGTAACTGCTTCTGAAAATTCGTAATAACTATAGTGATTTTTCATCGTATTTACAATATGCCCTGCAAACTTTTGCTATGATTAGAATGTGGAGATTGCATGTCTAATATTTTATTTTGTTTTAAATAACTATGAATTTCATTATTTACAATTTGCAACACCTTATATATATTTACGTCGCTCATATAAATTATAATAAAACTAATTTCTTAATTCAACACAAGAAGATAATATTTTCTAGATAATGATAAGCGTGAAAGATAACTGCAATCATATTATGTCGTTAATTTCAAGCTTTCTCTTTAAATACTGAATTTACTTTAAATCGAGCGTTTGGTTCCGACGACACACCAACGGTGGCTGGTAAGCTGAGGTTAGGCGCCGAGCTGCGCGGCCAATACGGAAATAAAATTATTTTGAGCCAAACGGCGAGTACCCTTCCCATAGACTTAACATGTGAATTTTAAACCTATAAAGCTCCAAATTTAGGAGTGGAAGGTGTTAGCGATTGGTATCGTTTAATTCGTAATTAAAATTTCTGTCGATTAAGATGAATAACTGAAAAATCCCAGAATCAATTCTCGTAAGGTTCCCTTGTCAATGACGCAATATGGCGCTATAGTGAATATTGACAGAGCCGGCATACATAGAGAGTATGGGGCTGTTAATTGTAACGCATAGAAGAGCTGCTGCACAGATATATACTTCCACACACTGCTGTAAACGTGCTTTAAATACTCTATCACATGTGCTGTACTGATATACAGCGTGGCTAAATTCTACCCAAGCAGACAAACACATCTATCAGTGAAAATTTTTGTTTTAGTATTTAAAGTATATAGAAAAAATATAGAGGATTCTGTATCGTTTTCTATAACAGCTACAGGGTGAATGGTAACAACAATGCTTTCAGTTTGTCTATATGCATACATAAAAACTCGTTGATTTGTTGTTCTGAATGGATTTGTAAAATATCTGAAGTTAATTCTTTTTTCAATTTTTGCTTTCTTCATCCGTTTTTAATAACACTTTGTGCATCCTGTTTCGAAGTTATTATTTAAAGGTCTTAAGCAAAAAATGTCATTTTTTAAAGAATTTTTGAATGTTGTTCGAGCAAAGTAAATTAAATTTGGAAAAGTCCACGGAAAATTTCGTCATTAGCAAGGACAGCGCAGAAAAAAAGCAACATAATTTTTTAATTTTTTTCCTGTTTTAGTTTCAGTTTGAATTTTTTCTGTTTATTTTCTAAAATTGTATTCTAATTCAAATACTGAGTATACTATTTTGAATTGTTATGGCAAAAATTAAAATTCTCTTAAATCTGAAGATAATTCTAAAGAGAAAATGATTTCTTTACGTTTGCAATATAATATATATTGCCATTATATGTCTAATAATAATAATAATAATAATAATAATAATAACAACACTTTATTCGTGGTTATATACACGTAGTAGATAATGACAACTGTCGATAATTAAATCAAAATAGTGTACCAGTGTTGATTGTATACCTAACTAATGCAAGTAAAACGATTTTTAGCTCTTTAAAAAATGTTTTGAAATTACATTAATTAAATAATAAATACAAAAAATAATTTTAATTTAATAATATATGTTTAAGCATTTTGAAAGTGATTTAGTTGTGTAATTTTTTTTGAATCAAATTATTGAATAAAACATGCTGTCAAGTATTTTACCAATCACAGTTGAATGGTTAAATAAATTCACAACTAACCATACTAATATTGTAATATATTTTGTGTTTATCAATTTCACAAGTACGAGATGTATACGCACTTTCTTAT
Source organism: Dysdera silvatica (assembly GCA_006491805.2). Lineage (NCBI taxonomy): Eukaryota > Metazoa > Arthropoda > Arachnida > Araneae > Dysderidae > Dysdera > Dysdera silvatica. The sequence continues at coordinate 81,821,240 of QLNU02003225.1, read as the reverse complement.
TATATTTTTATAACGTTAGAATGTAAATTTTTATTTAATTCTAACCATACCATGGCGTAGAGGAAACTTTTTTCCAATCGTGCAGATGGAAACTCTGAGGGTTTCATTCTCGTTCATATTGTGCGCTTTGATATTTTTACCAATCCGTATTACCGGGTTTGGCAGCAAGGGCGGACACAGGGGGTGGTCGTAGGAGTTATGACCCCCAAAACATATTTTTTCACTGTTAAAAATTCCAATCATGATAAATGAAGAGTGTTATTCCAAGACCATGGTAAATTCTGCCTTTCACCACCCAAATAAAATTCTGGTTCCGCCCCTATTTGGCAGCTTAGGCAACAGAAATTCGCACACTTCCGTATATGACCTGGCACCAGATGATCCGACTTATTTTTTCGTCATAAAATACAAATAAATAAAGATATTTCATGTCTTTGAATGTGACGGTAGATTTTAGTCAAAAAAAAAAAAGAAAAAAAAAAGAAAGAACAAAACACACTGTAATGCAACGTTTGACTGCTCTTTAGGAGCAGTATTTTTCTTCTTTCATGCAACGTTTAGAAAGACTACATACTTTGCATTTGTGTGACGTATTCGATGTTAAAGCGTGTTTATGCATGAGAAAATTAAGACTCCCACTACGACTCTAGTAGTTGGAAGGGCTACTTGATATCTGTTTTCATCTATTTTCATTAATTTATCATTCGCATCTAATTCATTTAATTTATATTATTATGCTATTATTTCTGAACAAATAACCATGACAAAAAATGGCGAAACCAAGTTCCAGATCATTACTTTAATAGTTGTATTTTAAAAAAATGTCATAAAACGGTTGATATTCAACTCTTGTTTGTGTTTACAGCGTGCGTATATAGCTGTGTTTACAGAGCAAAGGTCATGTCGAGCCGAGGCCTATAGTTTTCAGAGGAATTTGGGACATAAGAGACCTTAAGACAAGAGACCATCCCGTACTGTAGAGTGGGATATTTGTTTCTTGTCTGACATACGATTTTGTAGTAATTGAGGGGTCAAATAAAATCCTCACATTAAAAAGGAAGGAATACTACACACACACACACACACACACACACACACACACACATATATATATATATATATGACCACCTCTAAACAACGGTAACTTCCGAAAATCGGCCATATATTATTGGAACCGAACACTTTCTTCAGGATTCGGAAAACGTGCATCCGAAGGCATCAAAAAATAATTATCAAAAGTTACTTAACTGCATTTTCCAAAATTTATTTTTAATCTAAAATGTCAACAACGCGAAGTGAAGTTTACCTGTCGTTTCCACGGTTTGATCAGCCCCTAATTGTTGCCAGGCAACACCCCGTGCTGCAGTTCAATCATTGCCATTGGTTTTGATAAACAGAAAGCAACCAGAAATTGATAAAAAATATGGGGCTAGAAGAAAACGTGATGAGGAATTAGAAGCTGAAAACTTAATAAGCATAAGTCTGTAAACAAAACATATTTCGATGTTTTTGCGAACTTTTGGATAATTCAAAAATTTTCTTTAAACCAATTAGATGATGAGTTATACAGAAATTGAAATTACGTAAATAGAAGTCGTATACATGGAACTTCCGTTTTTACAATTCTCCAACTTACGAATTATACGTTTTTACAAACTATTGCGTTGATTTCGAAAAGTATCCCACAAGGATGTAACTTTTATTCTAGTTTGCGAACTTTCGATTTTAGGAATTTTTTGGTCTCTATGAGTTCGTTGAATTTAGAGTCTACTGTATTAAGCATATGAAATGAATTGATGAAACGAATTTGATTTGAAAGTTACAGACCTGAAAGACACATCATAAGGTTCATTGACTTTCCCAACACATTTAAGCAATCTTACGTTGAGAATTCAGAAATTAAGTTGCTGAATATATAGCACCTTCGGGATCAAATATTCAAAACTGCAATTAGCTAAGAAGAATCTCTCCAAGTCTGGGCTCACTTAGAAATACCAGATAATCGATATGGTGTTTTTCATTTGCTTGTTCAGCAAATGACTGGATTTGTTAGATTGAGAAAAGGAGGCCCAACAAGCTGTTGTTAATGCTAGTTACCCAATATAGTGTACCCTTGATGTACTGTTGTATGTTCACAATGTAGAAATTCGAATTTTTCTTGTAAAGATACGGAAAGTATTGATATAATGCTAATCAATAATTAAACGACGGCTTCGATAAAGAGACGTGCTTATTCTGGGCGTAATGACAATTAGGTAAAGCGATACAATCCAATAAAACTAGCTTTATCTTTGGAAACATTATGGAATAATTATGTCAATACTATCTGCTTAATCCGTTAGAGATCATTAGTTGCGGCATCATCAGTGCTTTTTTCTGCAATTAGTTTAGAAAATATTTTGTTCTCTACTTTCTTTCAGATTATCAGCACTTTTAACGATTAACTACTTGCTTACACATGGAGGGATATTCAAGCTATTTTCATATTTATCCTGTGTATTTATTTCCACGTTCTTTCAATCTCATTTTCAATTTCATCCAGCCATTTTATCTGAGGACACTTACTTGATTTTCAACGGTTTCGCGAATACTAGTTTAGAATCTCTGTTGTTGATCAACCTGTTTTGCAATATGCCCAGTTCATGCGCTAGGAGGTTGAGGGGGGACCATAATCAGTGGCGTAGAAAAAAGGGGCTTAGGGTTCAAGACCCCCTGTGGATATCACAACACGTTATTTTCTCACATTTCATCACATAATATTCTTTAAAGTCACTTCAGCCCCACCAATAACTTTTGAATTGCTATGCTAGTGGCCATAATTCCCCATCAACGATACAGTTTTGATCGTCGGTAGGGGTCTTAGCATCCATCAACGATACAATGTTACGATACAATATTGTATATCATCATCATCCATTATCCATCCACTACTGGATGAAGGTCTCTCCAAATGCTTTCCACACAAGTCCATCCTGAGCAATTCGCTTCCACGTCAACCCAATCCGTTTTCTTATTTCATTCACCTATCTAGTTTGAGGACGTTTTCTAGGTCTTCTGTGGACAATATTGTATATACACATATGAATATACGTTCTGGCTCTGTAACCCCTTATAACCTTGTAATTTCCTTTTATGGACTTTCTGGGTAAGTTAAGGCATTAATGTAGCTAGCGTTGAGGTCCAGAGAATGGGGGGTGCTATGTCAATTACCGCAATTTTCGTTTTTTAAAGGGTCTGGATACAACAATGACCCTATGCCATGCAAGTTTTTACACTTTGATTACTACTGCAGCGTCCCTGTGATCTGAAATAAAGGGGGCGGATTCTGTTTTGGATGAGCTAAGTTTCGAATTACCTGGGAATTCCATTTTTATTAAAAAGCTGCGAGAAGCTAAAATACTTATCCAAAAACGCGCTTAATTTTATATTATTAACTATTAGATTCATAGTAAAACACGTTACAAAGTATATGTTTGTGTTAATTAAGATATTGACTACCTTGAAAATAGTCCGATAATGATATATATATATATATATATATATATGCTACCGATAATGAATGAAAAGTAGGCATTGTATAGAGTGCCTAGGCAATGTACAGAATATCTAGCGTTTTGGGCAAAGTATGGAATACTCGAATTATTTTAATATTATATATACTTTCCCTAGGCATTCTATGCAATACTTAGGCGTTATGTAGAATGACAAATGCTATTTAGGGAAAGTGTTAAAAGAGAGCCATAAAAGGCCTTTGTTGAAAAGACGCACATGAACGAAAACGAAAGTAATACAAAACAAATGCTATTTAGGGAAAGTGTTAAAAGAGAGCCATAAAAGGCCTTTGTTGAAAAGACGCACATGAACGAAAACGAAAGTAATACAAAATAAAGTACAGGACTTCATATTGAGGGAAAACCAGAGAAAATAAAATTTAAACAAACACAGTTTATTTGAGCTGGAGCGACTGTTTTAAAAGCGTTTCGGTAGAGAGTTTCTATCTTCGTCACAAATTTATCCAAACTTAATGATAAATTCTTTAAATATGCCCCTCCTGAAAATAACAGACAGATAAGGGTGTTGATCAATTTCTTCATGTTATTTATCTACTCACATTAAATATTTGTTAAACACTTCGCTTTAAAAAAATAAAAACTAGAGAGAGAAAGAGAGAGAGAGAGAGGAGATAAAAGGAAAATAAGGGAAAAATAAATAAAGAAATAAGTAAAAGGCAAAAAAACATTTTTATTCAATTTAAAAGATTATGATTTTCGCATGATTCGGTAAGTCTTGTGAAAGATTAATGCTGTGTTTAAGTAGAGAAAGTTACGGTGTGTCAATAGTCCCCAATTTGCTAATCAAGCCAATTATTACTTAATTTATTATTTATATACATAATATAGTAGCAAATTTTATAATCCTATTACTCTCTCATAACTTTGAAGTCATTTTAAATAAAAAACGCAGCTTATGCTATATAAAATATGAAGTTTGTAGGTCCACAGCAGAATATAAATTGAAATAATATAAAGTTTGGGTTCACGATAATAGATGGCGCCCTGATCACACAAAAATGTTTGCAGCATTATCCGGAATCACTTGCTGCCCCGGAAGCTGAAAGGGATGATTTCTTAGTAGATGGCGCTCAAAGCATTTAAATCTTGTGACGTAATAGAATGGAATAATAAACAAAAAACAAAGGCAAATCAATGCAAAATTGTTTCTACGTTCGAATCCTCCCCAATTTATTTTAATTCTTTTGTTCAAGATTTTTTAAAGAAAAGAAATAAAACTCAGTAATCAATTTGGTTTGCATTTTGTTATTAAAACGGCTAAAAATAACCAAAATCTTAGAAATGCTTTAAAATTTACGAACTAGTCTTTAATCCTAATATTTATCATCAAAATATGGAAAATTACAATAGACTTTTCTCATTGGAGGTTCCTAATTCAGGAGAAAGTCTCTGGAGGAATTAACCACCCGAAATACTTTTTATGTAGTATCAATATTTTCACACTAAAACCTGTTTTTGATTAGTAAGATTCAGAGATGAAAATAAAAGAATCATGTCACAAACTAGATTTAAACCAAGCGGCCTTTGATTATAGTAGATTCAGTAAAATATCTTAGAAGAAGTGCTATTAAGAGTACCTTGAGATTTTGTGACCTTCGGTTAGGTCAGATGAAGTTGAATTGAATTAGAAAATTTTCTGTTAAATTCAGTCAGAGAAAAATATATTAGGGTTTAAGCTGGCTCAAAACATGCTGTCGCAAAAATGCTAAAATGGGAAAAAAGTTGTAGCAAAATGCTAAAAAAATTAGTAGCTTTCGTTGCTCGAAAAATCGTATCAATAAAATTATTTACATTAACAATGGTTTGAAATATAAAAGATTAGTTATTTTAGAAAATATTAACATATTTATGAAAAACGAATATATAGAGGAAGGGTATTCCAGGAACGTTATTCCAGTTCAAGTGAGCTGCCACAGCCAATCAGCATTCATATCTGTGGCAAAGAGATAACCAACGAACGAAGATTGACTATGGTATATGCACGCGGGTATTTGTCATTGCGCGTCCTAAAGCATATAGGAAAGTGGGGGTTACTGTAAGAAACATGTTTTAGGGTTAAAAAAAAATTAACAATGTGTGTGTGTGTGAAATGTAAATCAAAGTTATTAAAAAAAAGGTCAGTTTTTTTATAGGATATTAAGCAAGAAAGGGGCAAACCCCCATCCTCTGCTTTGAAGGGGATAGGATGAGTTCGATCTCAGCTCTGGTAGCGAGCGGACGTCCTTTCTGTGCTGTCCGGGTTGGCGCGTGTTGGTTCCGTCTCGCTTCAAAGAACCGAACTTTTAGTTCATGTTTCCAGAGTTCGTTATATTCGATCTGATAAAATAATGGATGATTAGACGGAAACTAAAAATTCGTTCGTCATATACGGAGGTTCATTATAAGCCCAGTTCGCTATAGCGGAGTTTGAAGCTATTTAAAATCTATATTTAACGAGTATGATAACATAAAGATTTTAAATTCTTTGTAAAATCACCTTTATTTCAGACATCAAGGAACTTAATTTCCAAAGTTTGAGTCTAATTCTGTAGTCGGAAATAGCGGTTAGGTATAAAATGCTGATTCTTCAAGGCGTCGGTTTCCTACTTTTGAGAACTCTTTCTGTCCATACAGTTTTTGAAAAACATAAATTTGGTTGACATCAATGTGACTCAAATAACGTTCTAAATTTAACGGTTTGCAGAATAATTAATTTGCTGAAATTGTGTGCACTGAAATCACAGTGCATTTATTTTTGTCATTTTTTGACTTAATCACTTATACCCTGTGACCACAAAACTATATTAGTACTTTGTAGCTAATAATTATCTAGAAGTTTTGGGTTAAGAAGATTGATAAGATTATTCTGAAATTATTAAGATTATTATTATTTAATTGAATTATTATTATTTTAATTCCGATTATTATTGAATTATTCTGAAAGAGTACTTATCCTCGGTTAATCCCAACGCTATAGTAATGTAACCATTTTATTATTTATTATCCTTTGAAATATTATCACATGTATTCTGTAAATTATAAAGTATTTAAGAGCGAAAATAAGTATTGTAACGATTATTAAAATTTTCGTTAGATTCTTTCAGAATCTGCATAAATCTTCTCTGAAGAATCCAAATTCTATTAATACCCATTGGCCTTAGTACACAAATAGTGACACAATAAATCAAATGACAATTAATCATTGAATAATGTATTCCAATTTTAGCCCTTGTTGTTGAACATTGGGATAATATATTAATCACTCCGACACCCCTTCCAATTTTGGAACGAACATAATACACCTAATCATCCCATAATAAATCACCTTGAATAATTACCCCCAAGATTTTATATCTATCAACAATTTCCACAGTGTTACCATTGTTAATAATAATACGAGTATCATTGTACGCATACCATTGTTTAGATTTTTCTAACCAATTCGTTTGCTAAAAATTGTAGCGTAAGTATTCTGAATGCAAATAATTTCCATCTGCAATGTCGATGGTAGCACTATTATTTGGCAATTCACTTGCAGAGAAAAGGAAGATTTTGTGTGTCCGGTATAGTACGAACCCACAGCCTTTTCATTGCCAGTGAAATGCTCTACTCACTGAGTTACAGACAGCTTTCAAACTCCGTCCCCCGCTCCCGCTAACTTGTTCGTTGTGAAGCTTTAGGCCTCATTCACACATGCAACAGAACACCGTATCGTAACACCGTCGCGTACCAAGTCTGGACCGCACTCCGTAACAGAACATCGTAACATTTCCGCGTTCCACCAGTTGTCGGTATATCCCCTTCGTTTCAAAGGAATGTTACGAGGCTATGTTGTACCCTATGTTGTATTTGGACCGGTTTACGAATAATGTCGTTTTGTCAGTGTAAACTGGATATCGGCATGAACTGATGGGACGCAGTGACGTTACACGCTGATGATACACGGCGATGTTTGCCTCGTAACATCATCGCGTGATACGGGATGTCACGACGATGTCCTGTTTTATGTCTGTACGCACTCTTTTATTCACTCGCGAGGGGTGGGGGGTGGAGGGAGTTTGTTAGCTGTCCGTAGTTCAGTGAGTAGAGCATTTCACTGGCAACGAAAGAGTTGTGGGATCGTACCTTACCAGACTCACGAAAATTTTCTTCTCTCCATGAGTGATTTATCAAGCATAGCCTTAGTTTTAGTTAAATTTCAACTCAAAACACCACAAGGAAACCATTTAAAATAGCTGTTCATTTCGTAATTTACCTGAAGGATCAGAGCATCGGGGTTGCCCACTATACGGCCCGCGGGACACAATCCGGCCCGCCGAAAGCTCTTTGGAATAAAAAAATTCCAGAACAAAAATTTAAGATTTTGCTTTCAAAAATAAAGAAAAACCGCGGGTACAGCATGGGTGACCCTTTTCTATTTCGCAAGTAAACACTCAAATAATTAGAAGAAACTCTGAAGGAGGGTGTTTAGTTAGCTAGTTTTTTTTTACGAAACCGTGGCCCGCGAGATCTGTGAAAATTTGTTAAGTGGCCCCTTGCCAAAAGGGTTGGATAACCCTGATATAAATTATATTTTGAAAAAAACAACAACAAAAAGAAACTTATATTATCATTAAAACTATTTTGAAGAGAAACCAGGGGCGGACACAGACTTTCATTTTTGGGGGGAGGTTAAGAACAGAATTTGCTATGCTCTTGGACTTCATTTATCATGAAAGTTAGAATTTTTTTTCCAGTGACAAAAAAAATATTTTGGGGTTGTTATGACCCCTGTCATCACCCCACCCCCGTGTCCGCCCTTGAGAGAAACTAACTACAAACTAAACTAAATACAATTAATTTTGCATTCTTGTTAAATATTTCTTTCTTAATTTAAAATTTCCGGAAAGTTTTTACATATAAATTCGAAACTTTTTCTCTTCGTTGGTAACAAACTAACACAAAGCTTCGGATTTTCTTGTGTAGTTTCACTTCCAAATTGCAGAGAAGAAATTTAATTCTTTCGTATATTATTTTATCTCGGGGCTATTTTTTCCTGCTCTCTTGCTCAAAGACTGGCATCGATTGAGTTCTGTTCAACTAAGCATGGAAATTTATTGCGTAAAATTATTGCAGAATATTTACAGGCTTAGGATATTTATAGATCCACTTGCTGCAATAAATTATAGTTGTAGTTTCGCCGGTGCATGTCCAAATACGGAGAGGGCATAAAACGTAATTACGCCTTCATTTCATTTTACTCAGTTATTCCTGATGCCATTAAATATTTTTTGTTGGGCGAAGCGCCACCAGGGGGCAGTAGCTTCGAATAATGCCCGAAAATAGTCATTTTTATTAGTTCTCCTGGCAAATAAAAGCAGCCATCTGTCTGCTTGTGTTACAGTAGACTTCATACAAATGCAGTGGGCTGTTCCCAAATTATGTTCAAGCGACTTATACGCCTACAAAGAAAAAGGAACACAAAGTATATTACCGTCTCAAGGGATACTTCCCTGTTTGTTCGGTGGTCCAATGTTGGTTGTTTGGCTTAAACAACGGGATCTTTATCCCATTTTAAGACCACATCGTGGGGAATTTATCTGTAAGATAAAAGAGCTTTACACCAGAAAATCACAGAAAATAGATGTTATCTATGAACGATGATGGAAAGCGTGTTCTTTGAACCGTGAGTTTCAGAATTGTCCTCTTTACCAGAGAAAGGAGTGACAACAAGAAAGAAAATTTTCATAACCCAAAACTTCAAAACTAAAAGCTGCAAATAAAACAAGGGATACAATTGTTTTTGATCTTGAATATCAGTTTAAAATAATTTACAGTTGGTTTCAAAACAAATTTGGAAACTTTTGTGTAAGAAAAAAAACGATTCGGGTTTGAAGAAACGATTTTTATCAACTTTTTTGGCGTAGAAATATTGTCGATGTTATGACATGGTCAGATGGTGAAAAGTCCGCAAAAAAAAAAAGGAATGTTTTAGCACGATCCCAAGACCTTCTACAATCCGGGCAGGAGCTTCAATCAACTGAGCTACGGACGACTATCATTCAAACGCTTACGAACGTGTTTAAAGCGCATTTACCAAAATCGGCTATTTCGTGGAATGGGGCAGTACATGGACTGCTTTTTAAACCAAACTGCGAAGAGATTGGTATTAAATTCATCGTAAAGCCCGTTGCAGCAGATATATTTATACAAGCCGACAGAGCTCCTACCCGGATTGTAGAAGGTCCTGGGATCGTGGCCTACAGGACGCAAGAAACAATCCTTTTTTTGCGATCGTTTCACCATCCGAGCATGCCATAACATCGGCGTTAATATTACCACGCCTGAAAACGTTGATAAAAATTGTTCCTTAATTTAATTTGCGTAGTGTTCGACTTGTATAAAAGAAGATTCGGGTCTTGTTAAAATATCTTTCCATTTAAATTTTGAAAGCTTTTAACAGTAACAGGAATGTTACCTTATAGGAATTTTTTCAGGGGAAGGAATTGTACTACTGACGCATTTTGGAAACTGGTTTTCCTATGAAAGGAAACGTTAGGATCGAATATTGTAAAGCAGAAATCTCATGGAATCAAATACTCTGATTTTCCAGGAGAAATTTTAAAATTTACTAGTCATTTTTCTAAGGAATATTTACTTTTGAATACTAAAACACTAACTGCTGAATAGGTCTTTAAAAAGTGCTGAAGATGGCCTACAAGCAAAAACGTTAGCAGTTTTAGGTCCCAGAGGTGGAAGCCGGATTGTAGTTCACATATCCTGATGCTAGACGCCATAGACACAAAATTTTTGAATACAGTAAAATATTCATGATCTTTCAAATTCCGTCGTGAATAGCTATCAACAAAAAAAAGTGTGTGCGTGCTATTACATAAACGCACAAATATACTATGTAATATAGATTTTGATGCATATATAACATTTAGTATACGTGTAAGAACTAAAAAATTAATAAAAAACAAGTGATGATATATATATACTCAGTGAAATTAGAAGAAAAGGTGAAGAGTTGGTGGAACTGAAAAGCGGACATTTGTTTTACTATAGAGGAACGGAAACTGGAAGAACAAGTGGTGTTGGCTTCTTAATCAACAAAAGAATTAAAGACTGTCTTCTGGAAGTTGAAAGTACATCAGATCGAGCAGCGAGGCTTGTTGTTCAACTAACCCAGCGATACCAACTTCAAATAGTACAGGTATATGCACCAACATCAAGCCATACCGACGAAGAGGTTGAAGAATTTTATGAAGAAATCAAAGAGTTACACACCAAAGGGAAACAACATATCAAGCTCATCATGGGGGATTTCAATGCAAGAATTGGACAACAGGAACAAGGAGAGACATCGGTTGGTAAATACGGATATGGGGAAAGGAATGAACGTGGCGATCAACTCATCGAATTTGCAGAAGCTGAAAACCTTAGCATCATGAATTCATTTTTTAAGAAGAAACCGCAAAGAAAATGGACATGGAAACACCCAAATGGGGGAACTAGTGAAATTGACTATATCCTGGCAAACAAGAAATCAATTATTGAAGATTGCAGTGTACTGAACAGATTTAATACTGGAAGTGATCATCGAATGGTGAGATGTAAAGTGCACTTAAATACTAAATTAGAACGACAGAAGCTCATTAGGAAACAAGTAAGTAAGAGGGTGGATCTAATGAAACTGAAAGTAAATACCGAGGCATTCAAGTTGGAATTAAAAAATCGCTTTTCTGCACTGGAAGGACTTATTGATGAAAGTGATATCTCAGAAGCAAATGAAAACATTGTTAAGACAATAGTTGAAACTGCTGGGGAAATTGGTGGTGTAACCTGTAAAAAGCACAATAGCAAATTATCTGAGAAGACGAAACAGCTCATGAAAAGGCGAAGAGATATGAAGGTGGACAATCGAAATACCAGTTCCAGGATTGAGTACATAGAACTTTGTAAAACTCTGCGCAAAAGCATGAAAGAAGACATAAGAAAATTCAACTGTGAGCTAGTAAGGAAAGCCATTGAAAATAACAAGAGCCTTAGGGTTGTTAAAGGAAGTTTATCTGTTGGGAAGAAACACATCATTGCATTAAAAGGAGAGGATGGCACCGTAACAAGAAATAGGGAAGAAATACTTAGAAGAGTTGAAGAATTCTACAAAAAACTATATGAAAGTAACAGTGGATTAAACGAAGACTCTGAGATAGTCGAAGGAACAGCTCCTAAAATCTTAAAAGAAGAAGTTTCATTTGCAATAAAAAATATGAAGAAAGGAAGAGCCCCTGGTGATGATGGTATTACATTAGATATCCTAAAAGAAGCTGGAGAATATGTAGAAGACATACTTGCAAAATTCTTTACCAAATGTCTTAACAGCGGTAACATACCAAACCAATGGGATTCTGCAACAGTAATTCTTTTGCATAAAAAAGGTGATAAAGAGGATTTGAAAAATTACCGACCAATTAGCTTGTTACCTGCTATTTATAAAATCTTCACAAAAGTGCTAACACATCGCCTGCAGAAAAAATTAGATGCAGCTCAACCAAGAGAACAAGCTGGATTTCGAAGTGGATTCAGTACAGTGGACCATATTCAAGTATTAAGAGAATTAATTGAAAGAACACATGAATATGAACTTCCATTGTGTGTTGCATTTATTGACTATGAGAAGGCCTTTGACTCTATAAAAACATCAGCAGTCATCAACTCTTTAAGATCAACAGACATTGAGGATGTGTACATTGACATGGTGAAACGTGTGTATAAAAATGCAAGTGCAAAATTTCGGTTACATAAAGATACCAAAACTATCAAACTTGGCAAAGGGGTGAGGCAGGGAGATACCATTTCTCCAAAACTTTTTACTTCTGCTTTACAGATGATTTTTCAGCTGATAAATTGGAATAACAAGGGAATAAAAATAAATGGTGAATATTTAAATCATCTGCGGTTTGCTGATGACATTGTTATTTTTTCAACGGACCCATTAGAACTCCAAGACATGGTACAAGAGCTCTCAACTAGAAGTGAAGAAGTTGGACTCAAGATGAACCTACAAAAAACTAAGATCATGTTCAATAATTTTGTAGAGGAAACAAAAATACAAGTTGACAACACTGAGCTAGAAATTGCTGATTCATATATTTACCTTGGCCAGCTGATTTCAATGGATGGCAACATTATGAAAGAACTCAACAGACGTATTAAACTTGGCTGGAGTGCATTTGGAAGAAACAGTTTTATCCTGAAGGGGAAATTGCCTTTATGTCTAAAAAGAAAAGTCTTCAACCAGTGTGTATTGCCAGTCCTCTCTTATGGATCAGAGACATGGAGTCTAACAGTTGGAGCAATACGAAAGTTACAGACAACGCAAAGGAGCATGGAGAGGTGCATGCTTGGAATAACTAGGAGAGATCGAAAAAGGAACACTTGGGTGAGAGAGCAAACTAGAGTAGAGGACATCATTGTTAAAGTAAAAGGACTGAAATGGCGATGGGCTGGGCATATTGCAAGAAGAACTGATCAACGATGGACAACAGAAATTCTGAACTGGATTCCAAGAGACCACCGAAGACCTAGAAAACGTCCTCAAACTAGATGGGTGGATGAAATAAGAAAAGAGGTTGGGGTGACGTGGAAACGAATGGCCCAGGATAGACTTGTGTGGAAAGCATTTGGAGAGACCTTCATCCAGCAGTGGATAGATAATGGTTGAATATGATGATATATATATATATTATTTATTTCATTTATCAAATTAAGTCATTGAGAATTATTTTGTCAGTAGAAAAAAAAGTAAAACAAACTTAATTTTTGTTATTGCTTCCGCATTACCTTCAGATAAATTGGGATAGAAAAGGTCGACAGTTTATTGTCTTATTTTTACGATTAACGGATATCACAAATTGAGAACGCAGCACGTAGAATCATGTAAAAGAGATTTATATAATAGCAGAGAAACTCGTTGAATATTCACGTTAATTTATATGATTATCATAGTCCTAAGATACATATCATAGTCCCTAAGACACATATTCACTGGAATCCGTTTACGATTTTAGCACATCGTAACACACATTATTATCAAGTTCGCATTGGCAGGATAACAAAATATGGTTATATTTTCCCCGACCCTGCACTAGAAGCGCCACT
>QLNU02003225.1:81773916-81792838 GCA_006491805.2 Dysdera silvatica | reverse complement strand
CAATTAGTATTTCTGTGAATTAATTTCACTATTAATAATTAAAAGATAAGTAATTAAAGAAAAAGAATTTTATTATAAATTGTGTAGATAAAATTCTAGCCTTTATTCTTAAAGTCTAAGAAATGCTAATTTTTACCGAATTCTGGCATACACCATGACCTACATATTATTTTTAACATATAACATAGAATTAATTTAAGGAAATTAACATGGAAATGAATTTATAGAAACAATAGGTATAAACTGATTTGTAGAAAATATATGGAAATTAAGTTTTGGAAAAAATACGCAGAAATTTGTCTATAGAAATAATGCATATAAATTTATCTGTAAAAACAATACATAGAAATTGATTTGTAGAAGCAATGCATAGAAATTGATTTGTTGAAGCAATACATAAAAATTGATTTGTAGAAACAATACGTAGAAATTGATTTATAGAAACTATAGGTGGAAAATGATTTGGCAGAACTAATATGAAAACTGGTTTAGGAATTTAACGTACCTATTATTTGGACCAATCGACGCAAAAATGTGACTTTAAGCAATTGAAAACAAGTAAGTAATTATTTAGTTGTTAAGGAATACAAGAGGAAATAAACCAAAATAACTCGATACACAAGAAAGCCTGCAAATATTTGTCCAAAGAATTCTGCTCTTAACTGTAATATCACTCAGGTATTCACTTTTTTCTGTCCGTTGATTGTTGCTGGAATCTTCAAGAAATTAAATTCTCCATCATCGCCATTACGAGGTTTGCTCAGAGAATCAGAATGCGAAAGAAAATTTTTCTTAAACAAAGTATTTTCCTGTGATGACAAAGGAATTTCCGTATGTTTCAACAGAAATTGTTGGTAGAAATTCGTATATTTCACCGTACATTAATGGTTTCGTAATGGGACAAGGAAAAAATTAATACGTGTAACAAATACTTTTCTTTATGAAAAATTTTCAATCAAGCTTGATGAGCTATGATTTTTTTTTATAAGAATTTAATGTTTATTTTGCAAAAGGTTGTTCTTCAGAAATAGTCTTAACAGCATGTAAAACACCAACGCCAAGGTGTGTTTATGAATTTGGAAAATGGTTTAGTTGATCCTTATTATTTCAATGTAGACAGTGGTGAACTAACTTCGATTTTTTCTTTGTTTTGTTCTATTCCACGAAAAAACAGGTTTCGAAAAATACGCTTTAAATACGTACGTAAGGGATTAAGTGTTTTTCGCCTATAGCTCAGTTGGTAAGAGCATCTGCCCGGATTGCAGAAGGTCGTGGGATCGTCTTCCACCAAACGCAAAAAACATTTATTTGATTTGCAAACGTTTCACCATCTAAACATGCCATAACATCGGCGTTACTATTACTACGCCTAAAAAAGTTGATAAAAATCATTTCATAATTTAACTTCGGTTCGTTCGAACAGGTTGATGAAATATTTTTGAGAAAAAAAAACAGCTCCAAAAATACGTTTGAAAATAAATACCGGTTCATAAATAGTTCTAAAAATAAGAACCTGATGCTGACTTCCTTATGGTAAGAAGAACGTTCCAAATTCCGTCCAACCAACTGATAAAAATATTTACTTATAGCTTACTGAACCGGTTATTAAAATTTTGTCGCTTTTTACTGCGTAAAAGAGTCATTGTTTCATTCATTTTAAGGAACTGTCGGTAAGTTGAGAGTTGAGATGTAGTTTTGTACTGTTAATTTAATTACACATATACGTACACATTTACGTACACATTTACAATACGTATGTTTAAACTGATAATCTATAATAATGTTATACTTTAGTTTATTATTTTTTCCATTATAAATTAGCGGAAAATAAAATTTACATTGTTTCATACCTAGGTCTTTCATTTATTTGCCTTATAATTAAATTCTCGAGAATTACAGTAGAATTCATCATTAGCGATCAATCATCAGGGAGGAAAAAAATTACTCGTAAAAGAACGATGACCGCAAAAGAAGGGGATAGTATAATGAAGGAGTTTTAACTGGGGAGTTTTTATTTGACCGTAAAAATAGGTGTCCGTATCTGATGGATCTCTGTTATGAAGGGTTCTATTGTATATTATTGATAAAAGTTGATACCCAAGGTCACCACGGTAGTGTTTATTGTAATTTTTGCGGGGGGGAGGGGAGGAGATTAACAAAATGAGACGTGTTTTGACATCTGCATTTTAGTGTCTAAAATAAAGCTTGTTCGATCAACTATCATACAATATGGTGGGTATTAAAGAAGAAAAAAGGAGCTGGAGTCAAACCAACAACCTCTGCATTGGAATCGAAGCATCAGGTCGATTAGACTACCAAGATCTAACAGCCGATGACTTTCCCAGTCTAATTTTCTTTATGACTCACTAAATGATGGTGGATTGAATGAGTTTCAATTTAAGCAATAGAACATGGGTGTCAAAGTAACTCATTTTAGCACACACTTCATTAAAATTTGATAGTTTGTTCTCGTTTTAATTTGGACTAATAAAAATAGTTGTTAAATACTAGCAGCGAGATATAGACAGCCGAAGTTAATCGTTCAAAACTTCAGTTATATAGCAAGTAAGAGAACGGAAGTGGCCACAGAGATTTTGGCATTACTTTCATTTATCGTAATATTGAAAAAAATGACCTCTATCTTGGGTTCGTGGTATAAATGGTCCGAGTCAATGAGGAGCCAACTTGTCAAAAATTTTCAATTTCGCTGGTGGTCTTCGTTGTTGCCAGTTCGAAAAAGCCCATTGTTCGACCGTGGGCTATCAACACCACCTGCACTTTTTCATCATTTTTCAATTTCTTCGTGACGTTCTATTGACTTTTGAAGTAGTTCAAAGGACCCATTCAAAACAATACAAGTGCTTTTATGCTACCTTGAGAGCCGTACTCGACTGCCGAGAGTGAAATAGATAGAAAAGTGGTGAGCAAAAAGTGGCTAACGGGTGGTGCCTGGCCTAGTATCTCAAGTATTTCTTGCCGATATTCCTTTTTCTTGACAGAGAAAATGTAATAATTAAACACTTAAATTAAATAACAATGTAAACCAACGTTTATAGGGGCAGTGACACCAGCGCCGACGTTATGGCGTGATGGTGAAACGTTCGAAAGAAAATAAATATTTCTGCCTTCGGTGGGACCTGAACCCACGACCTTCCACTTGCCGGGCGGAGGCTCTACCCACTGAGCTACGAAGGACAATATATAATCTCTTTACGAACGTATATAAAGACTATTTACTGTTGCCGGTTATTTCGCAGAATGGTGTAGTACATGGACTACTATTTAAACCAAATTGCAAAGAGACTGGTATTAAATTGATCGAAATGCACGTTGCAGCATATGTATTTATATAAATCGAACACTACGCAGATTAAATCAAACAACAATGTCAATCCATCAACGTTTATTGGCGTAGTGATACCAACACCGATGTTATGGCGTGATTAGATCATGAAACGTTCGAAAGGGTCCGTTCGGTGGGACCTGAACCCACGACCTTCCACTTGCCGGGCGGAGGCTCTACCCACTGAGCTACGAACGACGACATTTAATCTCTTATGACGTATATAAAGACTATTTACTGAAGGCGGTTATTTCGCAGAATTGTGCACCACATGGACTACATTTTAAACCAAATTACGACGATGCCGGTGTTAAATTGATCGAAATGCTGAAAAAAAAAAAAGATCGAAAAAATAGTCTTTATATACGTTCGTAAGAGACTAAATGTCGTCGTTCGTAGCTCAGATAGCAGAGCCCCCGCCCGGCAAGCGGAAGGTCGTGGGTTCAGGTCCCACCGAACTCAAAAATATTTCTTTTCTTTTGAACGTTTCACTATCTAATCACGCCATAATATCAGAGCTGGTATCACTACGCCAATAAACGTTGATTAATATTGTTGTTTAATTTAATCTGCGTAGTGTTCGATTTATATAAATAAATTAAAGACTTATTTCTGATTATAAGATTTACATAGGTATTACATTTCATACATACCGCATGATCTTATACATACAGTATTTATATAAAAAATACTGACATATTATACACATACACCTAGTAATGCTCTACTCACGTTTCGTTTACTTGTCAGATTTATCTTCCTTAATTTATTCATTCATTCATTCATTCATTCATTGACCTATAATCAAAGTGCGTCAGTGCTTGGTTGCTTTTGATTTAGTGAGTGTTGTACTGTAGTAAGTTTAACGTCTATTTGTGAATTTAAGAAATTAGCAACATGGAATTATTTCAATGTGTACTACATGGTCGTTAATTATTATGTAACTAATGCATGTATTAAATGCGTTTTTTAAAAGCCTTTGCGTTTTTAGTCTCGCTTTGCTTGGAACATTTTAAGAAATGCATTTTTTAAAAGGAAGTAACCCTAGCCTACTCATTAAAAAAGGAAAACGCTAGCATTGGATATGAAATATAATTTGAAGCGCGTTTAACAGCCTGTGATAATAGTTCAGGAGTTGAATCTTTTACAAATGATAATAAGAGCCATCTTTGAAGATGAATAAGGATCCTTTTGGAGAAACAACCCCACGTCATTAGATTCCAGAAAAATTCAAAAGCGTCATGGACTCATCGCTGAAATGGAGCTCTTACTTAATATATGGTGTGGTAATTAAGTAAGAGCGATTAAGCAAAACATCATATGCAAAGAGACTAAGTTAATTTTTAAAAGACTGGGGAAAGAAGCTGCTCTTGGCTAGTGATGGACGATTACGAAATGTCTTTACAAACGAAAGAATCGCAAGCGACTCAAATTTACATTCGAGTAAGCAGTTCACTCGTCCTTGAACTTAACAATCGAGATGTTCAATTGCAATCGTGAGCTAGCTTCCCAACCACATTGCGCATGCACGTAAACATACGGCTGCGGCGTCAACTTGTTAAGTAAATAATTAGATCTAGCCGAATTTTCTGACATCAAGGCGAGAGTTATAGAATCATCATATAGGGTTCAAAAGAGCTCAAAGAATAGAACTCCGATTTAACGAAATCCGAAAGACCTGTACTTATTTTGTTTATTTATACGACTATTCAGTTTCTATTTCCTTTTTGTTGTTATTGTTATAAATACACAAGACTTTTATTTTTAAATTCACTGTACGTATAAAAATTAGCTACTTACTACCTCTGTGCCGATTTTAGATGAGAATCATAGAAAATGATGTAAATTATAGTATACGAAATCGCATCAAGTAACTCAAAAATAAACCCTCTGGCATTTTAAGCGCTGCATTTATTCTTAAAGTTATTTACAAAAACATTTAAATTGTTTGTCGTTATAAAAGATCCACGGTAAACAGCAAAAGATTTAGTATTTATATTCAAAAGCAGGGCTAATAAAGATGAAACTACAATTTCGTTTCATCATTCGAATTAAATACTGGCCAAATACCGTATATAAGTAAGTACAATAAATAGAAATAGTTGTCGAAATTTTATAATTTTTTTATTTACGATTACGTGATCTATCGAGTCAGGTTTAAAAACAATCGAGAGGTTTCGAGATGTTCAAGTACTCGAGACACTCTACTAAAACATCTCGCAATCGCACATCACTACTGTTGGCGTGAAACACGAAAACAATTGGGTTTAGTAATGCCTGGTTCAGCAGAATCATGGAGCGATATTATTTGCATTGCATGGTCCAGAGAAAATGCCGAAACAAGCCTGTCCTTTCCTTTTCAAACGAATTGAAAATGTTAAGAAAAGAGGAAAGTTTTTGCACCAAAATTATTTTTAACGTCGATAGTAAATGATTGGGTCCTAAAAGATATCCAAAATAATTTTCATTGGTGGGTTGTAATAGAGGAAAGTGGACTACATGAGAAAGGCAATAACGTTCTAATTTATGACACAGGTTGAAGGGTTCTAAGTTGAACCACAAGACGTGGATGGCGATACTCGTATTTATTTGTGTGTGAGTTTTATGGCGCTAAGAGAGCAGTGGCCATGCTTGCTTTTCCAGGATCTAGAGTCTTCCAAGGAATGGAAGCCCGCGACTACACAGAGCAAATAGTCGGTCAGTGTCATATTACGAAAAAGTGACCCCCAACACTTTTCCCTGGGACATTTCGCTCCCTGTAGATAATGAGTAGGCTCCAAAAACGTAAATGATATCCTTAATATTTTAACAGCAGAACCTCGGTCATCCGAACTTCGTTTAACTGAAATGATCTTCTATACTATTTTTTTTAATTACCGTTTTTTAAGTGGGCACTCATTCTATGATTTTTACGCAGAACGCTCATACAATGGAAATTGTTTATAACGTACCCCGATGATCCATACTTCGTTTAACCGAAATGACCTTCTATAACATTTTCTTACTTATTGTTTTAGCAGACATCCATTCTATGTTTTTGGCAAAAACGCTCATACAGTGGAAATCGCTTATAACGAACCCCGGTGATCCAATCCAAACCTCGCTTAATCGAAATGACCTATACTATTTTTTTAATTATTGTTTTTTCAAGTAGATACTCATTCTATGTTTTTTGGCAAAAACACTCATACAGTGGAAATCACTTATAACGAACCCCGATAATCCAAACTTCGCTTATCCGAAATGATCTTCTACATAGTGTTTGTTGTATATATACTGTTTTTTTTACTAAGTGTTCGCTTCAAAATAATTTTAAAAAAAATAGTATAAAAGGACACTTTCGGTTAAGAAAAGTTCAGATGGCCGGGGCTCTATTTTTAAAAATTTACGTGTCTTATTTACATTTTTGTAGCATATTTATTATCCACAGCGGGGTGGGGGATGTCCGAGATGCTGGAGGGGAAATGTTGGGGTCATTTTTCGTGATCCTATTTTAGGGTTTGCTGGGAATAGGACTAAGGATGACGACGTGGTAAGTGAACTCATTGCCACTGTACCACAGAAGGGTGATGATGATGATGATGAAATTTAACTTCATCAGATTTCTATTAAATGAATACAATTATATGATAATTAATTATTGTATCGATAATTATCATATATAGATATATATATGTATAGTTAATATGAAATTTTGCATCATATTGATCGTAACTACTAAACCCACAAAATAGTGCAAAAATTAAAATTAATAAAAATAAAATGCAGTGATAAAATAAATATTTTTATCAAAAGGAAAATAAATATAGTCTTAAAGTTCGCAAGATAAGACAAAGAAAAAAAATAGCATATGCAGTCATCTCTTACCACTGAATTTAACTATGTATGTATTTTACATGTAACCTCCATAAGGCGGAAACATGCATACTATGGAATTTTTTTCCGGTCCCTTATGTTTCCGCCTTAGACAGGTTTCATTGTATATTACACTGCAAAACACGTATGGAAGCAAAATCATTTACAATACTTTTAGTTATTGATATGTAAAGCGAAATCAAACCTTTTAGCGAGATTTTAGGCACTACTTATTTTTAACAATCCTGTCAAGATCAGGTCTTATTTTTAATATTGCGGCACTAAGAGTGTTTCCAAGGTGGACGTTAAACTTTATGGTCTTAACTTCTGAGTTTATCAACTTTTTTTTTGAAAACAGCTGTTTACAGATGTATTGGCGTATGTAGGAGGGTTGAAGGGGGTTGTAATTCCCATTGAAACAAAATTTTTCGTATATACATAAAAACCTATTGAGTTATAGCTTTGTAAACCTTCATTGTAAGCCTGTAGCCCTATCCTTATGAACTTTTTTTACGTCAGCCTATGCACAGACAATGGCGTATCCAGGATGTTGTTACGGGGGGGGGGTTTCGGGGCCCTCACCAGGAAAAGTTTTAGTTTTGACTGTTAAATAGTTTAGGTAAATGTTGTTATATTACTAGCCTTCCTTTATACCAGGATTGTCCAACATATGCCTCACAATCCGGTCCGCAAACAATGTTAATCTGGCCTGTCTACAACTGTTTGAAATAAAAAAATCCCAAGCAGAAATTCTAAATTTTTTCAGAAATATGGAAAAATTGTGGGGACAGCACAGGTGAGCCTTTATATATCGAAAGTACACAAACAAATAACTGGAAGAAACTCTAAAGGGAGGCTGTTAAGTGTAAGTTTTTTTCCCCATTTTTTTAAGAAACCGCTGGCTCGCAAGATCCGTGAAAATTCTTTAAGTGGCCCGCTACCCAAAAAGGTTGGACAACCCTGCTTTATACTCACCAAAATATTTAATTTACGACAATGAATTAAAGCTGGGCTTTTCTTTAATTAAACTATATGGTTTAGGGCAGATTATAGTCAAGTATGACAGAAGGATAACCTAGTAAAGGAGACATATACAATAACCAAAACGATAATTTACAATGTAATTAATAGAACAAGTTTAAATTTAAACTATAAAAACATTGTAATTATTTTACTTTTTTTTTATAATAAGCGACTTTTTAAAAAACTTGAAGTTTATAGTGCAAAGTCGAGCCATCTTGGTTTCTTTGAAAATTTGTCAATACCTTTTTTTACATCAATATGAATGTCTCTATGGATGTGTATTAAAAGTCTCTTCTGTCATCCGCGTTCGAAGCCAAGTTTAACGGCGCTTCAAGGATAAAAAACTACGTTTTGCTGAAGCAACACTTACTGAAAATGCAGTTTGAAAGGCAAGTAGCTTATAGATTCGTGGAAAAACGTCTTGATCGCATTTCTCCAAGATTTGGAGACTTTGGTGTAAGACTTTTATTTATTACAGTTGTAACAAACAACATATAAAATATTCTTCATCGTCTTTAATTTTTTTTCTTATTTAAGCCTGACGGGTTTCGCGATCGCCCTCTCTGGCCCTATCTGGATCCGCCAGTGTGCACAGATGTAAGTGATCCAGAATAGTAACATTATCAGAGTACACA
Organism: Dysdera silvatica; assembly: GCA_006491805.2. Lineage (NCBI taxonomy): Eukaryota > Metazoa > Arthropoda > Arachnida > Araneae > Dysderidae > Dysdera > Dysdera silvatica. The sequence goes on along the minus strand of QLNU02003225.1, from coordinate 81,783,982 downwards.
GTCAGATGGTTGGGAAGATGTTCTTATCAACATATTTAGAATAGAATTTGATGAGTCCTAAGTTGATTTTTTTTAAATCACTGTTGCATTGCAAGTCAATAGAACTACACCTAATGCCTATGTGCTAGAAAACTAAAGAAAAGTACATATTGAATGGAACTACACCTAATGAATATGTGCTAGAAAACTAAAGAAAAGTACATATTGAATGGAACTACACCTAATGAATATGTGCTAGAAAACTAAAGAAAAGTACGATTGAGAGGAAAACTGCGTATTATTTTGATTATTTAGTGTATATAATATATAATCAAGCGGTGGTACCTACTCAACATTATTTAGTGTTTTAAGATATTTATTACGAAATGTGAAATGACAACAGAATAAAATATATAGATTTCAGACTCAAAGGGAGCAGGGACGTTATTTTTGTGTGAAACAATTTGTATTTTTTCATGAGCTGGAGAGCCGCATGTGGCCCGCGGGTTGAAGATCCATGCCTTAGCTATTTCAATGCAAAAAAAACAAAACAAAAAAAAAACATCTGAGTTACGTACAAATGAAAAGAACCGATGACAATGAGTGAATTTCAAAAATAATTTTTTAAAAACATTTTTCTCATAGCATCTATGTAATATAAATATTTTACATAAAAATTTAATTGATATTAGAAATAAAATACAGGGTACCAGGGAGGAAATTACATAAAAAGGTTAAACACTGGTAAAATAGCAATGAAAAAGCAATGAAAAAGATCACATTACTCCTGATGAAGGACTGCTGCTGATGCGTCCGAAAGCTTGAGTGATCTTTTTCATTGCTATTTTACCAGTGTTTAACCTAATTAATCGATATTCTTTACGTTTGCAAAAATCTCGAACGCAAGTGCGGGAGAGCTACCAAACCCTGTAAAATATCATTGAGAAGGAAATACGTTAAAAATAAAAACTAATATTTTAGAATACTGCCATAATATTAATTAAAACAAAATATAACATAACGAAAAGGGTAAATATTAGAAAGTCCTACAGTACTTAGCCTTCATGTGAATAATAATATAATAAAAATGAATATTTTCTATAGAATAAAGACCCATATCCCCAAAAGTTAAGTATACATGAAAGCATTAACTGCACGCATAATATAGTAAAACCTCTGAATAACAGTTACTCGCAGGACTCCGGATAGGTGACCGTCTTTATGAGGTAACTGTTATTTAGAGGTTCAGTATAAAAAAATCAAAATAAATAAAATTAATAATAAAAAATTTAGCCATTTTAAATACCTCAGGTATTTTAATTTATTTTGCATTGAAAAAATCAGTAATTCGTAATTTTTTTTTGCTTTTTATAGCAAATGTTCTATTATAAGAAAATAATATTATTTGTAGCTCTGTTTTATAACTCGTCATCAATTTTGCTCACAGCAAAGTTTTGGATCTCCCGACAATTTTTCCAAAATATCAAAATGATTTGATCTGGAATTTTGTAGCAGTTCCACGTTCTCTCCCTTCATTTCCTCATTCCTTTTTTGCCCTTTCATCATATTTTCTACCCATTTCTGAATAGTATTAAACGTAGCAGAAACTTCTAAATCATCGTCCATGCAAACAAACCTGCTGGTTTTTATATTCGTCATGTCTGCTAATCTGAGAATGCAATCCAATCCTTCCCCACCATCATCATCTGTCCATATTTTCGGTAAGGAAAAATTCTGTAATTAAAAAATATTTTAATTGCAGGATTTTTGATCGATAGTCCGAGAGTCACTCTAAAACCATTGCGTTAAGTTCTTCATTTCCGGTCTTCCAATGCTTCGTTTTGCTATCTAAGTTTACACCTCGAAAGAACTGTTGCAGATAATCTTTATTATTTTTTAAAATCTTATTTATCTATGACCTTCCATAACCGCAAAGTCTTAATTTTCGTGCACTTGCATCTTTTTTTGTCGTCTTGGATAACTGTAATTTTCTATTTTAAACTTAAGAAATTCCATGTTGATTATAAACGTGCGCTCATACGACATAACTCAATACGACATAACTCGATACGACATAACTCAATGGTAAAAACGCATAAAGAACAGGAAGTATCAAACACCAATTTTTAGTGGACTGTGGTTGCTTGTACAATAATAGAATGGTCGGTCCTAAATAGCGACACCGTACTCACAGAAGGGGTGTACGTAAAAAGCAACAATACGAACATACGTTTGCATGGAGTAGCTTGAAAGAAAGTACAGTCAAATAAATTTTACTTTACATTGTTGACAATTTGAGTTGCAAACATATTTGGAAAATTTGAATGAAGTTTTGATTTCGTGATACCCACCGGGCGATCGTTGTTCGGAATTCATTGCTTAGAGGTTAGCACCAATGTTAATCCTATGGAAAGCGTTCGGTTCCATTGAAATGTGGCCGGTATTCGGAAGTTAACGTTGTTGAGAGGTGACCGTTAAAGGAGGTTTTACTGCATTTCATATATTTTTTCTTTTTTTTTTTAATAAATGGACGTATATTCCAATTCGAAACTCGATAGATTTATATCACAGCTGCGTCAGAATTGAACGAATCAGAGAACGCTTTTGTCTATCTTATAAACGATCATACACGCTCAGTGATTTGGTTATTGAACGATCGGCACAATTCTAATTTATGTGTTAAAGGTCAGAATATTCAAATGTTTCGACGCAAACAGTGCTGACGGACTCATATCTTTCGGAGTAATATTTTCTAGTGTGATTTTAGTAGGAAAAACTGCCACTTGCCTGGCAACACGAACTTGGCTTACGTAAAAAGCCTAGAATGTGTAATACCACTATTCATGCTTTCACACTAAATTTAAGCCGTGCTTAAAAGGTGCAAGGTTTTTAAACGTAATTGCAAAACTATTAAATATCACGACATGCTGGAGTGGTTTAAACGTTGGTTTATAATTGTATTTCGTTAGGAAAATGGAAGGTCAGGTTCTTATTGTCATAGTCCAGATTTTAATTGCAATTAGCGCAAAAAGAATCGATTTCTTGAAATTTTCAAGAACATTTCGTTACATCGCAATTCTTCAAGAAACGCCATTATGTGGATTTCTTTCAACATTTAAGAGACAAACTGTGCATATTGTACAGATGTTAGGAAATAGAAAAAAAGCACAGACACTGCTTTAAATTTTTATTAACAACTTTATAACTACCTAAAGAATGAAAGAAATTTAAAATAGGAAGTGCAAATTAGAGAAAATACCGATATACTATTTCAAACAGATCTTTTCTTTTGGATGCCGAAATATTCCAGTTGCCAGGAGAAACATAAATGATTAAAGGAAATGGAATTGAAACATTCACTTTGAATATTTATTTACGCATTTTTCTATCTAATTTGAATTCCTTTTTCGTAAAATAATATTTGCAAAGTTTATCCAAGCTCCGTTGAAAATGGAACTCGATTTCTATAATGAAAATTCTCTAACGATAAGTGACATTTCATAATTGATGCTGTATTATTTTCGTTGACTAAGAAAATTAAACCTTCTTTAAAAGACACATAACTTACTTAAGATGCATAATATTTTAAGAACGAACTTATTTGAAGAGTATTTGGTTAAAGAGAGAATATCACCGCTCGATGAAGTAATACGATATATATGACAACGTAAAGCGGGTAAAAAGTTATTTTTATTACATTAGCCAGGCTTTCGGCTGTTCCATTGGACAGCCATCATCAGATGCAGAATGAAAATGATATCGAACATCGAATACAAACATTTAAAATAAAGTAAACAATCGTGATGCGTGCAGGTATAAAGATCAATGTGTCGCTGTAAAACACTTAAAGACCATTATGTATGATGGTAAAATGAATTAGGAAAATAGAAAAATAAAATGTATAGTATGTAAAAGTAAAATAGTGGCAAATAAATAATGTTATAGTTGAAGTCAAGGCAGGGTTTTAAATAAGTATTGCCAAGCATTGCTGATGTGGATGGGTCGTTCGGTATTACAAATAAAGGAACGTCGGCTAAATATCTCTATAGCATCTCTGAATCTTAAACTTTTCTCATTTTTTTCGGTTGGGGCTAGTATTTTAGTATGCTGAAAGAATGGGACGGCATTGTTTGTGTGTACAACTGTGCGACGTTAGTGTTATTTCTGCTAAGTCTAATGTCAGCCTTGTGTTCTTTTATCCTGATGTGTAGTGGTATGAGTGTGCTACCAATGTAATGAGTATAAGTGTCGGTTGTATTGTAGAGTATGGGTATGGTATAAACTGCTGCCTTTTCAGTAGTGTTAAGGGGGTCCCTATCTTTTTTAAGGAGGTCCAAGACGTTGCGATTGCGTTTGTATGCGAAGGCGAGGTTGTGCTTTTTTAGGGTGCTTTTAATTCAGGAAAAAATAGTGGGGTGCAGTAATTTTGTGCTAATTTCCAAGGAAATCATAAAGATACCCCTTTCATTAAATATTAATAACAATTAAACGATTTAATGGCGACACACTGCACTAATCAATAGAAGCAAGTAAAATACAAATTTTTATGGTGCAGTTATTTTAAAATCGTTATAAAAATGACGTCACTAATAGCTATTTCGATAGCATTAAACAGCTATCATCGTCAGAGCAATGGCGGCTTTTGTTTATGTCCATGATGTTGGTTTTGCTCGGTTGGAAACTTGATTGGGTGGAGTAGTTACTCATATTTGTGGTGCTGTCTCTAGCTGTGACGTCACAAATTTGCCTAACTCCTCCATCTAATAAAGTTTCCAACCGACGTGATGGCAACACCGACCAACTAACATCATGGGGACATAGACAGAAGCCGCCATTACTCTGATTATGATAGCCATTTAGCGCTGTCAAAATAGCTATTAGCGACGTTGTTGTTATTATAACGTTTTTAAAACAACTGCATCATATTTGTTTTTTTATTTTTGTTTCTATTGGTAATGACGTTAATAAGCGTAGATTTTGATGTGTGCTTGAGAGTTTTGACATGCTTCGGAGAGACGACGGCGTCTTCCGTCAGGGATCGATTATAGCGCGAATTCCTAGTTATACGCGGGGTTCCCATTTAAAGATTTCATTTCGTTATTGACGGTTAAAAATAATTTGAAAGTGAGAAATCCAGTTTCAGCAACGCGTGGAAGGCTGTGTTAAAAATTCACATTAGTACCTTCTAATATCTCTTCTTTCCATTTTTCCTGAATTTTACGTTTAGAAATCATTTTTACCCGTTTGGAGGCAGTGCTGTCGACAACCAATAGTAACTTGAAATGGAAACACTTCAATTTCACTTGAAGTTCGTTTCAGTTGATTCTTAACAAAGGACAACGGCGTCTGTCTAAAAATTTTTCATGACTCACAAAACCAATGTTGCCCGAAGTTTGAGTGAAATAATAATACAACATGAAAATAATAACATTGAGAATAGACAGATAACTTTTACAATGTACTTTATGCGAAAAATAAAATAGAGGAATTTTATAGATGCAAGAAATATTTGCTGAAGTATTTTTTAGAAAGTGGAAATTAGTTTAAACTCTGCATCCTATTAGAAAGCATTGTACTCACTCTAAGACCGATGCAACAAATGTGTTCTGTTCCAAAATTAATTCTTGGCGTATCACTTGTTAGGTCATTAGTATTGTGGTGGTTATGTAAAACAATGTATTGCCTTATCATTTTCCCTCACCAAGGTAAAGGGATAGTGGGGGAAAATGATAAGGAAATGTATTATCTTCTCATTTCACCTCACTATTCCTTTAGCTTAAGTCAAACCCATGAGCTCAACGCTTCAGCTGCGCATGTGTCATAAGTCATACATGCAGTACATAACTTATGACACATGAGCAATGTATAAGTTATACACGCAGTGTAGTAACAGATCCTTCTTTCAAAGGTAAAAAAAAAAGTATCTATAGCTCTCTGGATACTGCTGTGACACATGCGTTAAGGTAACAAGCTCATGCATATTAATGATGGAAAGAAATTCAAACAAACCTACATTTTTTCTTGTTAGCTTAGAGCAAACAACGGCACCTTTACGAGGAGAATCAGAGTTTTTTCTGAAGAATTCAAAGATATTTTATTCATTTTCTTTCATCTGACAAAAACCCCTGGGGTTTCTTATGAGGTGTTTGATCATGCAGGTTGAACGCTGACGTTCATTATTTGTGCCAATCACTGTACCTGTTAATTGGTATCAAAGTTTTTAATTCACGGCATTAATTATGCTGTTGGTATAAGCCAAGGAGGCATGAATATTTTATAGAATATACCTCAGATCTCTTTTCGTAAAGTTGATTTGCATACATAATTAATGGGAAAAGCTACGTAGACACATGCATAAGTGTTTGAGCAGACTGTCAATATTATAATTGTTAATCAACTTAACAGGAGACGAAATTCCATGGAACCTGTGTCTAAAAAACATAAATGAAAATGCATATTTTATATTGTGTATGAAACTTAATATTGAGAGTGTGGAGAAGACTAACGAGCAAAACTATTAATGCTTATATTGTGCACATCTTTCCTCGAAAACACGATATAATATTAAAATGAGAGGAGAGCATACAAGGGAACGAAGTTTTTGGGAGAAAATTCATAAAAAAAAGTGAACGCACAAAAAAATGTAATTTCACAGCTATATAAATATACTTTCATACATTTAGGAATAACTATACTTTTACAGAATGTTATTTTTTAAAATGCTAAAGTAATGAATTATGAACCGTAAGTTTAAAAATTTATTTGTAGATATGTGAAACGTAAGTCCTGTGTGAAAGTAATTTAAAGGAAAACGTTGAAAAAATATAACATACATTGATTTTTAACATTTAGGTTGGTATTTCTTAAGGAAATGAGTGGAGGTGAATTAAAGAAATTATAGAATTTTTCAAAAGAAATATTGTGGAATAAGTTTTAGTAAGCTAGGGAAATGGGAATATTTATGTAAATATTTATGTTTTAATTGTAACTAAAGTATTTGAAACGTTTAAAGAAAGATAGCTAGAGAGAGAGAGAGAGAGAGAGAGAGAGGGAGGGAGAGAGAAAGAGAGAGGGGGATAAAAGAAAGGGAGAGAAAGAGGGAATAGATGGAAAAACAGAGAGAGAGAGAGAGAGGGAGAGAGAGTATGTGAAACCAAATCAGGGAAGCATATTCAACAGATGTGCACAGTTGAAAGATATTTTTTTTCAAATTAAACGTTTTTCATGATATTTAAGTATTTAAGTTTCACATTTGCTCAGAGGGTTAGCGCGTTTCGAAATATTGAAAGGCTTGTTATTAATTTAGCATACTATGATTCGAATCCAGTTTACTGCATGTATGCAAGGAAATTGATTTATTTATTACTCCACTAACTGGGTGATAATTAAACAAAAAATATATATGAGAGAATATAGAAATAATATAGAACTGATGAAGCGACTCTAACTTTTATTAAAAACCCTCTTAATGCTAATGCGAAGGGATTAAAATTTTCCTCGTTTGATATAGACGCGAATAATTTTTAAATAAAGTTACTGGACTTGACAAGCAAGAACTTATGGAATTCCAAATTTGTACTTCTTGGTACTAAAATAGAAGAACTGGAGAAAAAAAAACTACAGTCCAATTATACAGCATAATTAAACTTCTATAAAAAACCTATTGAAGGCAGATTAAATGATTTTAATTTTTAATAGTCTTCCGGACTCATATAATGAGTTGAAAAAATTTCGCATATGGTGTTTGTTCTCAGTATCTTCAGATTTAAGTATTTATGCGAGCAATCGCTTTCTAAGATGAATTTCATTAAATGTAAATTAAGAGTTAAATTACTGATATTGACATGGAATCGTGTCTTAAATTAAAATTGATTAGTTATAAACCGGGCGTGCAGCAACTTTCTATTGGAAATGCAAGCTCTTGGCTCGGACTGATTAAAATCAATGAGAGCGCTTTTTGAGTGATTTTTCTTTCTTTAATAACGATGTAATTAATATTCTAACATTATAATATTATTCTAATTTTCCTTTCGTTGTAAAAATACATTTATGGCTCTTGAATAATTTTTGAATTATTGTGAGGGGGTAGGTTTTGCCATTCCTTCTCAAGTTTGTCGACCTTTGTTTTATGTGGGTATACGAATATTACACTGAATATTGGTGTATTTTAATTTGCGTAATACAAAAAAAAATTCTGCACTGAATATTCTTTTGCAATAAAAACGAATTAGAAAGAATTAACCAGATAAAAAGTTGACATTTTAGTAAGTTGAGAGAATTTTTTTTACTTTAGAGTTAAACATACTTCCGTTTATTTATATTTATACAAATCGAAAACTACGCAGATTAAATTAGAAACAATTTTTATCAACTTTTTCAGGCGTAGTAATAGTAATACCGATGTTATGGCATGGTTAGATGGTGAAACGTTCGTAAAGAAAAGAAATGTTTCTCTTACCTCAATGCTATTTCATTGAATCAGAAAATTTCTAGAGGCGGGATAAGTTCCTTATCCCCCCCCCTCCAATATCTATATAGCGTATATGATAATTTCGTTTCCATACCTTCTGGCCCGCCGACCTAAAAAAATCGAAGTGGCCCGCGATGGAAACTAATTGAGAACCATTGCCCCAACACAATACTTCACATGAAGCAGTCAATCGTAATTTTCGCTTTTCTAGAAGTGGGGAGGGGCGCTAAGCAACGTCTATCCAACCCCGTAGTTACGCAAATGCTTAAATTCCAAAGTAAGTCTTTAAAAGAAAATTTTATTGGAAATCATTTACTCGAGATAGAAATCTTTGACTTTAAAAATAATGAAGCAACAGGCTAAAATTCATAAGTACGTGAGTTTAAATTGTTTAACGTTTTATTAGTATTGAAAATTCGCTTTCTTTTAAATTCATTTATCCATTTTTAATGTTAATTCCGCGGTTACTATGGGCCAATAGTTTTAGAAGGACACTTCTCTCTGGCGATAAGAAAAGTATTTCAAACTACTTCTAAATTTTAATAATTAGATGCAAAGTAAAAGAATGAATATGGAATGTGTGTGAAAGGTAAGTTTCCCCATTCTAGAAAGATTGTGAAATATTGTAACCACAATATTCCCGTGTGAGAAAAACCTTTTATTATAGTAATATCCTAATAATAGAGTAACGGTCAGCTTAAAAATATGCAAATAAATTAAAAATATTTATATTGCTTTGTATTGTCGCACAGAATAACACGTACAATCAAGACCGCAGAGATGATTTAATTTCGTTTTTTTTTTCACAATTTTTTATAGCATGCATCGATACAATCACAGCATGCAAGGTTGTAGCCAAATCTCATTAAAAATTTAGTTTGGGGGGGGGGACCGGTCTCTACAATCCCCCCCGCTGGATACGGGCATGCATACAGTACTAATTAAATGTTCATATTTCTGACGTTACAACTACCATTTGGTTGCCTTAACCAGAATTCCTTTGGAGGACCATTACCCTGAATGACAGACGATTAAAGTATTTAACTTTTCGTTTTTGGCAGCATTTCATAAGGATTCTCGTCTTTGAAAGGTTCATTGAAGCAAACATATGGAGATATCGATTGTGGCGGGACGATAAGTATTAGTTTGTGCAGGATTCCTATTGGATCCACGATAATTAATGGTTTCCCCCTTGGCTTTGTTCATTACAGACAGGGTTTCACTTTTGTTTAAATCTCTAATGAGTGCTGTAGCTTTAATTCTTAACGAGCTCTATATCTTTAATTCTTAGCGAGTGCTGTATCTTTCATTCCTAACCATATCTTGTATAAATGTATAATAATATTTGGATGCATATTACTTTCTATTTATCTTTCTATTACTTTCATATTACTTTCGTGTTCCTAAACGTGATGCACGGTGGCATAAATTGAACATAAACTGTGATTATTTCTTTCTTTTTAGCGTTTAAGTATGTTTTTTGTTTGCTACTTCATTCAACGTTAATGAATACTTCAATATTTTAGTGAATACTGTATTCCAATTTACGTGAATATGGATTATAAAACATTCTCCAAAGCTTGGTTGTCTATTTCATTGTCCTTCTAGATTTTGGGG
>QLNU02003225.1:81750178-81764938 GCA_006491805.2 Dysdera silvatica | reverse complement strand
AGAATTTTGCAAGTATGTCTTCTACCTATTCTCCAGCTTCTTTTAGGATATCTAATGTAATACCATCATCACCAGGGGCTCTTCCTTTCTTCATATTTTTTATTGCAAATGAAACTTCTTCTTTTAAGATTTTAGGAGCTGTTCCTTCGACTATTTCAGTGTCTTCGTTTAGTACACTGATACTTTCATATAGTTTTCTGTAGAATTCTTCAACTCTTCTAAGTATTTCTTCCCTATTTCTTGTTACAGTGCCATCCTCTCCTTTTAATGCAATGATGTGTTTCTTCCCAACAGATAAACCTCCTTTAGCAACCCTAAGGCTCTTGTTATTTTCAATGGCTTTCCTTACTAACTCACAGTTGAATTTTCTTTGTCTTCTTTCATGCTTTTGTGTAGAGTTTTGCAAAGTTCTACATACTCAATCCAGGGATTGGTATTTTGATTGTCCACCTTCATATCTCTTCGCCTTTTCATGAGCTGTTTCGTCTTCTCAGATAATTTGTTATTGTGCTTTTTACAGGTTACACCACCAATTTCCCCAGCAGTTTCAATTATTGTCTTAACAATGTTTTCATTTGCTTCTGAGATATCAATTTCTTCAATAAGTCCTTCCAGTGCAGAAAAGCGATTTTTTAATTCCAACTTGAATGCCTCAGTATTTGCTTTCAGTTTCATTAAATCCACCCTCTTACTTACTTGTTTCCTAATGAGCTTCTGTCTTTCTAATTTAGTATTTAAGCGCACTTTACATCTCACCATTCGATGATCACTTCCAGTATTAAATCCGTTCAGTACACTACAATTTTCAATAATTGATTTCTTGTTTGCCATCAAAACACCGAGCACCTGGTGAACGATTTATCTATTACGGCCAATATCCATCCGGCGTGGTCACGTTTTCTCCTCTTAAAATTTCACCAATAATTTTTTGTCATATACTTTAATTAAAAAAAAAAATTTAACACAATCCAACTTTCCCCTTATAGTCCACATTCATCTGGCTCGACCGATAGAAGGCGCCAATCCACCAACATCACCCACAACCTTACCCTTTATACAATAAACAATCGTACACTCGCCCTTACGAGCGATGTACGCTTAGATTTTTTACTTCTTTGATGAAAGCTCAAGGCTTTCGAAAAACGTTTAAAGCCGAATAAATTTTCGTTCCAAAAACTGTGCCTATTGTGTAATATATTATCCATCGAGAATTGATTTCTTGTTTGCCAGTATATAGTCAATTTCGCTGGTTCCTCCATTGGGGTGTTTCCATGTCCATTTTCTTTGTAGTTTCTTCTTAAAAAATGAATTCATGATGCTAAGATTTTCAGCTTCGGCAAATTCTATGAGTTGATCGCCACGTTCATTCCTTTCCCCGTATCCGTATTTACCAACCGATGTCTCTCCTTGTTCCTGTTGTCCAATTCTTGCATTAAAATCTCCCATGATGAGCTTGATGTGTTGTTTCCCCTTGGTATGTAGCTGTTTGATTTCTTCATAGAATTCCTCAACCTCTTTCAGTGGTGGCGTTTATAAACTGCTGTTATGGCGCGGTTGTTTTCGCGCTCAGTCGGCAAGAAGGAGTGGCGTCTTTAATTCTTTTGTTGATTAAGAAGCCAACACCACTTGTTCTTCCAGTTTCCGTTCCTCTATAATAAAACAAATGTCCACTTTTAAGTTCCACCAACTCTTCACCTTTTCTTCTAACTTCACTGAGTCCTACAATGTCCCATTTGATCTTGTCAAGTTCTTCTTCCAATTCTTGAAGTTTTGCTTCAGAAGCAAGGGATCGTCCATTATACGTTGCCAAGGTCAATAACAAACGGCAGCCTGGGCCATTCCAGTGATTCTTAGCACCCCCTGCTTTCATGCCACACTGACCGCTGCCTTGATCAGGAGCACTCCAGCACCTGGAGACTAGGGGCCATGGTTTCTGGTGTGTCAACATAATGGAGGAATTAGCCATAATTTCACCACGCTGGCTAAACGGGTTGGTGAATTAGATATATATATATATATATATCATGCAATGGATGGAGAAATACTGTTGTTGTTGTTGATGATGATGATGATGGTGGTGATGGTGGCGATGATGATGATGATGATGATGACGACGACGACAACGATGACGACGATGATGATGATGATATGTGCATAGCAGTGACACGACCGTATTGTCTTCTTTTTGGCGATTTGGAAATGGCCACACTTCTCTGAAGATTCCCCTAAAAAAAAAAAAAAACAGAGGCTACCAATTAACTGCTCACTGTGATCTTGGGAGGAGAGTTGATTCCCTGGGTCTTGAGTGTCTCGGATCCTTCAAAAATGTAGGTCCACTGCCCTAGGATGCTGCAAAGGCAAAGCATTCATCTAGCATACCATTAACCCGGGCTCGACTCCAAATGATATCGTTGAAAGCATGCAACTTTTCTGCCTACCGTACTCCATTTTTTTTCCCCCCTTCAGCGTGAAAGGTCTGAATTCCTCAGAAAACTAAGTCTCGGAGCAGCACTACTTTTTCTGTCCTTGAGCTCTTAAAACACCAACAAACAATTATACAATATCTTATCAAGTTCACAATGTTGCACTAATCGAGTTGAATCAAAAAAAAACAAAAAACAGTAGGGTAAACCCATTCATTGAAAGTGCTACTGTAGAAATATAATTTTAGCAAATAAAACCCTGTATGATATAAAATAAGATAAAAATTTTCACATTGTGTTCAAATTGACATCAAGAATTGTAAACATCTGCAGAAGATAAAATAAGTATCTAAGAAATTTAAAGGACATAAATGCAGAGTAATGCGAAAAATCTCGTTTGGAAAAAATTTCAAGTGCTTATAGTTTGACATTCCACCATGCTTTTACATTTCCGTCAAATAACTTTGCATATTTTCCATAGAAAGAAAATGAAAAACGGGAAAGGGAATTCCCTCATACTGTAAAAAGTAGAAGTATTCCATTGTTTCCAGAGTTTCCGTCTCGAATTCGTTTTCAACGAATAGCGGTTACACGAAAAATTTAACAGTATTCCGTTTGGGATTTTATGAAAGCGTGTGAGAGGGTCTTCTTTTTTTCCTAAAAAGTTTTCGCAAAACCATCTATGGCGAAATTCAATTCTAAGAAGAGAAAAAACAAGACTTCTGCGGCATGGCGTTTTTCGTTGCCCAGTTCTTTGATAGATGCCTTTTCAATTGATCTTCTTAAGCTCAGCGCCTTTGAAATGGAACGTGTTTTGTGTCAATAAAGGACGTTATTGACTTTTCAGTTTCTTTCAAACTTTACCTTTCTCTGGTCTTCTTACTTATTTTTCCAACAATATGGTCTTGGACATGGTCTCAAGTATGTATAAATGATCCTTTTTTCCAGGATTTTTCAGCTTAGTATACTTTAAAGCTTAATATACTTTTAAGTTTAGTATATTATTAAGTTTAGTAGAATTAATAATTGATCCAATGCTGACCGGAGGTGTCCTCACGCCATATATATATCACCATGCAAGTCTACTCGAATGTTGGGGGACAATGAATGATCTAATAATAGCTGGGTCCATGGCTCATATCGAGACATCATGTTTTTATTCCCTTTTGCATCTATTTTTTATATGAATTATAGTGCATGCTGTGCACTTTTATATTTATGAACATTTACAAATATACTTTTGTATCTAAGTTTAAAGAAAACGGTAGTTATTAGCTGAAATACTTTAAGGATTCGACTCAAAGTCATTTATTTGGCCATTAGTAGAGTGACCTTTCTGACAGGATTTCTAATGCGTTTGTACTTTTGTATTTACGTGTAGAGTATATATATATATATGGCCTGCAAAAGGGTTGCTGGTATCTAACTGGAAGGAGACCCACACGCTGAACGTATGTGACGATGTGTGGAACCGGCCAGGCCAGTAACCTAGTGTCCTACCCCGCCTTCAAGTGGTGCAGGCTGAGCTTTCTATTTATGTGGCAAATTAATATTTGCTGCACGGATAGAAAGGCGGAAGGGGAGGGCTAATTCACCAACCCGTCTAGCCAGCGTGGTGAAATGATGGCTAATTCCTCCAATATGCTAATACACCAAAAACCATGGCCCCTAGTCTCCAGGTGCTGGAGTGCTCCTGATCAAGGCAGCGGTCAGCGTGGCATGAAAGCAGGGGGTGCTAAGAATCACTGGAATGGCCCAGGCTGCCGTTTGTTATTGACCTTGGCTACGTTTAATGGACGATCCCTTGCTTCTGAAGCAAAACTTCAGGAATTGGAAGAGGAACTAGACAAGATCAAATGGGACATTGTAGGACTCAGTGAAGTTAGAAGAAAAGGTGAAGAGTTGGTGGAACTTAAAAGTGGACATTTGTTTTATTATAGAGGAACGGAAACTGGAAGAACAAGTGGTGTTGGCTTCTTAATCAACAAAAGAATTAAAGACTACCTTCTTGAAGTCGAAAGCACGTCAGATCGAGCAGCGAGGCTCGTTGTTCAACTAACCCAGCGATACCAACTTCAGATAGTACAGGCATATGCACCAACATCAAGCCATACCGACGAGGAGGTTGAAGAATTCTATGAAGAAATCAAACAGCTACACACCAAAGGGAAACAACATATCAAGCTCATCATGGGGGATTTCAATGCAAGAATTGGACAACAGGAACAAGGAGAGACATCGGTTGGTAAATACGGATATGGGGAAAGGAATGAACGTGGCGATCAACTCATCGAATTTGCCGAAGCTGAAAATCTTAGCATCATGAATTCATTTTTTAAGAAGAAACTACAAAGAAAATGGACATGGAAACACCCCAATGGAGGAACCAGCGAAATTGACTATATACTGGCAAACAAGAAATCAATTATTGAAGATTGCAGCGTACTGAACAGATTTAATACTGGAAGTGATCATCGAATGGTGAGATGTAAAATGCACTTAAATACTAAACTAGAAAGGCAGAAGCTCATTAGGAAACAAGTATGTAAGAGGGTGGATTTAAAGAAATTAAAAGAAAATACCGAGGCATTCAAGTTGGAATTAAAAAATCGCTTTTCTGCACTGGAAGGACTTATTGAAGAAGTTGACATCTCAGAAGCAAATGAAAACATTGTTAAGACAATAATTGAAACTGCTGGGGAAATTGGTGGTGTAATATGTAAAAAGCAGAATAGCAAATTATCTGAGAAGACGAAACAACTCATGAAAAGGCGAAGACTTATGAAGGTGGACAATCAAAATACCAGTCGCAAGATCGAGTATGTAGAACTTTGCAAAACTTTGCGCAAAAACATGAAAGAAGATATAAGAAAATTCAATTGTGAGTTAGTAAGGAAGGCCATTGAAAGCAACAAGAGCCTTAGGGTTGTTAAAGGGAGTTTGTCTATTGGGAAGAAACACATCATTGCATTAAAAGGAGAGGATGGCACTGTAACAAGAAATAGGGAAGAAATACTTAGAAGAGTTGAAGAATTCTACAAAAATCTATACGAAAGTAACAGTGAATTAAACGAAGACTCTGAGATAGTCGAAGGAACAGCTCCTAAAATCTTAAAAGAAGAAGTAGCATTTGCAATAAAAAGTATGAAGAAAGGAAGATCCCCTGGCGATGATGGCATTACATTAGATATCTTAAAAGAAGCTGGAGAACATGTAGAAGACATACTCGCAAAATTCTTTACCAAATGCCTCAACAGTGGTAACATACCAAACCAATGGGATTCTGCAACAGTAATTCTTTTGCATAAAAAAGGTGATAAAGAGGATTTAAAAAATTACCGACCAATTAGCTTGTTACCTGCTATTTATAAAATCTTCACAAAAGTGCTAACACATCGCCTGCAGAAAAAATTAGATGCAGCTCAACCAAGAGAACAAGCTGGATTTCGAAGTGGATTCAGTACAGTGGACCATATTCAAGTATTAAGAGAATTAATTGAAAGAACACATGAATATGAACTTCCATTGTGTGTGGCATTTATTGACTATGAGAAGGCCTTTGACTCTATTAAAACATCAGCAGTCATCAACTCTTTAAGATCAGCAGACATCGAGGATGTGTACATTGACATGGTGAAATGTGTGTATAAAAATGCAAGTGCAAAATTTCGGTTACATAAAGATACCAAAACTATCAAAATTGGTAAAGGTGTGAGGCAGGGAGATACCATTTCTCCAAAACTTTTTACTTCAGCTTTACAGATGATTTTTCAGCAGATAAATTGGAATAACAAGGGAATAAAAATAAATGGTGAATATTTAAATCATTTGCGGTTTGCTGATGACATTGTTATTTTTTCAACGAACCCATCAGAACTCCAAGACATGGTACAGGAGCTCTCAACTAGAAGTAAAGAAGTTGGACTCAAGATGAACCTACAAAAAACTAAGATCATGTTCAATAATTTCGTAGAGGAAACAAAAATACAAGTTGACAACATTGAGCTAGAAATTGCTGATTCATATATTTACCTTGGCCAGCTGATTTCAATGGATGGCAACATTATGAAAGAACTCAACAGACGTATTAAACTTGGCTGGAGTGCATTTGGAAGAAACAGTTTTATCCTGAAGGGGAAATTGCCTTTGTGTCTAAAAAGAAAGGTCTTCAACCAGTGTGTATTGCCAGTCCTCTCTTATGGATCAGAGACATGGAGTCTAACAGTTGGAGCAATACGAAAGTTACAGACAACGCAAAGGAGCATGGAGAGGTGCATGCTTGGAATAACTAGGAGAGATCGAAAAAGAAACACTTGGGTGAGAGAGCAAACTAGAGTAGAGGACATCATTGTTAAAGTAAAAGGGCTGAAATGGCGATGGGCTGGGCATATTGCAAGAAGAACTGATCAACGATGGACAACAGAAATTCTGAACTGGATTCCAAGAGACCACCGAAGACCTAGAAAACGTCCTCAAACTAGATGGGTGGATGAAATAAGAAAACAGGTTGGGGTGACGTGGAAGCGAATTGCTCAGGATAGACTTGTGTGGAAAGCATTTGGAGAGACCTTCATCCAGCAGTGGATAGATAATGGTTGAATATGATGATGATGATATATATATATATAGAGAGAGAGAGAGAGAGAGAGGACTATTTATTCTATCCTTTTGCGAAACCACTGCCAAAATTGGTATAGAGGAAGGTTTTGCCGAAGAAATCGTATTAAACGCTTCAGTTGATCTTACAAATGTTTTGTTGTCTATTATGAAAAGCGAATCTCATATGAAAAGTAACGTGTGGTGTGAAAAATGAAGTTGACTAATTAATTAGTTATTCCAGTTACTACATTAGAACGCATTAGTTAGACGTTGAAAATGCCGAATTTTTAAAAATAGATGAAATATTTCTCAAAGTAATTATTTCTTGCAGAACTGGGGGAATATTTAAAACTAAAATTGCTTATATGATCCTGTTAGAGTACAAAACTATTTATGGTAGAAAGATGCAAATATTATTACGCTGCAACATGCCGATTCGTTCGTATACAGCTTTTAATAATTTCTTCATAAACTAAAATTTATTAAATTCCAGAGTAATTTTGCGTCTAACACCATTGAAATATTTTTCATATACCTAAATTTTGCTCGGATCCCAAACTAAAATTATTCATCAAAACTCTAGAACTTTTCAGTAAATTTGCACTAGTTTAAGAGGCTCCCAAAAATGCTTTATTTAGCGAACTACCTTTCTATCCGCTGCGTTACTCGACTTTGATCCACTCTTGCGGAAGGATGCCTTATCGGCGAGCTT
The DNA here is from genome assembly GCA_006491805.2 of Dysdera silvatica. Lineage (NCBI taxonomy): Eukaryota > Metazoa > Arthropoda > Arachnida > Araneae > Dysderidae > Dysdera > Dysdera silvatica. Next base: position 81,757,204 of record QLNU02003225.1, on the reverse strand, counting down.
ATCCCTCTAAGCTATTAACCTTTGCTCTTATCCACTGTGATCCTTGGCGATATTTTGGTGTTGATATATGTCCAAGGGCCAGAAGATAACGCCAAAATGATGGTCATGAAAAAAAAAAGTACTGATTGATCATTCTGATGATGTCAGCCGTCGCTTTCGCTCAACGAATGATATTCATCAAATTATTTATCCATTGTTTCGGTGAAGCCGAAACTACCCTTTGGCAATTTCCAACGCCACACGAGAAAAACTTACAATTATTTAATTAATTAATAAGGTAGTAACTACTAATAAGTTAGCTAATAGCAGTTAATAAGTTGGTTAATAACAGTTAATAAATTAATAACAATTAATAACAGCTAATGACAGTTAATAACAATTAATAAGTTAGTTGATAACAGTTAATAAAAATTAATAAGTTAGTTGATAACAGTTAATAAAAATTAATAAGTTAGATAATAACAGTTAAGAACAATTATAAGTTAGTTAGTAACAGTTAATAACAATTAATAAGTTAGTTAATAACAGTTAATAACAATTAATAAGTTAGTTGATAACAGTTAATAAAAATTAATAAGTTAGATAATAACAGTTAAGAACAATTATAAGTTAGTTAATAACTTGATTAATAACAATTAATAAGTTAGTTAACATTAAATGAGTAAATGATTAATAACAGTTAATGAGTAAATGATTAATAACAGTTAATGAGTAAATGATTAATAACAGTTAATGAGTAAATGATTAATAACATTAGAAGTTAATGAGTAAATGATTAATAACAGTTAATGAAGTAAATGATTAATAACAGTTATTAGTAAATGATTAATAACAGTTAATGAGTTGGTGTAATGGTTAATAAGTTGAGTGATAATAGTTAATAAGTTAATTGATAATGGTTAATAAGTTAATTAATAATAGTTTATCAAGTTAAGTTAATAATAGTTAATATTAGTTAATAACAAGTTAATAATAGTTAATAACAAGTTAATAATAGTTAATAATAGTTAAAAGTTAATAACAAGTTAATAATAGTTAAAAGTTAATAACAAGTTAATAATAGTTAAAAGTTAATAACAAGTTAATAATAATCAATGTTAATAACAATTAATAAGTTAATAAAAATCAATAAGTTAATGACAATTAATAAAGTTAATAGCAGTTTATAAGTTAATTATATTTACTTAATTAGTTAGTTACAATTATTTAATAGATCTGTTACAGTTACTTAATTAGTTAGTTACAGTTACGTAATAAGTTAGTTACATTTTACAATATTTAGTTTGTCAAACAATGCCTGCATATGCTAACTGGTCATTAATTGTTTCTTTAAAAGTTATTTGTAGCCTTATAAACTAACACTTATTAGGTAAACGATAGTTTACTAGTTTATACCATCAGAACGTATACAATGAATAAAAGTATCAAATTTTATCTAAAAGAGTATAAGGCAAAGTAAATTTAAAAGCTTATTATTTTAAATGATATCGTGTGAAAACGATTTTTTTATGAATGAAAATGTACAAAAAAAAAAGACACATACAAATCGAAAGACCGTATAACTTAAAATGAATTGTCCAAACACTTAGAATTTATTTTCCGTTAAGTGGTTTCGCTAATTGGGTGTGCCTTTTTTTCTATATATTTCATAAATGACATCATTTAATCAACGCGTGGTTTTATATTTCGAACAACGTAACACATAACTTACCTGGATATATTTATATCACATTTCAGAATTTTTTTTATATAATTTCTAGATTATTCTAAATTTTAGTTTTTAAAAAAAACAATTTTTTTGTAACAACATTAACATTAGTAATTAACTGATGAAATTACTAAATGTTTGCTAACCCTATTATCCAATCAGCAACAAATTCAACTCTATATTTAATGACTATTTATTTCCGCTTACCAAACAAGTCAGTTGATTCTTATTAATAAGCAATTTCCTCTATTAGAATTAATAATATTTTCAATCTTAATAGTTAATGATTATTCCAGTCATTTACTTGATGATGATTCCAATCATTTACTTGATGATCATTCCAGTCATTTACTTGATGATGATTCCTATTATTTACTTGATGATGGTTGCAGTCTTTCCGTTGATAGCAGCCTTCCTATTATCGGTAATGCAAATCACGCGATGCTAAGGAGGATATCAGCATATTACGACGACGCGCCAAACCATGCAATGGCCAACCAATTAGAGAGCACCGTGTCGCGACGTCACTATCAAAATACAGCAGGACACACTTATAACCAGCCCGGATTCAACGAGGAGAATGTGGATTTTGTTTAGTATAATTTTTAAGTACAACACAGCAATACAATCGTTTTTAGCGAACAAGTCTTTCGCGCTTCTCAAATTTAACGAGGAAAAATGGTTAATCAACCGGATGTAAAAAGAAAACATTGGTCAGCTTATCGCACAAAAATTTGATGAGAATTTCTTTGGAGGCATTAAGGACAGACAGAAAGACGCCCCATACACAGAACAGCTTTTACGTTTCCATAACATCTTTCTTTTTCTTTCTTAATTGCTTCGCATACAATTAGCAGCACATGTCTTTGATTAGTTGTCAGATCAGCACATTAATTTATATCCTTCTAAGTTTATTACATACTTTACTCTTAAATGCATATAGTAATAACCAATCAACTGATTGTGTTACTAAGGCATAAATACACTTAACAATAACCAATTGATTTTATTTAAAAATAATTAATTAAATCTGGTCATAAATGGTTACTAAACTTCATCCACTATCAATCAAGTAAAATATTGTGCACAACATGGTGAAACCAACCAGCAACCAACTAATAAAGCCGTTGAAAAACTGTGTTTAGCAACTTTTTTAAACTTTCATTAAAAAATTAATTAAAAAGCTTATTTATAAAAAAAATAATCTTATAAAAATATTTTTTCGCACGTCTATAATTTCCAAAATTGAACAGTGAGCTTGTGATATAAGAATAAAGCCATGGTATTTTGGGACATGAGTGACAAATTTTAAAATTTAAAAACCAAGATGTTTTATATATCACGTTAAAGCTAAAAAACTATATTAATATAATTCTTACATGTTTTTGCAAAATAATGCGTTGTATTATTTAATTAACTGTACCGAAATTGAAAAAAACATTGAAAACTCCGTTACGGAAGGACATCATTTCATATTTTTTCTGTCCTTCCTTAACGACACGCATTTTTCAATGTATATTTTTTTTATACTGCAGGAAAATTTTCATACCATTTCAGTTAAAAGTAGTATTAGGCCCTTTTCTTAAAATGACTTACGAAAAACATTGCAGTTTAATATTTTGAAATTGTAGAAAACATTAACCATGATGTCGTTCTTCCGTAACATTTTAAATACCATGGCTTTACCCATTTTGAATACCATGGCTTTACCCATAAACAGGATTACTTATTACAGGATTATTATTATTACAGGATTACTCAATCTCCATAATTTCTGTTTTCTCTTTTGATTATCGCACCCTTTTTCTAGCCACTTGCTAGAGAAATTTGTAGTCTCGTCTATTTCTGGGTCTCGAATTCAAATGAGATGCGAAATGCAATTTTACTTATTCCTCTTTAGCTTAATTAACGTTAATTAATGGAAAACAGCAATTAAGTATAGTCTTCCTTTACTAAAAGAGAGAGAGAGAGAGAGGCCTGCTGTGCACCAAATTCCCAGATGGTGGAACATATTGGATTTAGATTTCCAATTCCTATTCACACGAAGCCTAATCCCGGGACAATCTGGTTTGTGTACTATTCCTAATTCAGAACACATCTGAAAATTTAGACCCCGTTTGGAAATCCATCGGATTCGTCAACAAATGAGATTACTCTAATTGTCCTAATTATAATTGGCGTCTTTTCCGAATCGCATTTACCATACTTGAAGCTCAACACACGCACCTAGATGGCGTTCAGGTATTCCTTCGTCATCTCCCAGTTGTATTGAATCCAACTCGGTGTACCCGTATTCATTACGATATGGAGAAATCCATGCATGTTCGAGAATACTTCAAGAAATCGATAAATGCGTATTAACAACATGAGATTGATTAAACTTTTCCGACTGTGACATCATTGCGGATCACAATAATTGACAGAAAGCTGTCAAAATTTGTAATTATACACCATGCTGAAGTGGATTGTGATTGGATCGTTAATCGTAAACTTTCTGTCAGTCTCAAAAATTACAATATGCTGCACTGAAATACGGTATAACCGTAGGCGTATGTAGAAAGTTCATAAGGACGGTTGTGTGCTTATAAGGGGAAGGTTACAGAACTACAAATTCATTTATTCATATGTATATATACAAAAGTTAATTGTACTAGGGTTTTACAAGCCCCATTCACACCCCCCTGTGTACGCCATTGAGTGGAACATTGATTTACCGAGCTTACGTGGGTGAAGGTGTCGCAGATAGCCGAAATTTCGGATAATTGGACCGTTGGTTTAAATCATCTCAACCATTTTACGTAATATTGAATATACCTTGTTTGTTTTTAACATTTTGTGAAAAAAAAAAATATACATATTAAGCTGTTTTTCTAACTATATGAATTTAAAAGAAAAAGTATTAAATTTAGATGTAGACAGTAGAAATGTGCTTTCCTTCACACATAGCCCAGGCTTAGGACTGGCAGATCATTGTGCTAATCAAGCACAACACGAGCATGTTTACCAATGCTTTTTTCTTCGTTTTCTGTTTGGATTTTTATGGCGCAAGAGCATCTGGGCTATACTGCGCCAAAATACTGGACTATACTGCGGCACCCGTTTTTTCTCAGCTTTATTCTTTATTTTCAATATTTTTCCATGTTGGATTTTTGATTTGATTAAAATTCTCAGATTACCAAATCAAGAGAATTAGAAATCGTGTTTTTCTTTAAGGAAGGGTGAACTTTTCCTTACAACCACTTCTGTAATTCTTGTGAATTTGAGCTCGAGTAACTGGAGTTCGGATAGTTGGCGCTCCTTGCAAAAAGTTTAGAGTTTGTTTATCATATGCTTGGCATTTCAGACATGAATGACGCGTAAGTATATAAGCCCAGGGCCCAATTAAGCCAAAGTGGGGCCCAGGGTCTAATATTTATTTGGAGCCCTCCCCACGCACTGGCAACACAATTATTCAATGAATAAGTAGCATATGCAAACTTTTGTTATATATCTTATATTCATAATCAATAATGAGAGTAATTTTCAATGACACCTAAGTTATATTTAAGAAACATATAATATTAATAAACTATTAAGTTATAATTAAAAACCTATGTTTCAAACTGACACTTTAAACTTTCCATTCAATTGTCAAAAGGCACAAAATTTTCGAGCCCCAATAACATTGAAGCCTAAGGCTGTGGGCCCCGGAAACCCATGCGTAAATCAGGCCCTGTATAAACCTATTCAAAGACATATTTTTACAAGTACTTTTATAAGAGCCAGGCTACGTTCTTCCACCCGGCGATGAATGAATAAAATTATAATTTATGACTAATATTGTATTTGTTCTCTCCAACTCATAAGGGCCTTCTCCTAATAAACATACCTACGAGAAATGCACCGCGCATTGCTGTACTCAGCGACTGGACAGTCAAAGCATCGCGATGATTACCCAGAATTCCCTGGGTAAGCTCGCAGTCTATGTTCAGGAGTTCTTTTCCTTTCATGCTCTTACTGGTAAAGAAATAGATTCTGGTTTCTGAATCTATATCATGTAGGGTCATAAATGAATTCCTGTAACTTAATCTCTCCTCAAATCTCTTTCTTGAATTTTAGAGATTTTCTTCTGTGATAAAATTTGAATACATGTGTTATCTTCTCCATTATTCATTTAATATAATCATCAGGTTTTGAACATTTTGGCAAGCTATTGACAAAGGTAATCGTAAATGAAGGGTAAAATGTGATGTTTTTTTAATACTTTGGTTTCTTACATTGAATGCATATTTTTTGATTTAACACTCGATACCTAAAATTTTAGATACTGATTAATTTCACAATGGGCTTTAGCTTCTCACTAAAATGATTCAGGGAAAGTACTAATATTCAATTTTAATGGAATCAAATGAAAAATCAGAAAATGTGTTCATTTCAGTTGCCCCAGACCCATAACTAGACGCTGGTTACAATGGACCTACTCAGAAAACTATGGGTGGGGCCTAAAATTCGTAAATGTTTTTATGTATTTTATTAATATATTTAATAACACTAAATATATAAGTAGACTAATATATTTAAAATTAATAAATAAATTTCTTAACGTAAATTTTGCATTAAAAACTTATAAATTTTAGTATACCTCTCTATAATTTCCCCAATCCTTATTATAAAGTATATGAAGACTCAAACCTATGTAAAAAAAATTACATACACAAGATCTACAGTAGAAAGCTATTTTGAATACATTTCTAACATCAAAGAACAATTTCCATTGTCATGTGAAATTTCGTACAAAACAAAAAATTTAAAATAAAAGTATACAATCATTTTCAGATAAAATATTTTCCAGGGTGGGGCTGACTTCATTTCCAGTGAGGCTTAACACCTATAGCCCCAGTCTAGCTACGGCCCTGAGTTGCCTGAACCTTCACTAACAGCGACCATTATACTCAGGTTATAATACGATGATATAAACACGGTCATCTAAACACATCCGGCGACCCTGGGTTCGATCACTTTCAGAACCCTTGTTATATTAACTCTTAAATTTCCAAATTTATGCAATGAGAAAAATATAATGCGTAATAAGCAAACTACCTTCCTTTGCCAATTTGGGGCCCCTTGTTTGAATTGGGGCCCCAGGTATCCCACACGTTACGACAGCACTGGGCATAATATAACAACATAATAATATAATAGAATAAAGTGTCACAATGGGATAACTCCTAAATCCAGCAACGTTTCATAATTAAAATGCAATAAGTGTTACTTAAAACTCTATAGAGGAAAAAAAAACAAGAAACGGGTATAAGAAAATATATAAAATGTGTTAATAG
>QLNU02003225.1:81735860-81750078 GCA_006491805.2 Dysdera silvatica | reverse complement strand
TCATGTTCAATAATTTTGTAGAGGAAACAAAATACAAGTTGACAACACTGAGCTAGAAATTGCTGATTCATATATATACCTTGGCCAGCTGATTTCAATGGATGGAAACATTATGAAAGAAATCAACAGATGTATTAAACTTTGCTGCAGTGCATTTGGAAGAAACAGTTTTATCCTGAAGGGGAAATTGCCTTTATGTCTAAAAAGAAAAGTCTTCAACCAGTGTGTATTGCCAGTCCTCTCTTATGGATCAGAGACATGGAGTCTAACAGTTGGAGCAATACCTAAGTTACAGACGACGCAAAGGATCATGGAGAGGTGCATGCGTGGAATAACGAGAGATTGAGATATTGAGATCGTTAAAAAAGTAAGAGAATTCATATTTTCTTTGAGAAACTGTAATATAAGATTTCTTTTTAGGGAATTTAATTATGAAATTAAAAATAAACAGATGAATATTCTTTTTTGAGATTTGATTAAATAAAAACTAAATATAGTTAAAACTTCCGAAATTTTTACAATATGTAAGAATATGCAAAGGAAGAAAGAATTTTGTATATTTACTTTTGAAGATAGGTATTATGATCATATTAATTTTAAGGAAATTTCTAAAGAAAATTATGATAGCTTTCCTATACAAGTTGTTTTTGATATTCAAATTACATATGCATATAAAAGACCCATACAAAGAGTTATTTGCAATTATAATAGTTGTTAAGTCTTATAAAACAGTTCTACCATTTTCATGCTTTGTACCGCCACCTTGCGGAAAATTGTTGTATAAACCAGTTGTAATTCAGGCGCCGACTGCGTCGACCGCATTGCAATTCTTTAAAGCGCTAATTCCATCAGCCAACATCATTCTCCCAGTAAAGCGGAGAAAATTAGAAATAAACATATATAATTTTATTATATTCTGGTCCGTCGTCATGAATACTTTATTCAGCGCCACCAATAGTTTTTCTAGGAAGTTGAAGATAGATGACTTTGAATATTTATGTAACAAATTAGAATACAAGGATTTTGTGGATGTTAATCATAAACATATTATTACAGGTAGTTTGGATATGGTTAATGATTCAAAATTTAAAGATTTGCTTAAAAAAGGAGCAAATTTTAGACCTAAAAGAAATTTTGATTTTGATCTATATATCGTGTTTCCCCGAAAATAAGACCTGGTCTTATATTAATTTTTCTGAAAAAAAACACGCTAGGGCTTATTTTCAAGGGATGTCTTTCCTTCATGCACAATAATTAACATTTATTCAGGTTCAAGAAATACATTTATTCAGGTTCAAGAAATACATTTATTCACGTTCAAGAAACATTAAAAAATGAACAAAATCATTTACTCTAATACAGCCATGTCGTTGTCTTCTGGAACATCGTCATAAAGCTCCAAATCACGAATTCTGTCCTGAATTTTTTGAGACTTCATTTCTTCTAAAACCATTGGCCCTAGCCTCTTATGTTGAGCAATAAAGCTCTCCTCAAATGAGCTCTTCTTCTCCATGTAGCCTGCTCGTAGGGTATTGGCAACGCATCTGTCCGTTATTTTATCCCATGCATTCTTCACCCAAGTAAAGATTTCTTGTAACTTAGGCTTCACAAAGTTTCCTCGTTGATTTCTCTCCATTCTATTTTCAATATAGTCATTGATTTCCGTGCGCAACTGATCTTTAAATGGCTTGTTTATTGCAATATCAAGAGTTTGGAGATATGCAGTCATTCCTGCGGGAATCATTATTTGATCAGTTCTTCTTTCTGCAAGGAAGTTCTTCATGGTTTTAGTGCGGTGAGTGCTGGCAGAATCCCACACTTGCATACCTCTTCGGCCACCTCGCAAAACAAGTGGTAGATATAATCCGACCCACTTTTTTATCGCTGCTTGTGGGCACCAAGTTTTTTCAGTCTCAAGAACATAAATACCTGAAACACGTTTGATTTCCTCTTTCTTGCCCTTAGAGATGATTAGGGGGGTTCTTTCCATCGAGACGAATTGCTAAAATAAATGTAATGCGTGCACTTTTGTAACCAGTGGAAGGAATGTATATCGCAGAGGGACCCCTCTAATCAATGGTAGTTTGAGACCCTTGACCCACAAACACTGCAATTTCATCCATGGCAATCATGTTCTAGAATTGGCACTTAGAGAAGTCGATGCCATCAACAAAACACTTGAATGCAAGTGCACGTTTAATCACTTCAGTGTCTTCCAATTTGAACAGTGTTGTCGATCTTCTTAGAGACAGTTTATATCGCTGAAGGAAGCCATCCATTCAGTGTTGTGATGCTTTGTATTTGTCTGGCGATATGCATAGCTGTGGTGCAATTGCAAGGCAAATGTTTGAATATCAACCCTGCGAACAACCAAACACTTTGCTCTTCTGTCAGCAATCCATTCACAGATGATGTGTTCCAATTCAGGAAATAATGGTTGCCGATCTGATCTACACTTACGCTTCTTGGGATTTCCCTCGTCGACCTGTTGACTGAGATTATTATACTCTGATCGCCATTTTTGGACCATTCGTAGATCCATCTTCTTCTCTTTGCGGGAAGCTGTAAGATTTTTATCTCTGGAGTCTTCCATAACTCCTTTCTTGTACTTGACGGAATAGCTCTTTCTTTTTGCACTCATTTTATCTGAGAGTTACAGAAGCATTATTGGAATTGCTAAGAACATTTGCAATCAATTACTTGAATTTTGTGTTTTTGATAATTTGCTTTTTAACAGTATAAAATTTTATTTACAGATTAAAGGCATTCCAATGGGATGTTGTTTTTCAAGTTCGTTGGCAAATACATTTTTACATTACTATGAGAAAGGAAAAAATTCTTTGAAATTGAAGCATTTATTAGATATATAGACGATCTTATTGTTTTTAATTGTTCAGAATTTTTGAATATTTATAAATATATTTATCCCGAATGTCTCAAATTAAAGAAAAAAAGTATACCACTAACCGATACTAATTTTTTGGATATATATATTAATTTCGAAGATAACATTCTCTCTAACATTGTTACTGATTTCTTTGGTAAGAGAAAGGAATTTGAATTTAAATTTTCAACACTTTCGAATTTTTTGCCTAATATTAGTGTTGGTTTCCAGCTGAATATTAGTATTACACAATTTAGTAGGATTGATAGAATTTGTTACAAAGATGAGCACTTTTATAGGGCTGCTAAATTTTTAGAAAATGTTCTTGTTCATAATCAGGTTCCAATTAATTTTATTCGCGAGGTTTTGAAGGGTTTCGACAGATTTAGATTTTGTTCGGATAAGTTTTAAACAGGTTTTATGGTTTATTTTGAATTCAATTTATTATTTGGTTTGGCAACAGGTTTAGATTGAGGAAATTCTTGGGTATGGCAACACTTCTTTTCCTTCTGTTTTGGGGGCGGTTCACACATTTTTTTTTGCTTTGAGGGTTTTAACGTATTTAGTACTTATTTTCTTTTGAATTTTTGTTAGGCCGATATTTATTAGGCATGAGCAGGCCCATGCGGAGAAGAAATTGGGTTTCCTTTTTCATTTTATTCTTTAAATTATTTTTGGTATTTTTTTATTTATTTTAAACTTATAATTTTTAAGGGCGTTGGGAGAATGCATGCCATTTTAGCAAATGATGGCATTGCTAACAGAAACGCTCTTATTTATTTATTACCCATGGTGCGGATTATCCCCCCTCCGACGGAGTTCTGCCCCTCGGGTCATTTTCAATATTTTTTCAATTTTTCACTTTTTGGTCTTGCTTCTTTTTTATGTTGTTTGGTGTTTTTTATGGGGTTGTTCTGTTATAGCTTTTGTTTTTCTACATTTAGGCGTTGTCGTTTTTTCTAACAATATAAATATATATTTTCTTGTTATGCTTCAAATGCGCTAATATGCATTGCATTGCAAATTTATTATTATTATTTATTTTAAATTTACTATATATATAGATTGTTTCCCGTCAAGATGGCGTAAACTCTGCACAGCGCGATTTATTGCAAATTTCTAAGCAAAAGACGCTAAAGCGAAAACGCTGAGAAATTCATATTTTTGTTATTAAGGTTTGAATACATGGGCGCCGGCGACATAAAACTATTATGGGGGGAACAGTACGCCAGTGAAAGGCAGCTTGTTGTTAATGAGGGCCGTAGCCAGCGGGTGGTCCCAAGAGCCCGCCTTCCGAGATGTGTTTGCCACTAATACTTATTCATTAGCGAGGCTGTAAAAAATTTTTGCCTCCACAAAAAAATTTCTGGTTAAGGCCTTGTTGTTAACAACTCTTTACAGGGATAACAGACATCAACAAAGCAGTGTTTAATTTAAATGTGCTTCTGCTTGATGACGTTCACTTTACCATAAAATTAATATTCTATTTACATTTCCAGTTTCATTTTCACATGCAATGCTCCTTACTAAATTTTGTATTTATTACGCTGACGGTTACAATGTAAACAGTCCCTTTATTTATAATTAAATATATATATATATTATATATAAATTATATATATTTAATTTATTATATATTCCCTTGATAATGAGCTCATTGAGCCAAAAAAGGTCCTTGAGCTTGCGAAATTAAAATAGAGAAACTATAGTTGTAACGTTATTAAAAACATTCCGTTTGACAGTTGAAAATAATAACACGTCAATGAAAACGCTGCCATGCAGAAAAGAGAGCTATATAATACAATCTAACAAAAGGTATAATTACATCAAATAAATGACAAAGTGCATTTTTTGTTCGCACTAAATACCCTAAAAATATAATAGCACTCTTTGATTTAAAAAAACAAAAAACATTTGAAAGATGTTACCTATCATAAAATTTTTGTTTGAAATTAGGGGGGGACATGGAACCTTAATACTATCATTGAGGGGGACGGGTTCCCCTGTCCCCCCGCTAAGGGCGTCCATGTTTGAAGACCAGCCGATGAGAACAACATTTGACCACACTTTTCTTGGCGAGAATAATTTACAAACAAATCATTTGTTTTGTAATTGGTTCTACTATAATATGTAAATGCTTCTACTATAATTTGCCCTGCTTATTATAGTAGAAAGCGAAAATCTCACTGGACTTCGAAATGATTCCCTTTTTCAAATACAACCTGCTTTTTTGGAAAATTGGAATTGTGACGTAAGAACTATTACGTAGCTTTACGTAAAGTTACCACAGGTGGTAATTTTTCCGACTGTAACAATTAGCTTATTTTGAAAAACGTTTTATTTATTTATTACACATAAATACTTCATACACCTTTTTCACTATATGCAACATCCTTTAAAATATAATTTTCGCTATAATTAATCACAACATCATAGAATACTTTGTCATCGTTCTCTATTTTATACAATGTAACAATTAAGAATGACAACTGTTGGTTATTGAAATATTGTGATTTAACAAACAACTTAACAATTTAATACTATATTATTTAAATAGATATGTCTTAACAGTACCACAAGATTAGATTCTATGATACATAAAGCACAGTTTAAAAGGAATTTGCATGATTTTAGAGTGTTTGAATAAGTTCTCATATTTAACGTCTCCAAACTATGTTGAGGGCTTTCTGAGATGGGACCGATAGCTTAACATGCGTTTTGAACCACAATACACTTCCATCCAATCAATCATTTTAGAAGTAGAATCCAGTTCAGCGGACTCAAAGACTTTAGAGCTCTTCTTTGAATGAATCTATTTACAGAACGTTTCTCTACTTTTTTCAAGCCAGAATTATCTTGAAACTTGTTTCTTACTTTTTGAGTACGAGCAGTGCATTTCCTACCTGAATTCAAAACCAACTATGGTTGTCCCTACAGTGTTGCCAATGGTAACTGTAGAAAATCACAATGAAGATACGACAACAGTTCTCAAATTGAACAAGTAAAATTTAAAGGAAGGGGAAGTGGTTTCTTAATTTTGGTTTGTACGAAATTATGAAATGTGGAACAAGTACTGTAGAATGACTTTTTTTTACCTAGCAGCTGAGAAAAAAAAATAATGAAGGGAACTTAGTTAATTTGTATTTTTAGTACAATATTATAAAATATATCATGAACTAAAATTCCAACTGCTATAACTGCATTTTAGATTTGAAAATCAATTAATATAAAATAACCTTCTTTAATACTTTGGCATTTGAAAAAGGGTAAAGATTTGGTATTGCATTTATCATATTATTAAATTCGAAAACTAAAATTCGTAAAGACTGCTGTAGTAGAAACCAACAATAAACATTTTCTCCTGCTTTTATTCGTTGAAAACAAATATAGCTCAAATTGGTAATTTTCAATTTTAGGCGAATAAAGTTGAAATTAAGTTTAGAAATAGCTGAGATAGTGTTTCCCAGTTAGAATGAAACGCCTATCTTTTTTTCCCATGACTTTATCTCAATTCCTTTATTTCTTTTTAGTTTTATTAGTTCCTGATTTCGTTCGCAGTTTTTCTAATGGACTGTCCAGCTCTTTTCTTTGTTTTCTGAACCGACTTTGATATAGTTCTTCTATTGCTTTTTTAGTCTGACTGAACTTCCTAGGTTTTTTCTTACGTCTCTGATTGGATCTTGACATCGTTTCGGATTCTCTTCTTTTCGATTGGCTACTGCAAAGCTTTTCATTTACTTCAGATTGACTTATTGGTTGACGATAGACCAGTACTTTGTAAGATAAGAAAGTTTTATTCCTTTTGTTTGTTTATATATCCATACAGTAAAAGCCCATAGAATTTTGCTTAACCGAAATGTTTAATAGTTAGGTGATCGATTCCTATATATCTCTCAAGCGCTTCATCGGTATCTACGTACGGGATGTCATATCTTTGGAACTATTAGTTTCACGTGGAAAGTCGATAGTTTGAGAGTGATTCCTGCTATGTGTTATTGAATTTTTAATTTGTGCAAATTACGCGTTATCGCCTAAACGAAAATGTGCTGTCATTTCTACCGAAAAAAAAAAATAAACAAAAAAGTTCAAGCAGAGCCACCAAGCTATTTCAATAGTAGCAAAAGTATTTTTAAATAATAATATTAAATAATTTAAATAGAAAATAATATCTGTGACTTTTTATTGTAAACACAGTAGTTTAGTAGCATGCAATTTAAGATTCCTTAGATAAATGTGGCTTCTTTTCAACTTGCTTTTCTTTGCACTGAAAACGGAATTTTGTTTTTTTTTTCCACTGAAAACTGAATTTTGTTTTCTTCACACTGAATATTGAAGTTCATTTATTTTGCACTGAAAATTGAATTAATAGATCATGCGAAATTGGCTTTACTCCCTTTATTTCGTATTATCAAGGTTCAACTGTGGTTAGTTTTTTTAATTTTAAGCGAAGAATAACGAACTATATTTACACTTAATTTCTGCTTGATTTTAAAATGAAAATTAGTTTTTTGAGATTAGGAATGCATAGTAAATGATATATATGCATTTTTGTTGAAGAATATACATCTGTTATCTATTTTTAATTTTTCCTTTTCTGGTTATTTTCGATTAACAATATGAATCGGCCAGAGTTTAAGGGTGTGGCATTGTCTCTAGAACCCACCGACTTCATGTTGAAAATAAAGGCGTTTTGTTTTGTTAATACAATCCATTTTAATTTAGTGTTGGTTTCGTTAATTACAATTCTCTAGTAAAAGACAGACAGTATGGTCAAAATGTCGGACTTTTAGGAGGATGTATAATGCTATTTTTATTCGCATTTTTTTGTTTTTAAATAGACGATAAAACTGTGAAATAATAATGCATCAAATATCGCTGTAAATTGAACATATTAAAAGAAATTTATTTTTAAATTGTGTTTATTTGAATGCTGAATGAAATTACCTTATGAAATACAAAAACCAGCTGACCGCCATTTTATTTTTTTTCAAGTCTCAGAATAAAATTTAAGGAGACGATAAATCGACATGAAATGAAAATTCGCAGAAAGCACTAAAAATGTAACCTTGAAAATATTAAATTTTCATTAAATTTTTCCAATTTCTTTTTCAATCAAATTCCCATTTAATTCAAGTTTATTAGCAACAGGCTATGAATGCAAATAACAACGTTATATTTAAAAGGATTGCGTTGCTTTCGCAGGTCGATCATTAAATTTGAAAGGGAGATTAGAATCAAGAAAATGACGAAGGGAAAGTTGGAATTTCGTTTTTAATTACGAGTTATAGACGAAGAATTTTTCCTTTTTTTTAAGGAAAACATTTCTGACTTTAATCTAGCAATTAGGAAAATTAATATAACAGAAAGTCAATTGCAATCTTGGATAAAGCTTGGTACTTGGTGAAACTAATGACGATCCTTATTAATTTATAAAAATATATATTACAAAAATATTAATGAGCGGGACTTGCTGAAAATTATATTTTAAAATATAAAACACTCCGGTAATTAATCGCAGATAACTATTTCAATCAATTATAAACAGGTATGCTGATCAAATATAAACAGACGCGTTAATAAACTATAAACAAATATATCAATAAATTATAATAGGATATTGTCAACCAATTGTAAACAAGCATGCCGATCAGTTACAAACAGGTATGTCGATTAATTTGAAACAGATATGGTAATCGATTACAAAAGAAAATACAGTAGAATCCATATATAACGGGAATCTTTGGAGCAGTAAACGTGTTCGCTGTATTCAGTGCCGTATTTACCAACAGGCTATACTAGGCTATAGACTAGGGCCAATTTTAGACTGGGTAAAAATTTGACTAGGTAAAATTTTGTGTATTGAGTCTAATATAACAAAATCAATACCAGACGATGATATAATCAGATGTTTTACCGAGAAGAAAGCTAGACGTCATGCTTTCCATTTAAATACCAGTGTTCGATAGGCTTTTATTTTTGCCAAAATTAAAATATATTTCTATAAAATTGAATTTGATTTATTACATACCAAAAAAATAATATTTCAATATAAGTTAATATTGTTTAATGTTTATGTTTCAATTTATGGGTTTGCGTTTCAACGTATTTATTGTCAATACAAAAGTTTTTGGCGTATATTGAATGTAGCAATTTTTACCTTTCTACCACTGACTGGGAGGGGGGGAGACGGACGGGTAGGAAGGGGCGGCAGAATGGTAAATCCGCCCATGGTTATATTCAGTCCTAGCTAAATCCGTTTTGGAACTTAAAATTACAGATTTTGAAAATAAAATCTGCGAAGGAAACATACGAACACGTAATATGCATTTAATAATATTCGGATTTGAATTTGCCTAAAAATTAATGAACAACGCATTGTTATTAATGTGCTGTGGTTATTTACATCCTTCCTTTCATTTCTTCAACAGAAGTTGTTTAATAACATTTCGTGTTTAGGAAAGACCAATTGTTTATACATCACAAAAGTTGTTTTGTCTATGGAGGTGTCTTTTTGTCCATCCTTAGTTCCTTGCAAAAGAAATTTTCCATCAAATTTATGTACGATGGGCAAACCGATGTTTGCTTTTAAGAATTAAGCTGGTTGGCTATCTTTCCTCGCTTAATCTAGGAAATGCAAAAGTATTGTTCGTCCAAAGCAATTAAATTGTATAGATTTCACAATATTGTATCAAACAAATACATACACATTTTCTTGCTAAATGCGGAAACTCGTTACATGGGGGTTCGTTGTAAATGGACTCAACTGTACATCATCGTCCATAATTGATTAAAAATCAATTATAAACAAAGACCCGTTCCCTCGTTTATTTAATTACATCAATTCTCTTAATAACGAGGGTCCAAAAATAATAAGCTAAATCATTAATCATATTTTTCATATTTACTTAATCATAATCTAAACTGTTCTAAAAATAATAATATAAGCGCCGCTCTAAAAATAGCCTGAAACTAATTAAAGCCTACTCATGCTTCAAGACATTATTGTTTGGTTCCAGTAAATGTTTCATAGAACTATACATATTTAGATTAATGTCTCTTTTTGTGTACAGACATTTTCTCTTCGACCCCCGAAAATCGCTAATGAGGGAAAGATTATATTGGGTATCCTCGAAATTCAGTGACCGCAACCGTTTCCGACCACAATCTTAGCAATGTTGCTTACACACATGAGTACAGTCAGCACTTCTTCTATTAATAACGTTCGAGAGACAGAGAAAAAGTACTTTTGAGTAGAAAAAGGTGTTTATCGGAATGTGTATCATTAGTGTCGTAGCATGAGATGCCACTGGTCGAGGCAAGTTAAGTACTGCTCCCACTAAACCCAGTTAGCAGCCCTTTCCACTAGTCTAATATTGAAATTTTGCATTCGGGGCTTTGGCCCTGAAGCTCCACGTTACGCCACTGTGTATAATTCTACAAAGTATTTGCCAAGACAGTAAAATACTATTGTTAATGAGAAATAGTTTTCAAATAGAACCATGGTATTCAAACAGATTATGGTATATGATGCTGTCAGGTCATGTTAAGTTGGCGATCTAATTAAGGCGAAAGAACCACCTGAAAGCACGTTGGAAAATTATGAGTAGTATTGGGATTCCTTGCACCCCATTTCCAAAATGGCTGCCGTGACGGGCTATGACCCTTCCCTCCAGGATGGCCGCCATGTCTCTCCCCCCCATTCGTATAGGAGTACGAGTGGGAGGGAGAGACATGGCGGCCACCTTAGAGGGAAGGGACATAACCCGCCACGACGGTCATTTTGGAAATGGGGTGCAAGAGTATGAATGGGAGAGAGAGAGAGAGAGACATGTGGACCATCTTGGAGGGAAGGGACATAGCCCGCCACGGTGTCCATTTTGGAAATGCGGGTGCAAGGAACCCAATACTATTTTCGTGGAGTAGGGCACGGCTATAATCAATTTGATTTTGTTCTTATTAGTGGTTTGTGGCGCAAGGATAGCTAATAACATGTTGTGCCTACAGCCATGGGTGCCCATATGAGTACTTCTGGGGCGGGAGCTGAGAAAAATTATTACCCTTTTCTCATGACTGTGGAATATTTTAGTCAATGTTCAAGATACTAGAAAGAGACAAAAATAATTGATACTGCTTGACAATTAGTAATGAGCTAAAAAGTACCTTATTTTAAAATGTGTTTGTAAAACTTTAAAAGTAAATACATAGCAGAATCAGGAAAATCAAAATTTTAAACGTCTAGGGAGGGCTTGAGCCACTTTTGATCCCCTATATGTATGCCTATGCCTATAGATTTTGAGAATAATCTCAAATTCTTTTAACTAAGGGATTAAACCCCGGATTACTGATCCATAGAGGAAAAGGCGAGCCTGGGTTCCTGTTGTAATAAATCTCGGATTATTGACTTGTGTATACCATTTACATGGTATACACATGTGTACACCACGCATCAGCGTAGAGTTTTCAAAATTATTTGGGGGCTCCCAAACACATATTCTGTATATTTATACATTACAGTATATGTAAAATTGCAATTTATTTCAAATTATTGGGGGGAACTCTACGCCTATGACACCACGTAACAACATGTGAATACATGCGTTACAGCTACGCTACAGCACCGCTATGAAGAAAGTTTGAAAAATCTTCAGGCTTGAATGGTTAGATTGGGTTCGTATGGATGGGGATGATGTTACATGGATTTTTGGACTTAAAATAATCGTGTTCTTTAAGGGTATAAAAAGTACTTTAGTGAAAATGAATATACGTAAAACATAATACACATATTTATTTCAATTAGAAAGGATTACCAGTGATAGATGAGGAAAGAAAGATAAATTATAATAACTAAAAACGTAAACACACATAAGCATTCACAGAAATAAACACATGCCTAAAAATAATGATTAATGGAAGATACAAGAGATCCCCAGGGAAGAGAGTAGATTCTAATCTTCACTTCCCACGCTAAAACGACTCACCCCAAATCACATTTTGAACTTCCTTCAACCTTCCTCTGGGAAAACAGAATCTCCATCGAAGTCACCTCTGCCACCTTTCTATTGCTCAATTAACAACGAATAATGATCAGTTTACTTCACTTTGTACACATCTGATTCATATGAAATGCACAGTAGAGTTGTAGGTTAGCGGCCTCCGACTTTTTTTTACAGAGTTCATTTGTAGTGTTTTTTAAACAGAATGTTTCGTAAATATTATAGCTTGCATATTTAGTATTATGGAATACCTAATAGTTTTTCCTCCTAGTTTCTAGTCCTAATAGCTTTTCCATGCAGCATGGGCAAGGTGTATGGTATATGGATGAGGTCATAATTACCTTAAACTTAATTAATGTAAATATGTGTTAGAAAAATTGTGTTTGCTATTTTATTATGTTCGTGCAATGCTTAATCAAAATTCGCTGAACAAAGAGAGAAAGAAATGAATTAAAATTGTAACACTGACAAGAACCCTTATCGTCAAAAATCTTTTCCTGTTGTTCTGCACTCATGCTTCATTGATTTGGAACATTTCCTTTGATGCTATTGTGTATACGTTGTATTTCTACATCTGGAGTTTCCCCGTTCACTGCTCTACATTCCCTATATAGCCCTTTCCTTGAGGGGGGTTATAGTACCACCATCTGTGGCCACCTTTCCACCATCTTGCAAAATCAATAACAATATTTTAAAGGTGAAAGAAAAACTTCTTCAAATTATTTTATAAGAAAATTGAATACCAGAAAACATATTCCTCAGATGTATAAAAAAAGGAAGTTCGGCCAAAACAATTGACGTTTATCTACTAAAAGATACTTATATTCGAAATGGCTGTTAAAACAATATAAAAAAATTCGCGAAACAAAACATATTTCATTTTTCTCCGTGTCTGAGGAACAGATTCCTAGAGTTTCAAGGAAAAGAAAAAAACAATGGTTCAGAAAGAACAGATGGCAAGGTACGAATATTTCCGATCTGAAATATTATTTTCTTCAGAAAAAGATTGCTCAGGAAGAAGTCTTCCGTCTGTCTGTTTCTTGTAAAATTTTTCTCGCGTCATCACACAGCTGAAAGATTTATGTTATTGACAAGATGAAATTGAACGGAATGACCTTAAAGCGCGCAGAATCAAACAAATGATACATCACGATGACAGGAGGGCTTCTGATATTTGGAAAAAGCAGCGATTCTGATCAGATTAACTCTAAAGGAGGAACTGAGCTTTAAACGGCAAAAAACAGTAGCGAAAGCGGGCTTTGAAATTTTCCATTCTCTTTAAAAATTTACCTTGGAAAATTGGGCTTCAACCCATTTTCGATAAGCTGCATCGTCTTTTTCATGTTTTCGGAGAATCAGAGCAATCTTCCTTTCGGAGGGCAATTTCCGCCGTGAAATCGAAAATTGACTTGCACTTGTTATCGAAGCCGAAAAAAGCAAGCAGAAAAGTAAATAGATGTAGCCCATTAAAATCATGATCTCTGACAGATTGTTTTTTCCTTCCAAGGATCTGCATGACACGGGAAATAAAGCTTCTTGAGTCGTTTAGAAAATCATGATTAGAGCCGTAAACGCGTAATAGTCCTGTCGTTAACCCTTGTAATGACATAAATCTGCTGGTAATGATTTTTTGGAAGGAAGTAGCCGCTAATATGGCGGATTTTAGGGAAGACAGGGAGCGCCATCTATAGACTAATGTCAAAAACAAAAACCACGGATCCAACGGCTATGCAGAAAGAGGTTATCTCCAAATGGGTGGAAGGAGGACCTCTGCGATAAGCCGTAATGGTGTTAATGACAAGATAAATGAAAATATTTTCGCATCATTCTTAAAAATCTCAATTTCACATCGAATATGATATTAACGAAAATCGCTTTAGAGCAGCTGCCTTTTCGTCGGCTTCAGCCTCTGATATATATCGTTCATTTGCCTTAATGAACTACGGCGAGTCGCGATAATTGCCTAATTAGATGGAACACAGAGATCGATGGGTTTTTAATGATTTACTGTCTTTTTGTTAATACGCCTGCTACATGTCGTCATTCCCCTTACCCGTGACCAGTCTCTGAACTAAGCCTGCGCCTTAAATCCGATACTATGGAAAGAGATCATCTATTGGAAATGGAACATTATTGATTGGAAGATAAAGTAGCTGTTCCGTTATGAATTAGATCATAATATATGAAAAATCTTTCTCACACTGCAGAGGTTATATCTGTCCTTGCAAAAATTTGATTTAGTTATTAAATATCGGAAAGGAGAGCAAAGCCCAAGTGCAAGGCCGCCCTTAAGGAGGGCAGGGTACCCCAGGTCCGGCGCTTCTAACTGCTGCTCCGCAGT
>QLNU02003225.1:81705208-81726229 GCA_006491805.2 Dysdera silvatica | reverse complement strand
TGAATGTTCGCTGTTTGTCATAAATTCGAATACTTCTCTTAATTTATCCAAATCTTCGACGATCACATTCACTAATTTCGAATTGGAAGACCATCGAGTTTGTGTTATGGTTGGTATGCGTCTTTCGGAATTTGATGTAAGAACATAAGATCGCTTCACCGAGTGATGAAGAAGCGAAGAAATGCCACTGAGTGAGGCTTGCAAAAAATATTTGACACTTAGAAATGTTAGAAAAACTTTGCTGCAAAACAAAATTGAAGCGATGTGCCAGACAATGGACAAAAATGGCTTGAGGAGCTTCATCTTTGACTTTTTTCTGGAGTCCATTCAAGTGTCCAGACATTACACCGGCCCCATCGTAACATTGTCCCATTAATTTATGGTGATAATAAAAAGGATCCAAAATTTGGTCCAGCATTTCGTACAACATTTCTGACGGTCTGTCTTCGCTCACCTCATGGAAACCCAAAAATCGCTCAACTAATATGTCTTCACAATTTATAAATCTTAATATCAAGGAGCACTGGGAAAGTTGATTTATGTCAGCGGTGTCGTCCGCTTGAATAGAAAAAACACTTAGCTTCGTTTATTTCGTCTTTGACGTGATCGTTTAAATAATCGGAAATACATTCGATCATTTCATTTTGAATAGTTTTGAAGTCACCAGCGAAGATGTTTTTAATCTTTTTGTAATGAGTTTGAATTTCTAAAGGACTTTTTGAGATCAACAATCTTAGTAATTCCTTGAAATTTCCACGATTTATGGAGTCACCGCTTTCATCATGCCCCCCGAATGCCATTTCTTGTTTGCTCAAATATATTACATCATTAATCACTGTTTGTAGAAACAATCTATTCAAACGAACGTTTTCATTGAACTGTACTTCAAAAAGCCTAGCATTCCCCCTCAGGGCATCGACAATTGTGTTCTGATTTTTTAAAAAACTTTTTTAGCATTAGTTCACACTTCAGATGTTCAACAGAACCATCGTGCCCATGGAGTGCTCGTGTTATGTTTAATAAGTCGGCGAATCCGTCTTTATTCCGAACAGAATGTTTATTACTAAAAAGCAAGCACTGCCAGCAGAATAATCTTTTTAAGGTTAGACTACTGCATAGCCATTTATACCGAGTAAACCAACCCTCTTTAAAACTAATATTGTATGACTTATCGCTGTTCTTAATTTCTTTTTTGGCTATAGTCGCCAATAAATCCGTTGGACGTGCTTGACGTAATACGTCCCTTTTGCCTTCGTCTTTCCACCGGCTAAACGAAGTTTCCAATAAATTACACACAATATCATTGATAGGATTCATTTCGCTGAAAAATCTAAAACAAAATGGTTAACAAAATCACTGCACCACTTCATGTATATTCAACAGTTTCGGTGCGATTGGATTCTGGCGCTAAAGCTCTCTCGGTTAGTCTTTTATATTCGCTACTTGCAACGGGAAGCGAGGGATAGCTACTTTTTGGTTTCAACCGGCAACCCTATAGAGGATCCGGGAATCATGTTTCTAGACTTTTTCTGTCTTCGGGCCGAGAGTCCAAATACTTTTCGGCTTCTAATGGCGGTGTTGTCATGGCAACCACCTTGATTACGGAGTATGTGGGGATATTTTTGCGCTAAAAACTTCCCTGCTTATCTCTCGCCATCTACAGTCGTAAATATTGTTAGATATTTTCCGTACACTGAATCAGTGTTGCCAGATTGGGCTACAAGTAGCGGATTGGGCGACTGTTTAAATGGCCTCGCTACAAAAGTTTACGTTTATCATTTTTTAGTATTACATTAATTTAATTACGAAAGTGTATAAAATCGAAAGTTTAAAAGCGGGAACTTCCGAACCTGTGGTTTTATAATTTTTTTTACAAGTTTTTGGGATCTTCATGAGTTTGTAGAATCAAGAGTTCACTGTATGTAAGAGAAAATATATGTTACTTTATTTTACGAATTTTTTTCCAAAGAATTTTTTTTCCATTTACAGCAAAATAGTTGGTAAAGATAGCTTGATTAAGAACGTCGGCTTTATACCATATTTAAATTACATACATTAATTAACAAGCGCATCTTTCAATTTCGAGATTTTACTGAACGCAAGTTCAATTCTTGTGTGATCTGGTGCAAATTGTTCGTTGAGATTTTAAGAAAGAAAATTAACAACTGAGACCTATTAGAATATGTTTCATTATTTATTTCTCAGTTTATTTTTTCTATTATGTTGCAATATATATTAGAATCTGTATTTTAGGTAGAGAAAAGGAAATGTTCCATGCATCCAGGTTCAAGTTAAACCAAAGATTGCTGGTTTGATTTCAGTCTAAGTGTGTGAATTTTTTTTTTCCAAAAGCACAGGCACTATTTTGAATTCTATAATACAATGGAGTTTCAGAAATTTAATCGTATTGAACAATTCCTCCACACCCTCATTTCGTACTTAAAGTATTTCCCCTCTGGTCAGGGTCTATTTGTTGTTGAATTTTTCCCCAGTGCCGGATTTAACGCTGGCTTTTATAGACGTTTTCACAGCTTTTACAATTTTTAGGTAAAATATTTGACAAGTTGAAGCTTCGCTTTCAGCAAAAATAATAACGGCATCAAACCTCGTTACCTAAGTTTTCAACTGCTTCTCTTTGAAATCCCGTCTTGAAGGAACTTCTAAATCTCTCCTAAAAGCATGGCCGTATATTTTTGGATTTAACATTTGGATGTCTTTTACAAAAGTACTTTTATAACAGCCGGTGTTTTACTTTCCGTTTTTCTTTCATCGAATGACTTTTTATGAAAAAAGTGAAAGAAAAAAATACCCCACTCTAAAAAAATTTTTTTCGGCCACTCTCTACATACAATTTGTTTTCATATTTTTATCCCTTGAATAAAATGGTAGCAAATTTTGCAAACTGAGAGTTCACAAAGATTAGTGCTTAACTACAACAAATTTGAGTTATTAAAATAATCATTATCATGTTTTCGTATTAACAATAATAATTATAATCAACAATAGATTTTCAGGCAATCAGCTGTGTAGCAAAAAGATTATTTATTGCTAAAACTTTACGTTTCGATTCGAGCTGTGCGAATCATCATCAGAAGAGGTTAAATAATAATCATAATTTTTCTGCTCTTTCGTCTACATAGCCTTTCCTTAAAATTTTCTAATTGCTTCAGAATTAATCTCTAATATTTTCTAAATTATTAAAAAATGTTGTTATATTTTTTGCATACTCCTTTGTTTACGATGTTATATTAATTATCATTTAATCTTATCATTAATTATTCAAAATTTTAGTTTATGAAGGTTTTGATTTAATTACAAAATAGACAAAATAAATTGTAAATTGTATATATGGTATGAAATGAAATTGTTTATTTTAAAAATTACATTTTATTAATGACGTTGTATATTTTAAAAATTGTATTTTAGTAACAAAATTGGCTGAGATGGAAGGATAGAGTGGTGGAAGATCTGGAAGAATATGGGTGGAGTAGAGAAGGGGCGTTAGATAGAAGATTATAGAAAGGAAGAATAAAAGAGCATAACGTTGGCCCCATACGAACATGGAAAAATAGCAACATGAAGAAGAAGAAGAAACTTGTAAATATAGACTTGTAAATGTACAGGGTATCTTGCAATCTATGAAAGAGAACCACATAGCGGTATTCCTTGAAGAATTTCGATATATAATAATAATATAATTATTATTATTTATTCTTCTTGGAACAGTCGTTGTGACAATACATGACCACACAAAGAAAGGTCCTAAGTAAATATCTATGATAAATATAACAAGCTTGAGGACTTAAGACTGATTAAACATAACAATTTACACAAATATAATAAATTCGGCCATCAGGCTATTTCCACATATTTCAACACCCCTCACTCTTTACTAAAGATCACGCATATGTAATGCACTTCTTATGTGAGTTGTTTTTATAATTTGTCTTTAATTGATTGGTTTTTTTAATTATCGATAAATTGTTGGACATTACTGACTATCCAGTATCTTTTAAGCTTTTTTTTTAAATTTTACTATATTATTTAACCGCTTTAGTTTATCTGGTATTCCATTCTAATATTTAGGTCCTATGTAATTTATGTTGCATCTTCCCAATTCTGTTCTTATTTTGGGTAATATTAATTCGTTATAGTTTCGATATCTACTTCTTTTTCGTTTAATTGAATTTTTATAAGATCTGTATGTTTATTTTCTCTCATCCTTTCAAACATTTTAATTAGTATACAGTATTTATGAATCTATTCAATTTGCAATATATTAGAATTCATTAAAAAATTCTTTAAGTCTATTCTATTGTCTCTATTAATCAGTTTGATTGATTTATTTTGCAAATTTTTTATAATATCATTGTTAACAATACGCAAATTACCCCAAACGTAGTTGCAATACATTAGATGGCAATTACTCAGAGAATTATGGAGTTCATTATTTATTTTTGGGTTTGGGGATAGATTTTTACTTATCCGTCTTAGAATTCCTATACCTTTATATATATTTTTTGTTATTTTGTTTATATGACCATTCCAATTTAATTTATTTGTAAGTTGAACTTCTAAGAAATAAATTTTATCCACTATTTCTATTTTCTTATTATTAACTGTTATAGATTTATTAATCATATCGTCATCTATTTTTTTATTTTTACCTGAAAAGATTATTAATTTTGATTTGTTTACATTTAATTTCAGCTGATTAATAGCAAACCATTTTTCATAATTTTTTATTTCATTAATATCTGTTTCCATTACCTTATTTAAGTCCTTATCAGTAATAATGACGCTTGTATCGTCAGCAAATAATGTGATGTTTTATACATCAGACACGTTGAATATATCGTTAACATATAAGGAATACAATAATGGCCCCAAATTGAAGCCCTGAAATACACCGTAATTATAAACCAATAACTTAGATTTTGTTCCCTTCACATACACAACTTGTTTTCCAGCCTTTAAATAACTGCTCAATAAATTTTTGATTTTCTCCCTTAATCCGCAAGTTTTAATTTTTTAATTAATATTTCTCTATTTATTACATCAAATGCTTTATTCAGATAAAAAAATGCCAATACCCTGTTCCTTGTTTTCTATTGCCTCCTATATTCTTTTTATTGTTCTCAATAGCGCCCCTGCAGTTGATTTGCCCTTTCTAAACCCAAATTAGGAATTATCTATTATATACTCATTGTCTATAAAATCAATTATTCTTTAGTAAAGTAATTTTTCAAATGATTTCGCGAAGACGGAGGTTATTGTTATTGATCTATAGTTTTCTTTGTTATCTTTCTTACCTTTCTTATATATAGGAACTATCTTAGCTGTTTTCATTTCTTCAGGAATTACTTCTGTATCAATTATTTCATTAAATATCACCAACAGTGGTTTAACCAATACATTAGCACATTCCTTGATTATCCTAGGGTGTATGTCATAGTATCCTGCTCCTTTTTTATTATTAACTTTGCTTAATTCATTTAATAACTCTGAGTGACTTATTTGACTTACATGCATCATTGTTCATATTGACCTTTCTATCTACTGTATTCTCTTCAATTTCCACAAAAAATTGTTAAAACAATTTGCAATTTCATTATTGGAAGTTACTTTCATGTTATTGTCGATTATCAACTTATCATTTGTTTTAATTACCCTTCCCAGCAATTTATTAATAAAATTTCATTTGTTTTTATTGTCAGTTGACAATTTTTTTCCATAAATCTTTTTTTTATGGAGATCAATTTTCCTCACTATATCATTCCTTAATTTTTTAAATCTACACCAGTATATTAACCTTTCAGTTCTTATAAGCCTGTTGAAGATACAATTACTTTTCGTTATGTTATATATCATTTGATTATTTATCCAACTTTTTTATTATTTTTTCCTTTATGAGTTTCCATTTAAAATTCCTATCATATATTTCCTTGATTTTATTTATAAATACATCATATTTATTAAAATCGCTAAATTCTACATTCCAATCTATAGAACTCAATTTCTCTTTAAACTTTTCAAGATGTTTTGAACTGAAATCTCTGACTTTAATTTTATTGTTTATCATGAGTTTAGTTTCCTCTTGAACTTCGATGAGTATAGCTTTGTGATCTCTTATTTGGTAATCCAAAACATTTGAATGAATTCCCAGTACATGCAATTCCCCATTTTTTTACGCTATAATTGCATATTTTTAACGCTGTATAATAACTACATTTTAATAATTTATTAACAACATGCATTCGTTAAGTTTCGTCTCATTTCTAACATTTTTCATGGCATTGTATTTATTTTGCAGGGCAGTGTATACCTTTTTTATATATTGCACACACTATTGAATTGAGCAGAGGTATAAACAAACAATCCTGAACTCTAAAAGCCAGCAGATCCTGCGCTGTTTTCAGAAGCCTTCTTCCACAACCCCAATTCAATTTTTATTCCACTTCAGCATGTTTCTGCATTCGAAAAACAATTACTGCCGACCACTTTGGAAATTCAAACAGTTTAAAAGGCTTTGCTTGGGTTTTGAATTGTAAAGTCGGCTGCATATTCTTGAAAGTGATTGATTTGCGTTTGAAAACACTTGAAAGGGGGAACGTTAACCCAAAATACGAATATTTAAGAAAACATTCTTTCAGAGTTTTACGATGCCCATTCCTAATCTTTTTTTAATTATGTTCTACGAATATATTACGCTGAGCATTTAAATTTCTATGTTTAAATTTACTTCCCTTATAGTAGGAAAATATGTGTTATTCAATAAAAGTAATGCAATTAATAACAAACATAAACACAATGCAGCATAATTAATTATATAAAATAGTAAAAACCTTTGCCAAGCTTATGTATTTAAATTTAGCAATGATTGTTTATTAATCTACTAATTTAAAAAAAAAATAATTATTTAAATTTTATTATTTAAAAAAATTTAATTTAATTTAAAAATCATTATTAATTTTTTAATTAATAATGATTTATTAATCTATTTTGAGCTTATTTTGCCGCTTCAACGGTTTTTTTCCCAGTTTTCAATTATATTTCATATTCTCGGATTCCCCGTTTATTTGCGTTTTAAAGCATAAGGAGAGATGAAAACATGTATGATCAGGAGATACATAGAAAAATAACAAATTCCTTTTTTTTCGAATATTTTTTTAAGGATTTTTATTTTTGACTTGTATGTTTTTTGGACATCAAAATTTTCAAAGGAGATGATAATGAATTACCCTACTGTATTTATGATAATGGAGAAGACTTCAGTTTCCAGGTTGTGCTACTGTCAAACTTCGGATCCTGTTTAAGCAGGGAAGTGTTTAAAGACATAATTATTTCTCAAATGTGCCGAATTAAGAGGGTCTGCAAAAATAATTGCAACTTCTTTAAAGAAATATTTCGATTACTGATAATACTAATCAATAATGATGTACCGATTTGTTTAATTAGCGGCGTATTTAGTAGGTTTAAGCGAATATTAAATTTGAGTGTTTAAACATGGTCGTCTCTTTTGCGGAGCTGAGAGCGGTGATGGGTCAACCGAGACACGTTTGTAAATATATGTAAATAGGGATCTGGTAATTGTATAATATTATTGTTAGTCGTGTATAGCGTGTCAATAAATAATACGTGGGTTATGCTAGCGCTTGTTTAAGAAAACAATTTAGTTTTTAAAGTAAGGTTATAATTAATATTATTAAGCATTGAATCTGAGTGTTTAAACAGTTTGTAAATATTAGTAAATAGGAATTTGGCAAATATATAATTTTACTATTAGTGATGTTTAAAATTTTAACAACACGCGAGTTTGTTAGCTTTTGTCAGGGGCGCTCATATGGGGGCACGGGATTCGTGTCCCTTAGCCGTTTAAAAATTTTATTTGCCCGATTCTGCTATGCATTTACTTTCAAAAGATTTACAGTAGTATTTTAAAATAAGGTACTTTTTAGATCATTACTAATTATCAAGCAGTATCAATTATTTTTGCAGCATTTTAGTACCTGGTATATTTACTAGTATATTTGACAGCCGTGAGAAGCAGGCAATAAATTTTCTGAGCCCTCTAGAAGTACTGATATGGGCGCCCAGGGCTGTTGCTCAAGAGAGGAGGAAGTTGCTTTTGATCGGGGGCGAGAAAGAAGAGGAACGGGCAGACATACTTATGAACTATTTAGCAGCAAATAAATGACAATTTTAAATTTATTTTTATTTTTATTTTTCGTCTTGAAGACTACAGAGATTACCCATAGCCTCATATGAACCAGAACAGCAACAGAATTAGACGTTAATGTATAAAAATAAGAAATCTGTTTAAACCAAGAAAATTAAAAAACTAAGGCTTTTAGTGTAAAATAAAAGTTAAAAATTATCAAAACAACCAATGAACACAAAATAGGCATGTTCGAATGCCGGAAATACTGCATACAAAAAAAAGAAAGAAAGAAAGAATCACTTGATTCCGTTCGTGGATTTTTCTTACCGCAAGGGTTCTCTCATGCACTTCAGCATTACAAGTGAAACCCAAATATCGAAGTAAACTTTAAGTTTAATACAAGTGATATTACAATGAAAAACATGGGGGTAAGTTTTTATGTTTCAGTTTCAAAAAGACTAGTCTGGAGAGTAAAGCCAATATATTACTAACAGGCACGCCCATTTCTACCATTAGGCCGGGTAGGCGACTGCCTAGGGCGGCAAAATAGCGTAAAAATTTTAATTTTAAATCAAACAAAGAAAAAACTGAGCAAATGAGGAGAAAAAATGAAAAAGAAGAAAAATTAAAACATCTAATTGTTTTCAAAAGCATACGGGACAATTACTTAGTAAGTCTTTACTTTGACGAATGTGAAAATGTTTGATGTGTTTCATTGTTTAATTTTACACACAAGTTCTTTTATATCTAATACATTTAAGCCTTCTAGCTCTGATAATACAACGTTGTGTTTTGAAATATTACTCCCTTAATATCATAGTTTTCAAAATATAAAATGTTGAAATTAAACAATAACATGTAGCAATTGTCTTACTATTCATAAAGGGTGGGGGCGGCATTTTTCAATTTTTGCCGAGGGCCTCAAAGCACCTAGAAACGGCTCTGCTAACAGGTGCACCGTGCAATGTGCATAAATGCATGTCTAATTAAAAAAGTAAAACAACGAGTTCTTAAATGATGTAATAGAAGGTAATTGTTAGAACGGAAGGAGGCATGTAGTTTAGATGTCTTTTCCTCGGAGAAATGCAGATTTAAGGGGAGGTTAATTCAAGTTTTAAAGTTCCGGAGGGATTTAACATTTGTCCTGGGGAGTGGTTTTTATTTAGGGTGGATCCATTATTTTTGAACACGGTAAAACCAAGGGCCAGACTGATGCAAAGGGATCTTTTCCCACAGGCTACCAGATAAATGGAACAAACTTCGCAGAACATCCGGATGGATAATTTTGCGTCTCACTTTAGAAACATTAAAGAAAGTCGAAAAATTTTAGCAAGAAATTATTTAGGCAGTGTTTTAAAGCCAAAGTTATGAGAAGATAATGAAATTATGTTATTCATAGTAGTGGTTTCGAAACGTTTTCTTTCTGATTGTAGTAATAGTTTTTTATTGCTTGTTTGTGGTTCATGGCGCAAGAGGCGTACTCAGAAAGTTCATAAGGGGGAACTGCAGACTCAGTGGGGGGGTTAGGAGTTACAAAGCTGCAACTTCATATATTCATATGTAAACAGAGGGTGTTTACACATATTTATAAAGACTTTGACAACGTAAATAAAATACATACAATAAAAAAAATATTTTTTACCGTATTCTATGTGATAGCCGTGTCTTCGAGTCACCATATTACATCTAGATTTCTACGATAATAGGACTTTTCGTAAAGTCACAAACGGGATTTTCTCCAATTCCTCCTCCACATCTTTCCACAGTCCATCCAAGGTAGTGGGTCGGCGTTTTGAAAGAGATTGTTTTAAAAGTCCAAATGCACAATAAGCCATCGGTGCTACATCTGGAGACTGGGTAGGAATATGGCTAATTGGTGTTGACTTAATTCCAGTTTCTTGTCTCATTTTTTCTAGAAATGTGGTTGTACTTTTGGAGGTGTGGCTGCTCGCTTTCTCTTGATCGGGTCCACACTTTGAAAGTCAGTAAGATACAATTTTGGAGTAGATTCTTAAAAAGTGGGAAACAGAACATTATTTTGATAATATGTAGAGTTGAGTTTTGGATTTTTTCAACTTTTCTTATTTTTTATTTTCCGTTATATGCTGAAAGTTTCTTTTCTTTGCTATCTTTGAACTAAATTTTTGAGCTTTTCCGGCCCTTTTCTGATAATAAATCGATTTTTTATTACAATCATTTAAATAAATCCATACTTCGTCAATTGTAACAAACTTTTTCAATTTATTCCCTGCTAAATGATTTTCAAACAACAATCTGCATCTGATCTTCCTTTCAGCATTATGCCGAGGTAGCAAAATATGAACTGTACTTTTCTCGTTTTAATTAAATTCAAATCTTTATTAATTATTTTATTTATAGTTGAAGCTGATGCAAAGCTTTTGCAATAGTTCTTTGAGGTTTTGGATTTTCTAGTAAAACCGTAGACTGCACTTTAGAAATGTTAGAAATAGTACGAACTTTTTGGGGATATTTCTTTTGGATTTTTTCCTCTTGACATTAAAGCTTGACTATTTTTTCATTTTACATTAATAATATCACTTATTTTATGCTTTGAAACTGGAAAACTATGCTTGTTGCATTGTTTTTTAATTATTGAATATGAATATTTCTCTTCGGAAAGGGCAAATATATAACCTTCAAGCCACAGGTCCCTTTTGTATGCCATTTCACAGCGCAAACTAAATTTTTAGTCGCAAGCGATTTTCCGCTTTTCAGGTAATAGCGTGTTGTCATATTTTTTCCGTGGCGCTATTAGTCTTTTCTTAATTTAAAATCAATGCCTTTATAAATATGTGCAAACACCCTCTGTATATACCGAATTTCATGGCAATGGTGGGTGTTATAACAAAATGATCACCCCCCTGCGTACGCCAGTTTGTGGCGTTTAACAAATATTATGATAGGTGCCGGGGCTAGCATTTACCCGAGGAACATGAACCTCCTAAGATCTGTGGAACCAACCTCCGGACCAAAGTTAAGCGTTCTTTTCCTGGCACTAGGGTTGACGGCATGTTAAGAAAACGTAATATCACTGCACCACCGAAGGGCCAATATTTCTGCTTAAAGTCAGAAACCACAAAATATTTTACACCATTAATTGATGGATAGTTTAAAGACTACATTTTTAATTTTTCAAGACTTAATTTTCAGGACTCTAATTTGCTTGCAATATGCACGCACAGATATTTATATGTGTATATAATTAGTTCATATAAAAATATAAAGCAGATTGAGAATTGAAGTGTAACTATTTACTATAACAGAAGCATATTTAAATGTTTAAAAATACACTCGAGTATTAAATGCTCGTAATATGTGTAATAACGAAGATTTTGAAGAGGGTACTGGGATATGAATAAGAAAACAATTTTAGAGATATGATTTGTTTATTTCGATACCTATAATTTGGTATTTTAAGGGCAACATATTTGGATCGCAGAATTCTTTTAATTCATTTTTGACTAAATTTCTCAGTATGTCGATTAGCAAAGCTTTTGGCGGGATTAATAAAAATATATTATTGCAAAAGTTGAATAATTATGGTTTACGGGAAGAAAGTAGCAATAATGGTGATAGTAATGGTAAAAAATTACTTAACAGGAAGAAAATAAATTTTATACATTGATGCTCTTGAATCAAGGGCAGTTATTAACATATATGTTGTTCCCCAAGGTACTAATATTGGACCACTCATGTGTTCATTGTATATAAATGATATGTTCAACTATTTGAACACTGGTCATTTAACTTCGTTTGCGGATGACATTAGTGTATTGGTTAGTGATAAAAATTTAGAATTAGCATTGGAAAATGGTATTATTGAAATTAAAAAATGTAATAGATGATTTAAGATAAATCAGTTAAAAGTAAATGTAGAGAAAACTAAAATAGTAATATTTACAAATAAAAAAATAAATATAAACGCAATTTCTCAAAATTTTCAAACAAAAATAGAGGAAAAACATATAGAAACTGTAGAAAAAATATACTCCTTAGGTGTGACATTGACTAATAAATTTAATTAAAGCCTCCCTCACATAGAGAGAGAGCGAAGGTCCAAAATTTTCTTGCTGCACTGACTGGGGCAATAAAAAACTAAAATTTAATTTTAAATTTCTGGTGAAAATTTTTTCTATTTAATATTAATTTTAATGGAATAAAATCTCAGATAAACAACATACATACGGAATTCATTTTCACATTCACAACTTACAGACGCAAGAGAAAATTAGGCTTTCGCGAGTAAAATACACTGTTGTTCACAGAAATTCCAATACTGAGAAAGGGAAGTTACGTATAGTAGTGAGATTTATTTGCAGGATAACTTGTAGTAGCCTACTAAATAAAAATGATAAAAGTATTTTCAATGCTGGGGAAGTCATAAGATCCCCTATCTTGTAAAACCAAGGTGAACTTTGGTAACGGACAGTATATAACATGATATTGATCAAAAGAAATTCTGAACGTTTATTTGCGAAAAATATTGTTCCACGTTACTTCTATACATTCTCAGAATCTTGTAGCAATGACTTGGAGTGAGGTAAGTCTATCCAGGGACGGATTGGGTCTTCTTAAAGGGCGCAGACCTCTGATTATCGGAGGACGCGAGTCCTTGCCCATTTGGAGACGCGAGTCTTATCGTCCATGAGGGCGCACCGGCCCGGGAGACGGCTGGCCGGCGGCGCAGTTCGCCCCTGAGTTTATATAGTTGTCACGCGATTATACTTCACATATTTTCAATAGGAGACAATTCGGGTGAGCTAATCAGCCAAAGTGAAAGTAATACTTGGTTGAGAGCAGAGGAAATGTTTGATTATAACAACGTGGGAATGGTCATCGTCCTATTAATTGAAAGGTCCAGAGATCATCTTGAGGAGGGATAGCATTCAGTTTTCGAGACGAAAGTGCGTCGTTACTGTACAGTAAGACGCTGTTACATGCAATGGACGTGACTGCTGCACGCTGCTACATGGCATTTGAAAGCTGTTGCATGCACTCATGCCTACTGCATGTTACTAAATGCAATGCACATGGACGGCAATGTGAATGAAATGCAATTGCACACCACATCATTATGTTCTGAACATGTGTGACGCTGTAAAATGCGCCTTTCAAATCCCGTTCTCTCTAATATCTGCAAGCAAGGACTGGACCGTTATAATACATGAGATTGAACTTTGACTTATTGGAAAGGACCAAGAACATTCGTTACACCTCGGTATTCTCTTGTTTTCGTTGTTAGCAACGTTGAGATGAAACTTCATATTAAAAAAAATATATTTTTAAGTAAACAAAAACATAAACAAATAAATCCTTCAAAAATGTTGTTGAAATGAAATTTAATATTAAAAAAAATTATTTTTAAGTAAAAAAAAACAACAATAAAATGTTCTTCACCGATTCAAGCGTTTCATTTTTATTACTATTTTTATATTAATGTGTTTAAATTCAATGTTACTGTCTAGATTTATTTTTATCCCCCAGAAAAAGTCCAAGAAGCGATACTTTTTAAAACTGGAATATCTAATCCATTTCAAGTAAAACTACACCTAGAACACCAGTGTCAACAACTTGCAAGTTATTTTATTCATGGACATTAGGCATACATTTCTTTTGGACATTGATATTTTTTATATATGAGTGAAGATTGTTGATTATCTTTGATTTGTTACAATGAATTTTAAATAATTGTGGTGATAAATACGATAATTAATACATATTTTTTACATGATAGCATGTTATTATTTTGAAATGTAGGTCGGTATTAATACTTCTCTCATATGTTAATGTGTTATAATTTTCAATTTAATTAAGATTACTTATAAACTTTAATTAATTTCTACCCTTCTTTTGGCATTATCAGTTTACTATCTTTATTCTGGAATCTTTTCTTCCACTTCAAACTAAAAACACCCTCAACTTCATGAACTTCAACTTACATTGACATGGCATATAAATTGTTTTCGTAATTAGAAAGTTGGAGATAAAAGTAGCACACTAATTATGAAATATACATTAAGCGCTTCGTTATATTTAATCTCATAATGAAGGCCTGTCATCTTTTCGGCTACACATTTTACAAAAACACATACAAATTGCTACACACAGCAATTTTTGTATATATTTCTACACTTCGATGCCTATTGTCCAGCTCTGGTTAAAGCAAATAAAACTTAACTGGCAATTAGGATATCAATTTTAAGATATACTTTTCCTGCATTCAGCTGTTTTGAAAGATTCACAACCTTATCAAAATAAAAAGCTGCAGTATCCAAACAGTAAACAAAACATACACAAAATTTTATGAGTTCCTACAAAACCTAATACTACCATAATCCTATATTTCTCTAATGAAATAAAACCTATTTATGAACCCTAACACTAACTTTAAACTTCAAAATTAAATTAAATAATATAAATCAACGTTTATTGGCGTAGTGATACCAACGCCGATAGTATGGCGTGATTAGATGGTGAAACGTTCGAAAGAAAATAAACATTTCTGCCTTCGGTGGGACCTGAACCCACGATCTTCCACTTGCTGGGGGGAGGCTCTACCATCTGAGCTACGAAAGACAACATCTAATCCCTTACTGAAGCCGGTTATTTCTCAGTAGATATTGTCGTTCGTAGCTCAGATGGTAAAGCCTCCACCAGGCAAGTGGAAGGTTGTGGGTTCAGGTCCCACCGAACGCAGAAATATTTATTTTCTTTCGAACGTTTCACCATCTAATCACGCCATAACATCGGCGCTGGTATCACTACGCCAATAAACGTTGATTTATATTGTTGTTTAATTTAATCTGCGTAGTGTTCGATTTATATAAAATAAATACATATGCTGCAACGGGCATTTCGATCAATTTAATACCAGTCTCTTTGCAATTTGGTTTAAATAGTAGTCTATGTACTACACCATTCTGCGAAATAACTGGCAACAGTATTTATATACGTTCGTAAAGAGATTATATATTGTCCTTCGTAGCTCAGTGGGTAGAGCCTCCGCCCGGCAAGTGGAAGGTCGTGGGTTCAGGTCCCACCGAAGGCAGAAATATTTATTTTCTTTCGAACGTTTCACCATCTAATCACGCCATACCATCGGCGTTGGTATCACTACGCCAATAAACGTTGATTGATATTGTTGTTTAATTTAATAAAACTATTACAGAGAATCATAAAGGAAACGCCACAGAAAGTCAGATAGAAAATGCTAAAATTTTGTAGCATTTTTAAAATATTTGCGTCCTTTTTAAACAAACTCGTATTACTAATATTTGCTTCTTATATATTATCTTAATTTAATATAGACAAATAAATCGTATTGCCAAAAGAAATGGCAGGTGAATTTTCAATTAAGCATGAAAGATAAAAAAATAGCTGTATTTGCATTAAAAGTAATATATTTCGCATTTCGTTGCACAGACATTTATTTTAATTGATATAAACCTTTCCGAAGTCGGTAATGGTTTTGGCATTATGTTCTGAAGCAAGCAGCAAGGGTGTCCATTAGATTTAATGGATGAAAATTTTGCCGATAATAGCTGCAATCGCAGAGCGAGAGGCAGGTACAGAAAGCTAAATTAGAAGTACCCACGAAATTTGATGCATGTCCTATCTTGGCTCAGCTGAATTATCATTATTGCTTGAGAACAAATTATTAAATCTGAATTTGTTGACATAACTTGAAGTGCACACCAATTACAATGGAAAATTATATCACGCTGACTTGGCCTTTGAGAGGCTAAAACGACAGTGTTATTCAAACACTGCTGTTTGATAAATCGTTTTCCTCCTCCTATCAAGTTGAAATGGAAATTCAGAGGAGCTGAAAATACAATTTCATCTTTGGAAGATTTAGGAGAATGCGTTGGTTACTGGAGCAAACGTTCATTAAAACAAGCGTTTTGATTATTGGGCATCTCCTCCAGGATAGATTAATTTTAAAATGGTACGGGATGTTTCACGTGTCCTACAGACCCCATGTGGGAATTAACTTAGCAGCAATTTACTGTTTTGGCATCACAGTAATATTTGAAAAGCAATTCTCTGAGTAGGCTTACCATCCAAAATGAAGTAAACACTCGAGACCAGCATAAGATTGATATCAGCTCGAGATCAGCATGAACAAAGATTGCCCTTGGACTTAGCATTGAGCCTAAATAAATTTATAGTATAACGTTAAAATACACGCATGGGATTAGTATGAGATAGACTTGAGACTGTTTTGCTTATGAGTCAAGTTTGAATAAATTAATGACATGATTTAAAATAAGCTTGAAATGAACTTCGAGAAAGAGGCTTGTGAAATAAACCTAAAATGAACTTGTAAGTTAAACCTGGATAGACACGAACTGTCTGAAACATTAGTCACAGACATAAAATAAGTCATGTCATAAGGTAACTTAGGATAAATCTATGATGCTGCACTTATGCCACTACGTGTATTTCCGTACAGTACTACACATTTTGAGTTACAATGATGTCACTACTGGAGTTGAGTTCTGACTCATTTTCCAAGGTCCGACCGAACCGGTTCGGACACGAAGACTTGCAACTTGAGCGATATAAATGTAAAAAAAAAAAAATTGTTAAACTACACTAATTAATTTCCTTTGAATTTTCATGTATATACGTATTCCTATAGTCCTCGTAAACGCATTACATAATTGTATTCTTTGAGGAATTTTAATATAGAAAAGTTAGTTTATAGCTTCAGTTGCATCCTTCTAACGAGCCTCAGCCCGATTCGGGCTCCGGCTCGGTCTGTGCCCGTCTCATCTCTAATCATTACTACTATTACAATTGTTTTAATCCAAACCTTCACTCGATGAGTATGGTGTACATCATCCCAAAGTGCATATGCCATCACGATAGTTCAAGAAACTAGTGGGTAAATTTAATTTACGTTTTACGATAAATGCTATGTTTACATCTTCATGTTTGGCTTTTTCTCTTTTTATGTTAAGACGACGTATGTATTTTATGAAGGAGAGGATTATAAATATTCAACAGCAAGCGTGTGGTTCTCAATTAATTTTATAAATATGTAACAAATGTAGTCAACCGTTGAAGTAGGCATGGTACGAGTAAATGGCAAATACAAGTCCTTTTTTACACAATTATTTTTTACTGCAGTTTAAGTCTCCTTTCTCATTGCACTTTTTATTAGAATTGAGGCCTTACGTTTTATTTAGATGATGAAGCCTCACACCCAAGTTTTCTGCATATTTTACAGCATTTTCTTCTTGACGCAAGAACAAACGTCTACTGGGCTGAACTTCAGTTCTTACATCGCACCTCAAATTAAACAGGTCTTTATTTTTATCGGTTACACGGCCATTTCGTATGAAGTGTGGAATCAACGGTGGTCTGGACTGAAGTGAAAAAATCTCGTTAAGTCGAACACCAAAGGGAACAGAAAATCTGTTCGTATTAACAGTAATTCGTATTATCCGGAAATAAGGGTCTGCTCTACAATCTGACGGAATTTCAGAAAACGGTTCGTATTAAAAGTAATTCGTCTTAAGCGTGTTCGTCTTAACGAGGTTCGGCTGTACAAAAATGACTTTTACGAGACAGATGGAATAACTACATCATGATAGATTATGTCAGGGGTTCCCAATCTCAGGTCGCGACGCAAATCATGGTCGCGGAAAGTTGACGAAGGGCCGCGAGATATTTATGGATGGCCCAATAATTATTATTAAAAGAAAGTTTTTGTACGATTTCTATTGTGGAGGGGAAAACATTTCTTAAAATTTGGAGATGTGTATTTTAGATACCCCCTAAACTTTTCACAAAACCGTTAATAGCAAAAAATTGCAGCCAGACTTTATATTAAGAACATGATTCGTCTCATAAATAAGCGAAAACACGATTTAGGCATGTTCAATCATCGTATTTATAGAGCAAACTATAACACGAATGATTCTCAGACCTAGAATGGTTTTCAGAACAAACCCTAGAGTAGAGCCGCAGGTTACGTACAAAGCATCATTTAGGGTCTCAGATTAAGAATATGATTCATCTCATGAATAAGCGAAAACAAGATTTAGGCCTGTTCAATCACCGCATTTTGTAGAGCAAACTATAACACGAATGATACTCAGACCTTAGAATGACTCTAAGAATCAACTCTACAGTAAGGTCTCATGCTACGTATAAAACACTATCTAGGGTCTCGGTACAAACCGCCTTATACAAACCTACTCAGATAACAAAAGTCTCCTCAGCCTACAAAAATACTCAGACCTAGAATAATTCTAAGAATCAACTCTACAGTAAGGTCGCATGCTACGTATAAAATACTATTTAGGGTCTCGGTACAAAGCCCCTTATGTACAAACCGCTATTTAAGGATTCGGCAATAAAAGATTAGGAACCGTTGGATTATATGGTAGATGTAGGATTATGAGAAAATTTGATATAGGCTTGAAAGATAAGCCTATACGGACTTGTGGAAAAGTCCAAGTTTGAGATAGACTTGTAAACAAAGCCTTGATGAGTGCTTGCAAGGTAAGCCTCAGATGAACGTGTGAGATGTCTCTAAGAAGATTTATGAGTTAAGTTAAAAATTTACGAAATAAACTTACTTTTAAACATTGATGGCTAGTCCTAAGTCTCTTTATAATCCATTTGTTCATATCGGCACATTAAAAAAAAACCATAATTCTCAGGTTTTCGAGAGATTCCCCTTCAAAAAATTTCTTCGAATTGGCACCTGTTTATTCCACCTTGATAAAGGTAATCTGGCTGAAGATTCTACTTTCGATTATCCGGGAAATGCTAAGTTATTTATTCTATTGAATTAATATCTTATTTTTTTGTAAACTTCCTTATTAATTTTGTCAAAAACTGGAAGTATTCTTTCAAACAAAGGTTAGAAAATAAACGCATCAGAAATTCGATTAAAATGAAAAAAATCATTTCAAATGTTAATTAAACTTCACCTGAGAAAAAATTCGTTTATTTAAAAATTAAAAAGTCTTTCTTTTAGAAAGAAGAACGGATAAGTGTTATTTTTTCACTTTTTCAATACGCGTGTTCGTCGTTACAGTGGAAAAAGGCTTTTCTAAAATAGAAGTGTCATTAGATTCTTGCTTTTCAAAAATGTAAAGTCTCACTTAAGTGAAATTTTGAAAGAAAACAGTGAAGTTATCTTTTTAGGGTAAATTCAACAATGGAAGAAAAGTAATTTAAAGTTTTGTTATGTTTTCGAGCTTTTTGGGTAAAATAATATAAAAAGGACTTGGAAAACAGAATTAAGGTTTTTAGGGAATACTTCCTTTTTTTGGTTGAACATTATTGTTTAATGACACACTTTTGGAGAGAACGCAATTACTTTTTAATTAAAGAAAAATTTCAGTTGTCAGCAGTTGTTATGTAAATGCTCAAATACGCATAATGTTTAAAACAATTATGAAAAAGAATAGAAAATATAGAAGTAAATGACTTTTTTTTGTATGTAAATGATTTTTATTACAACCATCAACAATAATGAAATTCATTTCTCTCTGCCGCACTCTCCCTGAATTTAGGCTTTTATTTGCAGGTGTTTATTTTTCCAAAATATGTAAGCATCTGGATTTAAATCTGCGTGTATCACTTATAATAGCGGACTCAGACTTTCAATTTTTTTGGAGGTGGGGGGTGTCACGGACAGAATTTGCCATGGTCTTGGAATAACACCCTTCATTTATCATGAAAGTTGGAATTTTTTACAGTGAAAAAATATATTTTGGGGGTCATGACCCCTGTGACCCCCTGTGACCCCCTGTCCGCCCTTGATTACATAGATTACATTTTCGATAATTAAAACAATTTCATTCTTCATTAGTAATAAATTAACTACTTGGATGATTGGTTTAAGAATATCATCAGAGTTATTCAGCTCCCCCCAAAAATTAATTTTATTAACTTTGCCAAAGCAACTTAGTATAAGTATGAAAACTTAGCTTCGTCTGACTGTCATTATAAAAATTAATCAAATATCGGAGATTTTGTGTGGTCCCGGATAAACAATCAGTGTTTCAGGTGTGCAGATCGTTACCCGCACAATGGCGCCTCATCAGGAGGGGGCGTCAGTTCAAGACGACAAACAGTAATTTTTTATACAGTATACTCAAATCAATTACTAAATGAATAAATAATTAATACGATTAACGCGATAAATGATAATAAATTTTTATACAATTCACGAAGTAAATAAAAATTTGCTGCAAAAATTGCAAAATTTAATTTAAACAGTAAGGCAATAAACAATTAACAATAAACAACGGATTATTCGCTTTGCCTTGACGTAGTATTACTACATGAGTGGTACGCAGGATTGAATTTAGGGTGTGAGGCGCCCACCCCCCATATGAATTTTGTCGATACGCCTCTTTAAATACGATGGAAAATTTCAGAGTATTGTGGGTACTTTATGTGAAATGTTATTAGATAAACATATTTTATAAATACATTAATTTCATTTAACGACAATTTTTTTTATTTTTTTCGATGCTGTGGGAGAAGACTGTGTTACGAAAATTTGCTGATTTTCAAATTAAGACAAAAATTGCAGAACTTTCTCGAGTAGGATGATTTGATGGAATTATACGATTGTTAGATTGTATTTTTAAAGTCCGTTGCTTTTTAAATTTCTGCGCACTGAGCACTTGCCCAATGTACTATTTATAAATCCGGGATTGATGATACGCTGAAGTAAGTTCGAACACGTTTAATGCGTTAGAACCACCTACTGCCACTAGACGGCGATAAAACAAAAAAGAGAATGGAAACTAAAGAAGACAACGACATGTGGACTTTCCAAAGTGGGTAGTTTGCGTCTGAAATAA
>QLNU02003225.1:81636251-81701251 GCA_006491805.2 Dysdera silvatica | reverse complement strand
AGAGATAGCTTTAGTTTGATCTAGAAAACGCATCAACTTTCTGACAACAAAATCAGCGAGTTGTATCGGCAAAACTTCGATGTTTGTGTAGTTCCGTACCATGTTCCTGAAGAACGCGTCCGAAACGCGTTGAAATTTGTATAATAAAAGTTTTTTACGACCATGAATCTTGTATCTATATTCATTATTTAAGAAACGTGGGTTGCCGAAATCTTTCGCGAAAATGGATTAATCAAAATAAGGTTATATTGTGTTTTGTGTGTGTGTGTGTGTGTGAGAGAGAGAGAGAGAGAGAGAAATTTCTCTTTTGCTTTCATAAATTTTTCATTTTCAGTTTCTGCTTTTTTTTGCAATTTTTTCCCCACATAATGCATATGCGGTAGTTAGTATTTCATTGGTTCCTTTAAAATTACGTTCCTTTATAATTTTGTTGTGAGATACAGATCTTCTAGGTTCAGTTTTCTTTTCTCAACCTAGTGTGTTTTTAAAGGTATGTTGGTTTGAAGTCGCCTAATAATTAAAAAAATTCCTATTACTGATACTACTACTACTACTAATTTTATTCGTTTTTAACGCATAAAAATTACTAGAAATAACATATTGTCCCGATAGTAGCGTAGAAAACATACCTATTAAATCAATACAAAGGGAGTTTTTTTTGAGAAATCCAGATTTCCCAACAGCATACGCAGATGGCAGAATGTAATCAAAAGAAAACAACAGCTAATTTAGAACAAGGCTTTATACTAGGAAATTAAATACATAAAAATATAGGCTGTTGTTTGAAACTCGGAAACACTGAATAAACTGGTGAAAAACGTAGTATTATTTGCCTTATTTGAAAAACTATGAACACAAGCTGATATAAAAATTGTTTGGCATTAAAAAAAAGATCCTGTGACTACTGAATAATATAATAATAAACTACTGAAGCTTTAAAAGTTATTACAGGGGAATTTTAGTGCCCACTAAAGTTATAAAGAGCTAAGTTGGAAAAAGAGAAAATTTTATTATTCAGTGTAAATAAAGATTACATTTAATGCAATATTAATAAACCAAAATGATAAAATTTAGCATGGGCATACCAACATCCTAATCCGTAGTTAATTTCCAATGCACATCTAGTTCACTGGAACAGAAAAATTATTATTGTTGATATTATAACAAACTTAACGCTGGAAATAAAGGCTATAACTTTTATTAGCACAGAAAAGTAATGCCGGAAAAACGATAATTTTCTGAACAATAATGATTCTTCTATATACATGAATTTGAAATGCCGTGCCCACAAATACTCAAACAAAAAAAAAACCCCAAAGAACCTTTAAAAATTGCTCAATTGAATCATATTT
Source organism: Dysdera silvatica (assembly GCA_006491805.2). Taxonomy (NCBI): domain Eukaryota; kingdom Metazoa; phylum Arthropoda; class Arachnida; order Araneae; family Dysderidae; genus Dysdera; species Dysdera silvatica. The sequence goes on along the minus strand of QLNU02003225.1, from coordinate 81,699,899 downwards.
CACGCTTTTACGTATAATGTCTCAGAAAAACTATTGTAATGGATTCAGAAGCATTATATACACTTAAAGCTTTAATAAAAATGACTGAAGGTAGAATATTTTTTTGTTTGAAAGACAGTTTTCCAAAAGCGGAAAATATATTCTTTAAAGGTTTTGAAACATATTGACTTCTATAGATAAACAATGGCATTTTCTGTGGACTCAGGAACAGACTGGACCAGGCTGAAATTGCAGGGTGGGCCACATTAAAAATAAATTATATAATGGGCCAAATCGGAAAAAAAAGTGGACTAACTGCTAAGTCCAATAACTTAGAGCAAAATGTACAATTCTGTCCCTGTATTGACCTGCTACAGTTTAGTACCAGTAGTTCTTTAATGTGGTTCTATGACTGTTTTAGTTGATAACTAACATGATTCTAAATATTTGATTGTCATACTGTCAATTGTTAGTTGTGTACATTTGTATATCTGTATATCTGTTGGTATATATCAAACAAATGAAGAATTATTATAAACATTGCATAAGCAAAAACTATTTGTCTTCAAGAATTTGGCATATTCCAGAATGTACTCAGAGATGTTAAATTCAACTTAATTTCCCCGCCTGAATATTTGTATTTTTTTAACATTGTGGAAAACTGTTTACTCTGTAAGTGCGATATAAAAAAAATAATGCGAAGGTATAAGTAAAGAGAAGTACGTATATACGAAAATTAAAAAGTACAGAAAACAATAAAGAAATAATTTTTATTGAAATTATTTTTTTAATTACAGAAATAATTTTTTTAATAAACTTTTAAAAGTAAAAAGTGCAAGGGGTGTTATTTTAGTATAATACGTTTACTCAGAAGAAATGTGTAAAATGTGCATAATCTACAATATGAATATTGAAAACGTGCAGCATATAAAACAAAGAAATAAGAATGGAGTAGGAGACTGCTGTATAAAATGATGTCATTCATTCAAATCATAGTCACTATATCATTATTTCAGAATAGAGTCGTTTAATCTTTTAAATGTAGTTTTAATATTTAAGGCTGCACGCAGTCTGTGATTACGCTCTGTTTGCCTTGAACTTAAGACAACAAAAAATGTTGCGTTCTACCTAGTCAACACTAGTTAATGAACTCATTATAAAACTCACGACAAATCTTAGATTGGCATTGTGTATGGAAAGTGGTAATGCATTTCGCCGATAGGAACATTGAAAAATAATCAATGAGTAATAATATTTAACGCAATATCTATATAATAGTTAATTTTATATGATTTTAGACAACGTAAATTAATTTAAAAATTCTGCATATCAGTATTCTAAGCTCAATCTTTCCATTATTATTGTGTAACCTTCTTTGAAGAGGGCTAAAAGCCTTCAAAAAAAGTTTTAAAGCTATATTAAAACATATAGTTCAGAAACTGTGCCCATTGTGTTATTTTACCAAGTTTTGTGATATATTCAGCACAGTGAGTCGCTTTAATTCCACTTAAATGAAACGTTGCAGCATCTAAAAATATCATCATCCATTAAAAGTTAATGGATGATGATAATACATTGTGTTTAGGTGGAAATAAAGGCTAAAAAGACAACTGAAATACTACTATATCACCTGAGCTAATATTTACCTTTGACCCATCGATTTTGAAAATCAAAGAGCAAGATCTCGCTTAATTGAAAACTAGTGTTTTTCAAAAGGATGCTTTAGGGAACAGTGGGCATGGAATGGAAAAAATGAAAAGAGAAATGAAGTCCAGAAAATTTCGAACATTTTATTGGATGATCAGTTTGACCGATAACGATGTTGTAAAGGATTGGGAGTTTAAAGGAAAAAGTAAACGATAAAGTGGATCCGAAATTTCTTCTGGGTCCTACTTTTATTCCATCTGACAAAATAAACGAGAGCATATAGAAAAAAATGCCTTGGAAACAATGTCCTTGTTGATAAATGATATTTTAGATAAAAAATTATATATAGAGGAAGAAAATTAGCTAAAAAATATATATTTCGAACTTTTGTAAATAATAATTTGTTTGATATACTTTACATATGTGTAAACATTTGATTTTGCTAATAAGGTTAATTTTTTCATTTTGTTGAACGTAGATTTAATAAAAGTGGAAGATAATGAATTTTTTTCATTAAATGGAAAACACCTTGGGGAAATAAATATATTAATGAAATAATTAAATTTATGTATAAAGGTTTGCTTTTCCTTGCTACATTTTTTTCCCATTAATGTCATATATGAGTTGAATTCCTTTAGTTTAAAAATGAGATAATTTTTGTATATTGTCCGGCCGCGTCTATCAATTTTTAGCATTTCAAATATCGCCATTACGGATTGCCCTTCTTCCTTAAGTCAAGGACACACACGCGCAGGGAAAAAAATATACGTTAATCACGAAAATCTCTAATTGGCCGATAGTTCGCGCCAAATCTGTATGTAGCCGTTGGATGTGACGTAACGAGCATATTCGCGGGAAAAAGTGTGAAGAAGCGTCGGAGCTTTCAGGGAGGCCAGACGTCAAAATGGCCAACCTCTAAATTAATATTCCTCTCACTATTACGTTGCCATTGTAACCAAGATTCGTATCAAGTTAGCAGTACGCTAATATTGAAGCAAAGTGCTTTAAATAAATATATTAAATAAGATGAGAAGTAATTATTTCTATACGAATAATTTCCATTGGCGACATACTGGCAAGCCGCCATTCGAAGTCTTTAACTGCCTAATATAACAGCCAAGAAAGCCCACAGAGCCTTGCCGCCGTACACATATTATCACATTTCTTTCAGACATCAATAGACAATATTCAGACATATATTACTTTATGAATAATATTTTCATTCATTTTTCATCCATTCTATAAAATTTTCATTCATTTGAAACGAAATTAATGCTAAAAGAAGATCGTCCATTCGTAGTCCTGCTTTCTTATTTCTTTATTATTCTGCTTCCTTATCTTTCTTATATGCACTTGACTGGACCTAAACTATAGGGTATACTATTTAAGTGTTTATTTATTATTATTCATTGCTCGCTCTTTTCTAATTCTCAAATAAACCCAGGCTGATACAGTTATTCTTCGAGAATAGGCTAAGTGTCTAGAATCTCTTAAGTAGCAGTTGTCAGTGTTTTTCATCCATTGGCAAATCAGAGTCACAAAAAGAACGCGTTCTGGAACATAAAAAAAGAATATGGATTTTATATTTTCGAATTTTATAGTTATATATATTTCTGAATGCATAAATTTTTAGAGCAAAAGTTTTATTCAAATATATGAATCTTAAAAAGCATGAAGCGTGAATCAGTTTTCTATGAAAAGGCTGTCTAGAGTGTTTTTTCTTTTGACAAAAATTTCCTTTTCCCAAACATAAATCTTATATCAAAAACGGTACAAAAGTTTTTATGCAGTTCTCGTTCTTTATGCATCTCTGTGAGATAAAAAGCGGCATAACTGCAAGCGATAGGAGTCTTGAATATCGGTTTGAATGTACACATTCGCCTAGCCGCTGTGAGATGAGAGTCTGCGACAACGTACTTAACCACAGGGGAAAACACACATATCTTACGGTAGGTGAAATCTATGATACAAAATCGGGAAGGGGTAATTGGATTTGCAATGATATTGGGAAGAGCATAGTGCAATTATAATATTCTCTTCCTCCCATATAGCTCGTCTTAGTGTATAGGTAATTGTTTTCTTTTCAGGTCATTATGGTTAAAAAACATTAACGTATAATCAGTTTAACAATTTAATATAGTTTTAACTACATTACACGGTGGAACTTGGTAGAGTGACCACCTTGGAAAATTGACCACCTGGTTAAGGTGACTATTTTTTATAAGAGAGAACAACTGGTAGGAATATCATGCCCGTCGTGTATAGTGATCATAAGTCTATGGTGACCATTGCAGTCCAGTCTCAAAAGTGGTCGTTTTAGACGGGTTCTACAGTATTTATTAAATTAGAAACGCTGTTTACTGATGGAAAGCATAGGAAAGGGAGGTCAAAAGAAGTGAGAAGAATTGATGAATGACGATCTTAGAGAAAGTGCTGGACAGGCAATCGTGAAACCCGAGAAAGGTCATAGAAATGGCGACTCCATACAAAATGGGATGAGTTAAAGAAGAAATGTACAATTACATTTAATAAGTATAATGTGTAATTTATGTAGATTTAGGGATATACAGGTAGAACTTATTTGTTCCATTTTTAAGAAACGATCGGATTTGCGATTTTGCCGCCTGTACACTGTGGCATATTTTGCCGCTTAATCTTACCAAACGTAACTATGGGCACAATAGAGATTTTAGCGCTTTTGTAAAACCCTTAATTTGACGCCCCTGGAGGTTAACATCGTCTCTTCCCTAGCATTCGCGAATATGGTGCCGTTTGAGCCTCTTTCAAGATGGCGTCCATGACAGCTCTCACTTTGCAAACATTTAGTTACGACTCTGAACATAACAATTGAAAATTAATTATTTAATTGGCCACCAAAAATTTCAGCCCCGCCTTTGCAAACTTCTCGGCGGCAAAATTTTCTTCAAAAATTTGCCGCCTTATAGGTTTTCACCCACTTAGTTTATTGGTAAATCCCTCACTGGACACAATTCATTATACCAACTAACCAGGTTGTAATGCTATAAAATTCTTTTAACAAAAGTTATAATGATGTTTTGAAAGAGAAAAAGCGCGTCATAGAAACCAATTAGAAACGCTATCTCATTAAAAATGCATAATTAAGTTCATTAAAAGTTCAAACGTTAATGATGCATAGCACAAGTGAAATTTTAAAAATTTCTAATGCAACGACGATCGTTAAAGACATCATGTGCTCTAAGCTTGTAAAATGAAGCACTACTGACTGAGACGCATTGGCAACACTTTCACCTACAGTGCCGTAAATAAGGATTCGACTACCAAAAATGGGGAAAAAACTCGCCGCTTACGGATTACCTCTCATTGAAGCCTGAGGATTTTACAAAGCCCGGATTTCTCAGAAACATGCAAGTTTACTGCTCTAAGAAAGAGTAGTGGAAAGGCATTAGTTTATAGTACAATTTACAATCGAATTTAGGTGGAATTCCAATGGTATTAAATGCTTATCCTGCCCATCGTAGTCAGGGGTTTCGTTTCTTGGGAAAATCTTGCATAACCTTTGCAGTCCATACGCTGTAAAGGCAAACTTTTAAGATGAATTGTTTTGATGAAAAAGAAGCTAATACTCTATTTATTCACACACACAATGTCATATCTATAGAAATTAATCTATGAGTAGTTAAATTGACGAGATTTGAATGATTAATTATATAAGTAGGAGTTGTTGCAGACTTAAGGAAGAGGATAACTAAGTATCTATTATACTGAAGACCGTTAATCTCTATTAAGCTTGTTAGACTAAAAATCAACTATTTTCTCTGAAATTATTTTTTTTTATTATTAGTATGTCCTTATGTTTTACTTACAAATAAAAATCGCATTATTGCAACAAATCCTTAGAAAAACAGTAAATTTAGATTTTATGACAACAATATCTTTTAAACTACAATTTAATTATTGTCTTCTATATTATCCGCAACAACCTCCCCCACCTCTAGTTTAATTCTAGAGGAATAATCATTTGGATGGGTCTTCTTATTTCCTGATTATCGTGCTTTAGCTTAACGGGTCTAATATATCCATCTTTTCCATTTGTAACTTGCAGTACTCTTGCTCTATTCCACAAATGTCTGGGTCTTCTATTTTCGTAGAGCAAGTCGAATATAATTTTTGTTGTTCAATTTTTTTTCTCTGGTGAAAGGATCGTAAACTTAATAAATATTCCTTTTCCCATCTGTTTCCCACCATTTTTTTTGGACCATCTACATTTTCGTTAGGGTAACCCTTTTTGAAGTCAGATTTGGTTGGGGTAACGTCAGTTTTTCTCCAATCAAAAACATGTGCTGGCGTCAATATCTCATGTTCTTGATCTTGTGTATGTCAGGGGACGACTGTTGATGATACCTTCAACGTTAATTAGTATTGTAACGAGTTCTCTGTGTCCAAGCAGCTTCTTCCTAATCTTCTTCTTAGACACTGCTTCGTGATTCCCAGCATCCTCTCTCACCACCCTCCCTCCCCGCCTGTTAGGAGTTACGAATTTCCAGGTGATATCGTGATTTGCATAAAACTGCTGAACGGTGGAAGAGGAAACAGAAATCCGCAAGTCAGATAATTCTCTGTTAGTCGAGAGAAAGTTTTGGCATTATCTGAGTAGATCGTGTCTGGCATTCCTCTTCTTCCCATAAATCTTTCTAACACCATCAGAAAATGCGCTGTATTTAAACCGGAAGCCAATTCAATGTGAATTGCTCTGGTCATAGCACATGTAAAGAGAACTATGCAGTGTAGAGGGGTTTTGTAATTTTTATGCACAAAGGTCCTGCGAAGTCTATTCTGATTATTCTAGATGGTTTAGTTGGAACCATGCAGTCTTCTGGTAACGGTGCCTCTATCTGTATATAGGGTTTATTACGGACCATTTTGCATATTAAACAGACTTTTATAATTCTTTTAATATCTTGTCTAGCGTTTATAATCCAGTAGCTAGTTCTCAATTCTGCCAAAACTATTGGCACTCCCATATGATGCATGGATTTGCGTGTACGTAACATAAATAATTTTGTAAATAAGTGTTTCCCGTCTAATATTATTAGGATGTTTAACTTCTGTAGGGAGTTTAGAGAATTCTAATCTTCCTCCAAGTCGGAGTATTCCTTTATCTATGTAAGGATTTAACTGAGTAATTTTGGATGATCGTTGTAGTGGTTTGTTATTCTCAATAGCTTCCCTTATTTCTTTGAAACAATTTTGTTGCGTCCTTTTAATCCAGAAGAAAACTGCGTTTTGTATTTCTTGTGCAGTTAGTTCATTTGTAAACACGTTATTTTGCCCGTTTTTGCCTCTTGTGTTTTTACAATTTTCAAAAAAACGGTAGATCCAAGCTGTGATTCTTATAACTTTTAGATAGGAAATATAGCGTTTGAGGTCTCGTAAATTTTCCATAATTTCTGTTTGTTCTTTCGGTATATAAAGAATAAGTTTGTGACTCTTTTTCTTATCCGTATTGAACTGGGTGTCCATTGTTATTTTTTGGTTGTTTGGCCAATGTTCTTCGGATTTAATGAACAATTTTGGTCCTTTCCACGACATTTGCGCTTGTTGAAGTTTTGAAACAACAAGACCTCTCGTTAAATAATCTGCCGGGTTTTCTGTTCCTGCACAAAATCTCCACTATTATGTTTGTGTTGTAGATAGAATTTCAGAAACTCTATTTGCGACGAAGCGTTTCCATACAAATGTTCCTTTTACCCACCCTATTGTAACCAGAGAATCAGACCATAAATATGCTGTATTTGTGTCGAAGTTTGTTTCTCTACAAAAATACTTTAGTAATCTTAGGCCTAAAATGGCGGCAATCAGTTCTAATCTGGGTAGCGTTAACCCTTTGATGTTAGCCTTGCTTTGCTACATATTAATTCGGTGTTAATTGAATCTTCTTGAATTGAACGTATATAGAGTACGGCTCATTACGCACGTGCTGACGCATCACAAAATACATGTATCTCTGTCCGATTATCTTGAGATATTTTTATCCATCTGGGCATTTGTATGGAAGAAATTGTTGCGAAGTCGGTTAACCAGAATTTCCATTTTTTTTAAGAATAGTGGGCGGTAATGGATAATCCCATTCTAGATGTTTCCATTTCTCTTGTATCCATGTGTCTTGAAATAGTATTTTACTTGTAATGGTTAAAGGAGTGATTAGTCCTAATGGATCATATATTTTAGAAATTATTTTTAGCAAAATTCTTCTTGTATGTATTATATCAATTCTTTGTTTAAGAATGAATTCTGGTAAGAAATAAAATGCACCTGTTAAAATATTCCATTGAATGACTAAAATTTTGATATCATGGTTTGCTACTATTTTTTAAGATTTCCATATGTTCTGTAAACGAGTTGAGTTTGTAGCTCATTTCGCAAATTGGTAAACTAATAAGTGACATTACTTCTAACAATTCTATATATATATATATATAGCTTCGGTAAGTTGTTTTCTTCATGTAAACTGATGAGAAAGTCATACATAAATACATTATGATGTAAATGTTTGCATGCCAACAAAAACTCTTTAGTATTTCTTTCAATAAGTTCCTTTAGCATTGCGCATAAAAGAAAAGAACTACGCCTTAGCCCGAAGGGTAGTTTAGTAAAACTATATGTAGCAACTTCCTATTTGTCTGTATCTTCTAATGTCGTGTTTTTGAACAACAAAAACATGGTTGCGTCTCTGTCTTGTAAATGTAATTTTAGTTGTAGAAATGCATTGAGATGTCGCCTGTAATGGCAAACTTTGATAATCTAAATCTTAAGAGTATAGATAATGTATCAGGTAAAAGATTAGGTCCTATTTCTAGAATGTCATTTAAAGAAAATGATTCTGACATATGCGACGATGCATCGAATACTATGCGTTCCCTTGTGTCGTCTCTTGTAGGTTTTTTAAACCATGTGATGTTGTAAATAACATATGATTTTAGTTTGAAACTGAGTATCTTCGTTCGACGAACATTGTTCCACGTGTTGGTTGTTGATGTAGCTATTAATTGATGTTATATATAAAATTTTATAATTTAAGTTAGTTTGGAAACTTTGTTTCGACCTATTTAATTACTGTAATGCGACGTACTTATTGTTAGAGTGAAATTTTAAATTTTTCTTCCATGGTGAAGATGCTACCAATATTTTTTCGATTACAGTGAAAGAATTTTTGAAATTCCCTAAAATCTGAAGATCTTTTAACGCCCTTTGATCTTCTTGATCGTTCGCAATGCCTATGGCTTCCAAGTTCCAAAACCTTTCAGAATTCTCTTGTAAGGTTAGATTATCTTCGTATGATACGTAAGTAACTGAGGAGGATAAATGTGGACTTATCTCTTTTGTCTGATTATCCAAACCACTTACTCTCGACTTATTCTCCGCTATTTCGAGGGTACTATAAACAATGTGTCTGTTATCTTACGAGGATGATTCGCCTTCACTATTTTCCAATACTGATCTGCACCTATTAAGAGTGTAATAAGAAGTTGTTCCCCCAAATTGAAATAATCATCGATATCTGGATCCGCGAGATATATTTTGTCAGGTAAATTTTCTACTTTTACGGAAGAATGATTTAGATAGTTGTTTGGACTTTCATATGCGGTCATTTCTATGATGAAAGTGACTTCTCTGTTCGTAATGAGAAATTTTAGTTGTCGGCGTATATTCTGTTCACCGTTGTTACCTTCGAAGGTGGTAATTCGTAAGCCAATCCTGTCGATAACTTTCAAGTTCAAAGAATTAACTAAGTTCGTTTGGATAAACGAACTTTGACTTACCGTATCAAGTGGACATCTTGTTTTTATACGGTTATTATTCCTTCATACAATCCAAATTTGTGCGGTTTGCAAGTATGTCTGTATCAAGTTTGACTTATTGATTTGATTGATTGAAACTGTTGTGTTGTTTGAAGGATACCAATATTTCGAGTGGGAGCTGATAGTTTCATAGGACATATAGCTTCATGATTTTTTTTTTACAAATTCTACAAAAGTCTTTGTTTTTCTTATTACAAGTTCTACAGTTATGATTTCTATTAAGGCAAAGAAAACATCGATTATTGTGTTTTAGAATCGAAATGAGGTCTTCTAAGTTTGTCACTGTTTTACAATTTTTGTGATCAGTGATCGTTTTGGGTCTTACAAAATACACAAAATTGTTTGTAATTAAGCAACTTATTGTTAGGAATCCTTTGAGATTATACATTAAAGGCTGTTGTATTCATGTCGTTATCAAAAATATCATTATTGTTATTCTTAATGTTCGCGGTCGTGACCCAACTATCAACTACTTCTTCCAAAAAGGACATCAACCTTTTCATGTCGTGAAAATTCAAATTGTGACGCTTGGCGTAAGTTATCCATCTGTTACATAGCTCTATTGGGAAACCTTGCAAAATTTTTGGTGTGAGTATTTTCCCGTACGATACTATGTCTTCGCCTAATATTTATAATGCGTGGATTCTTCTATTACATTCTAAAAAATTATTATATAGTAATTCGGTTGCGAAATGATGCGAAGGTTTAACGTTGTCGATATAATTCAAGTGAGCTTGTACTATTTTGTTTGTATCGCCATATTTTTTGATCAGAATTTCTTTCGTTGTTTCATAAGTGTCTTCTGATATTAATATACCACCTGCCAAATATTTTAGCTGTCCTTCTAGATAGATCTTAGATAAATATGCTTATCTATAGTTGTTAAAGAATTGTTTTTGTCAACGGAATTGCAAAATTGTTGCCGAAATGTTGGCCAATTCTCAATATCTCTGTTAAACGGTTCAATGTGTAAAGTTACTAGTTTTGCATACTTGGAAGTTACTGGAGTTTGCACTGTTTGAGTAGTTGAACCTGTTTCGTTTATTGTGTTTATTTTCAACGTGTTTTTTGCTTTAATCAAGGCCCTATTACCTTTCTCTTTGTAGTGTTCGCTCTTTTCTAATTCTTCTTCGAACTCGTCATCCTACAATGTGTCGATATACGCGGATGTAAGAGTCAGTAGTTTTTTCATTGACTCTTTAAAGTCCCTATATAATATGCGATGTCGTCCTTATTGGTAACTAGAGTAAACAGTTCTATCGCATTGGAATATTTTGTCACTAACGTACGTTCTATTATACAGTTTCGTTTCAGAACTCTTGACTCTTGTCCAGTCAACATCATTACTAGATTAAAATAAAACGAGGTAGGTTTCGGCACCATATTATTTTGTTGCAGACTTAAGTAAGACGATAACAAAGTATCTATTATACTGAAGACCGTTAATCTCTATTAAGCTTATTAGACTAAATGTCAACTATTGTCTCTGAAATTAGTTTTTTTATTATTATGTCTTTATGTTTTATTTACAAATCAATATCTCATTGTTGCAACAAATCCTTAGAAAAACAGTAAATTTAGATTTTACGACAACAGTATCTTTTAAACTACAATTTAATTATTGTCTTCCAAATTGTCTGCAACAGGAGTAATGAATTTAAAAACAAAATATCTTGGATGTGTGAGATATGTAAGATTTACAAGTAAGGATAACGTTATAAGCGTAAGTAAGGTTGTTAAAACGTTTTATTTCAACGTACGTTTCTGACGGACTTGGCCGTCTTTCGTCAGAAATACAAAATGAAAAAATAAATATTGGATGTAGTAAACGTAAATTAAATATCTGTGCTAAGGTAAAAGGTTTCATTGTAAACACCACAGGTGATTTGAAATAACATCATGTTTTTTTTTCATTACGATAATCGGTGTAACTTGCCAATATATCTGAAATAATTTAAAATTCAAGTTATGAATACTATGGCATTTAATGCCATATGATAGGATGGCAGCGTGTCAGTTGCTGAGAAATTCTAAAAATTTCGAGTACCACTTATTAGTTTTTTAATCTGCCATTTCGTTATTTCTCACAACCGAAAAATAACTTAGAAGGAAGGAATGAGTTTGTTAAGTTCCTAAGTTTGATGTGAGAAATTCATGATTTTGATAAGTTCATAAGAAGAATAAAAATTGGTGATCAGTAATGCATCAATAATATATATTTAATAAGCATATATTTATCATGTGATAATGATAAATATGTTTTAAGTATTAAATAGAGAAACAGACCAGAAACTAAACTATTTCATCATGATAAAAACAATTATTTCAACTGGTTTTAAGCAAATATTAAATTCCGTATATATATATAAGATGTTTTTAAAAAGTAATTGTGCCCTTTTAAACGGTAATAACTTCTTAAATATATTAATATATAATATTTTATATATTATTATATTTCATATATTACTATTATATTATATATATTAATATATAACAACTTTTAGGATAGAGACCATTACTCCCAGGGGAGCATCTCCGTTTTGTGCATCTAGATGAAGAATTAATCTCATCAGTTTTAAATGGCGAAAAAAACATAGAAGAATTAGGATTAAGAAGGTATCTTTGAAACTCAGATTACTCTGATATAGATGATGAACTACTAAGTTTGCTAGACGTCTCAGTAAAATGTTGATTAAGAGTGTTGCTAATATCAAGAGGGTTAACATGTGACAAGCCTTTCACCTGTAGATAAGAGATGGATAACCGGGTCTTCTACCAACAAGCACATCCCGAGAACATCCCATATTCCCTTTATATCACCATGTATATTTACAAATATCTACATAATATCTTCGCTTGGCAAAAAAAGAATTTCTTTGAATAGTCTATTTCTGTGTTTGAAGAAAGATTGCAAGTCAGTAACGTTACGAGATGAAATAAACTTATGGAAGAATAGGTTCTTGATATTTATGTTTTTCGAATGGAGTCATAGTCATCCAGCATTTTTTTGTGTTTAGAATGCTTTTTAAGTAAAAATGGTCTATCATAAATTTCAAATAATGTATGATAAGAAGAGTTAGTTGTATGGGGATTCTGGGTCACCATCAGAAATTGATGTTGAAAAATCAGCAGAATCGAGTTGAATATAAAAATTTTTTAGGTAAGTTTGTGAAAAAGTATGGAAAGTGCCATAATGTAATAAATCCTGAGGACAGTAGGAAGGTGTTTGAGGAAGTGGAATAAGTAGAGGCAGGTGGTCACCGATCGAATTCGAAAGAAACCTAGGTGGACGAGCTAAGTCAACGGAGAAATTAAGAAAACGTAAGTCAATCAAAGTTTGTGAAAAAATTTTAGTATGAGTTGGGAAGTAAATGATGTTTTCAAACAAATAAGATTTAGCTAGAGTTTTAAGTTTGACAGCACTAGTAGAATGAGAAACCAAATAGATTTTATAGTCTCCTAAATAGATCAAATGAATTCGATTGCATGTTGCATAGTGTAGTAAGTTCTCAAACTTATTAAAAACCACAGGCAAATCATCTGAAGAAGGTCTGCAAATAAGGGCAATATTGTAGATATCAAAGACAAATCATTTCACAATATCTAATAATAGAACAAAAATCAGTGACACAAGATTAAGATATAGACGACGAGCAGTAAATCGCGACTCCTCCCTCTCTCTTTCCCAATGGAAGACCCATTCCAATTATTTGATAATCATCACCAGGACCTATTCTAACATGCAGAGATCCAATTATTTGATAATCATCACCAAGGCCTATTCTAACATGCAGAGATCCAATTATTTCATAATCATCACCAGGGCCTATTCTAACATTCAATACGATCTGTGTAGTTCTAAACACCGACTGTGCAGTTCTAAACATCGACTGTGCAGTTCTAAACATCGACTGTGCAGTTCTAAATTTGGATTTGTGCAGTTGGAAATAGGATACATGCAGACTATAATTAAAGTATAATATGTGAGATAAAGATATATTCATTAAAACATATTAGGATATTCAACTGCTTCTGCATAACCTAAATATATTTACCATTGAATGGTACAAATTATATACTACATCTCAAGATAATAAATTATCTTTGTGAAATTTCAAATTGTCTGTATAGAAATAAATGAAACTTCATTCACCTCTCGGACTTTTGTAACAATTTAAATATCCTTTTAAATATCTTTTTAGCAATTTCTTTTACCTATATCGGTATACTTTTTATGAGATAACTCACGTAATAATGGACGAATTTTAATGCCATTGGTCATAAAATATTCCTAAGAAATCAGATTTTAATTTAGATAAATAAAAAAATCATTTTTTTTTCAGATTTGAAGGTTGTGTGCCTCCTTAAAATTTACTACAAGGAAATGATATTTTTTTATGATCAGTTGTGTAGCTATAGCCTTCAATTGCTGGACGCAGACAGAAAAAACTTTCCATCTGACCGAGACTTTTTTTGGAAAAAAAATAACGATAGCCCTACGTCACTTGTGCAGTTCTAAAATTTCCTTAGAATAGGCCCTGGTGATGACCAATATCCATACTCTCAGAATCCGGTATCCCTAACCATACAAGGCAAATAATCTTAGGTCTATAGTCGCAAGATAGAATTAATAAGTGAAGTTCCTTCTTATTTAAAAATACTCCTTATATTGAGAAAAATAGTTCGAGAGAGGGCATAATGTAAGAAGAAGAAAAAAAAACAAAGGTTAAGGAAGAAATATTAAAAAATTTAATTGTGAAAAATTTAAAAGATAGTTATTTTTCAAAAACCTTAAAAAAAGATTGAAAACTGTTTTTCAAAATTTTAAAAAAATATTTCAAAAGTTTACTTATGAAATGAATTTGAACAAATCGAATGAAGTTGGCTTAAATCGCATCCAAGTAAATTCAATCAAATCCAATTTATATATCAAAACCATTTGATTTTACGCTGTTTTACATAAAAATACTACTTTTTAAGTTCAAATATTTTAATTAGGACACACTTATATATTACGTAGAATACTGAATTGGTTAACTTACAATTTTTAGTTAAAATTTATTGCAAAATTTGTGTTGCCATGCCAGTCATAACGCAAGTCGTGATAATAAAGAGATATTCAAATTTTCGCATTCAATTCGCAAGAAAAGCAATTTTTTAAAACTATTTTTTCGTAAAACTTTGAAAAGATTTACAAAGCACCGTATAGAGCATGCTTTTACAAAGAACCTTTCCCAGGCATTCTTGCCAGGAAAAGTTATTAAAATAATTAATGTAATGTAATGTAATTAACACGTGTCTCATTAGGGTTATGATAATTAAAAGGCAAAAGAAATCTGTATTTAATAACCGTTAATTAAAATTTTAGCAGTCCAATTTTGAAGGTTTAATATGGATTTCGACGGCGCTTTGACATTTACAATTACATTTTTAGCTTTAATTAAAAGAAATTTGATATTCTAATTATTAAAAATTGCACGAAAATTTCTAATGCGATTTCGTACAACTATTTGCTATTTTTAGAAAAGGAGAAATAGTTTATGGCATGAAATATTTTTCAAACTGTTACCTGCAGCATTAATAAATTTACACTGCCACAGAATAATTTTTACAATTTAAAATTAATTAAAATATATCAATTTAATTAAGATTCAAACCAAAGAGTTGAGATTCTAAGATGAAAAATAGACCTATCTCAAAACGATTTTTAATTATTCATAAATTAGTCAAAAATGATTTATAAAATGTGCATCTTACGCATAGAAATCAACACTAAATTGCACGCATCATATAAAGCGTTGAAAACAACAGTGGTATAAGTCACAAAAATTGAAATTTTTGAGTTAAGTCCATGGAAGTACCCTCTGGGGTTGCCTTGTTGCCTGCAACACTGGTATATGTCCATAGTGTAATTAATTGCCACAAGATGGCACCACGTTACTGTTGGCCGAACCGAAATCGGCGGTTCGTTGGACGCAACCCTTTCTATTTCCCATCTAATTTTAAGTATCTAAATAACGTTTGTTTTAGGTATCTAAATTACGTCTGTTTTAAGTATCTCAATTACGTATCTCATATTAAGCAAAAACGTGCTTGTACTACAGTTGTTTTCAAGGCCTTATATATTGCTTCTAGTTCCGATTGATATTTTATGACGTCATAATATAAATAAGTAATAATAGAAAAATTCATCGAGGGAGATTAATAATAATTCTAAAAGTATTCAATATTCTTTCAGGGAATGGAAATTAATCTAACTAATGTTGAAGAAAATAAACATAATAATATACTTCATGGTCCCCAGTGGTTAGGCTCACAGCTTTCGGATCTACTGGGATTGCGGTCGACTTCTAAGCTAAGCCTAGTTGGCTGTAAAGGTATCATGAGGTGATGCCGGCCGCCTATAAAGGTGCCCCTACAAGTAAAGTACTGACAATTTTCTGTCTATATCTGGCAGTTATAAAAGCTGTCTGAAACAAAATGGTTCGAAAACTAAAATAATAAGCTATTGACAAAAAAAAGAAAAGAAAAAAAAGTGCGCTGTAGAAAACAATGCAGAAATAAAATTAAATATTGGTTTGAGCGGAGAGACCTGAAAAGGTTTAATGAAATTAAATATATTTTTGGGTAAATTAGATGTTCATGATCATATAATCTAGTAATTTGAAGATAAGCAAATTTCATCGTCAAATGGGAGCCCTCTGTGCTCTTAGGTAGACTTCACCGAGGGTGTTTCACGGTCATTTAGTTTGACCAATCTTCAATCATACTTGCTTTTGCCTCAATTCTTTTTGTAATTTTTGCATATGTGTTTTGCTTCTTGGGTAGGACTTCGTACAAGCTCGTGACAAATATCTTTACAGGACTGTAAAAGTCCGCCCCGCCAGCAGTGATTTAGACTGCCCTTCCCGGGAAGTATTTGAGCCAAGAGAGTTATTAAAATCCTACTTAGACATTCTTTTAGCCCAAATACTACCTGTGAAGGGCAGTCCACCTGCCTGCAGTGGCTTGCACTGCCCTTCACGAGAAGCATTTAGGCTAACAGTATATAAAGTATAGGATTAAACACATTAAATTTATATTTCAGGTTATTTCCAGGTGCATATATAAAATATGCATAAAATATTAAAGAAGTAATACTATATTGCGGAATAATGTAATTATAGCAATTTCAGTTCCATTTATTCCTCGAAAATCCTGAACATTGTTTTGTTTATTACCTTTTTCTAATGGTATTTGTTAAATATAAAATAAAAGGAATTATTTATATCATTTGCTTAATATCATGCATTACCAGCTTTTATATGCAATTTGTATTACTGGATTTTCAATTATTATCACAATGGAACTTTAATTCAAATTAAATTTTCTTACAATTAAAATCATAATACTAACAGATGGATAATCATAGTTTATTATTCAAAGTTACCAATTTATGAAGACAAAACGAAGCTAAAATTGATAGAATCTCGACAAACCGCAAATACTATTGTATGTCAACTAAATATTCCCGCAGGAAAAATTTCGCGGAATTCAACGACTAAATACTTCCATATTGTAGTAATATTTTTAAAGCCTCGAATAGTTAACTGAAATTTTTAAAGATTTTAAGAGTATAATGATAATTACAACATGAACACGGAAAGTGTATTTTCAAGGGAAAGAGTAATTATTGAGTCCCCTTTCGCTTGCGACAAAAATTTTTGCTCTGCACAACTTTATTTACTCCTGAATTAAACTGTAAATGAACTTTTGCCTTAATCCTGGGCGGAAAAATTTTCCATTTTGTGGGTAATGAAAAGATGGGACTTGTTCATCTTCAGATCAAATGCAACTCCAAATGCAGACGTCGGAGGGAAGAAAAGAGACTCAGGATGGGGTAGAGTGATGCTTTTTCTAACAAGGACATCTTGTGCTTGTAGTAGCAATATCAAAGGGCAAAAAAGCGGCCAAGAAATATATTTTTTCCTAGCCTCAATTTTGGAAGGAAAGGTTTAGGGAGTGGGTCTAGCATGAAAGTGGAAGATGGGAGGTAGAGGAGGGGCTTCTGTCAGATCCAGGTAATGGAAAAGTTTCTGGGATACATTCAGGAAAGAATGGTTCCAGAATGTAACCTCTTGGCCCTGCTATTTTTTTTAAAAGAGAATCTGGAGATTTTTCCGCCTTAATGGAATTTGATGTTTGATGGAAAGCAGCAGTGATTTTTCTTTCCATACTTAGTCTCCTTGGGTCTGTAAAATGATCGATGTTTGAGGACTAACGGGGATTGAGGAAAACCATGTATGATGTTTTCTTTTTATTAGTTTTTTTGATGACGTTGACGCTTTTTGTTCTCTTTTGTTCGTGAGCCTGCTCCACAAGATTTCCTTGATTTATTAACCATTTGCTATTGCATATAATTCATTGCTCGGAGAATTGGTCTTATATCATGATTAATATTTTGGAGGGAAAGCTATGTTTCAAGTAATTTAATTCCAACAAGCAGGCGTAATCTACTATATAAATATCGTGGCGTTTCCAGGTTTCTTCACATTTCGGCATGCTCCTTCGTAAGTTTTTTCAGAAAGCTTTGAAGGAGTGCAGATGTATGTAGATTGAACTGAAAAAAAGATTAGAAAAACCACGAACCTATCTAAAGGCTAAATGCATTCGATGCGAAGTGCTCTAACTTATAATCATTTTCACTATGTAGGAACTTACATTCTATTCTATTCATCTTTATTCATATCAATGTACAACATAGCACAATAAGTAATTCATGAAACTTTGAAGTTGATTAACGTAGTACATTTAACTTAATACAAAATTATCTAAAAATAAAAATTAGGAAGCAATTGTACAAAGATATTGGAGACACCGGAAAAAGACCAGTTTAACTGATCTGACTAGTCCAGTGCCCCCCCATAAACATAAAATACCTGCTAATATCCGCACCATGCTATTTATTAATTAAGTAAATGTATAATTATAATAAATAAAAAACAGCAAAAAGAGAAATGGCTGAACATCGGTAAGGGGCAGAAAAATTCGAGGAAAAAATAATTTCTCGAACCATGCGCTTAAATTCTGAAAGGGAATGAATGTAAGGGAGGTTATGACCGATATAATTCCAAATTTTTGGACCAATATTGTTCAAAGAGGTTCCACCAATATTGGTACGAGTGTGTGGTATTCTAAACATAGGTATTGATCCAAGATCATATTGTGGAGTAAATGGAACAAAATGTATCGAGTCCCCAAGAAAATTAAAAATAATTCGTTTGAACATTAAGATCTGCATTAAATAGCAATATAGTGAAGTTACTGGAATGATATTAAAAGATGAGTAAAATGTCAAAGGATCAGATCGATTAAATCGATTTGGAAAGAAAATTGTAAAAAATCTATTTTGAAGTCGTGATAATCTAACTGTGTTTGTACTCGTAAAAAGACCAAAGATCGAAAAACATTTATAACAACATAAAATTAAGAAAATTCCTTTAAAAAGAGAGAGTCAAAAATTATGTACTACTCTATCTGTTATACACTCGTTTTCATAATTGAAATTAATCATAAATTGATTGAATTTTTATTGAAAAAGTAATGCAACATTAAAAAAGTTCGCTCTAAAATATTTATAAATTCTATGACGTTCTCTTAGCTTAAACAATCCCAGTATTGCTAGAAAATTTGGATAGAAATTAGTGAATATTATTTTAACTTATACTAATTCGATTTTATTATTACTAAGAAGAGAATGCTATGGTTTTTATTTTTAATATTTATTTAATTTATACGCTGAAAGTTCAAATATGTGATCTTCAACATTGCATATTCTACTTTCGTTGCTGAATATTTATTGTTTAAAGGAATATCAAAGAAATTTTTTTCCAGATACAAATAACTTAAATGGCTGTACAATAAATGGTTTAATGGCGACATACTGTACTAATCAATAGAAGTAAAAAAATACAATAAAAATGTGTATTTTTTACTTCTAAGGACTGTACAATTTTACATATGTAATTGTAGAAAAATTCTTTATATTTTCATTTTATTATAAAGTATCAGAATAATTAAGTTGTTATGTAAAATGAAAATACAAATGCCATTGGATTAATGCAGTAATGCAAAATTAATAAACAATTTCAATTTATTAGTGATATAATGCAAACTTAATAAACGATTTTAATTAATTAGTGCTGAAAAGTATTTAAAATGTTTCAAATATAAATTTAAAACTTAGCAGTAATGAACTAACGCAATCGCATATATTGAACTAACAAATATCATTGCTAATTTTTTAAATCACTAAATGCAAGGTATTGGAACATGCATTATTACTACTATTAAAAGCAATATCTAAAAATCTAAAAGCTCGTCGAATTAATAATACTGATTATAATTTGTGAGATTCAAACAACTGATTATGTGAAGCAATTATATCAACTACGATTATATAAGCAACTTATTATATCAAGTAATAATTTAAATAAATCGAACACTACGCAGATTAAGGGAGACAGGACCTTTAAAATGCTAAAATCACAGTATTTGGAGATCTATTTTCAATAACCCATTGTATAAAAACCATAAAAGGTAGAATCACAATTTTTTTTTTAAGTTTCAGTTAAATACTTATGTAACACATAGGGTGAAGCAAGGGGAGGTGTATGTGTTATTAATTTATTAATAAGTTAATGTTCACCATATAACATTCGCAGCATTGTAAATTTTACGTTTCCTTGCGCGCACTCTAACATGAAGGAAACTTAATATTTATTAACTATTTAATCATTATAAGTTTTCAAACATTTGCATTTTTAATATGAAAGCAGAAAATATTTTTAGAGAGTCATAATTTATTTTTATGAATTTTTTTTGTAAAAAAATCCATTTTCGTCAAAATTTTCAGTATTGAAGTAAACAACATAAACAAAATAATGTAAAATTTAGATTAATTGTGCTTTTAATTAAAAGAGCTCAGTAAAATGTATCTTTGTTCCAAATTTCAGAACATTATGTCTGATAGTTTTGAAAAAATCTTGCACGCAATGTGTAAAATGTATGTTCTGAGAAAAACAACCTCAAAGTTTAAAGTTCCTCTTAAGTAGCAATTTTGTAGTGTATACGTACTTGGAAAGTTGCAGTATTCTCCAGACGCATAGATACTTCCTTCGGTCAATTTATGTGATTCCTCCTGAGATTTTGTTTTACGCCTTTGAGCCCTACGGAACTCTAAGGTGCTCGACTCTGCTTGAAATTCAGCCTTTTTAATTCTGTCTTCGTCAGTATTATACGCGGCAATTTGGGCATTCACACCAGGCTTTAGCCCTAAAGCCGACATTGTTTGTAATCGTCCTTTTGTCCATTGTTGAAAAGAATGATTGCCTCGTTGACGGCTATTTCCACAATGCTACGCCCAGCACCAGAGACCTTTGGACAGAATGTCCAGATTAAGGAATTTAGGCATTCGTTGCAGTTCTGAGTTTTCCCATCCAGACACCTTCGCAATAAGCTTGGATGTGAAAGTTCCTTAAAGATGCCCTTGATTTGATCCATGACAGGAATTGGCAAGGAATTCTTATGTTTATATGTTTGCGCATTGCCACTTTCTACAGCTCTCTGATATTTGCACCACGAATCCTTGCCTTTCGGACAGAAGTGGTGGATTGGTTTTTCATCGGAGGAAGATCGATGGTACCACACAGCCCAAATAGCAGTTTGCATTTCCCGAACTGAGTTTGGATGTTGCCTGATGGCATTCCCATAAAAAGTTGTGAGTTTATCAATGGCAGCATCAGTTAATCGGCCTTTTTCAGATAAAGGCTTACCATCGCTGCACTTTTTCCCTCGCATATCTTGTTTTAATTTACGTAAACGGGTCCCCATACGTTTTTGGATATGTCCAACGCATTCAATTTTAATAACAAGCTCTTCGCCATATGGTTCAGCACTTTTAATACCTGAAAATGTTCGGCAATCACCGTCTCCTATGTATTTTAAATAACGCACTCCATGCTGTTGTTCAGAACGTTGAAATAATTCAATCATCCCATCTACCTCCATTTTCCCCGCTGATCCATTATGATTTTTCAAACAGTTTTCACTATGCTTCTTGCTCCAGTCTTCATAGCTTTGCCTTTCCTTTCCCCAACCCATTGCAAGCACCCTTTGCAAGTAGATGATTTGACGAAAATGTCGATCACTTTTCCGCTCTCACTGACAATTAGCGTGCATACGCCAATGCGAGAACCGTAGCCATGAGTCTTCCAGGTTCCGTCACCACTAACACAGATATCGTTGGATCCCGTTATTTCTATTTCTTCTTCAACAGCTTTCGCTATGCTTTGCAGGGCAATAGTGGACGAAGCAGCGTTTATTTTCTTTACGATGGTCTCGTAAGCCTTCTGGGTAACTGGTGGATGCAGATCCATTACCCCACAAAAGGTTTTCGACCCAGAATCCCCTATACCGACACAGCGCATAGCATAAGTGAATCGTCTATTTATCTCCGCAATGTTCTTTTCACTCCAAGCATGGTGCTGTTGCGAAATGTAGATATTTCATCACAGTTATTACACGTTACTGAAAGTTTGGCAGATAGGCATATACAATAATAAGGTGTGCATTTTATGGCAACAGTGCCATGGCATTTTATACAACATAGGCATTTTTCCAGATTTTGTAGAACTAGGTCCTTGTCAATAACAACATAGCCACTAAAACTGTCATTTATGTTCGTAAAATCAGATTTTGTACCAATTTTTCTTGCAGAAGCACTCACAGGATTAGAAGGGCGAGGGTTCTTGGTAGCAAGCACATGCTGATTGCCTCGAAATATGCCCGTGTGCTTACGTTTTTTGCTCTTTTCCCCGATGCACGTTTTTTTACAAATGAAGTGCTTTCATCCATTTCACAAATGCAAAAGCAGAAAATGAAACGTTTTTACTAACAGCGACGAAATCAAAACGTAACAACAATCAAACAACAAAATTAAACAGCAAAAAATTGAATTGTAGCAATGATCAAACGAAAAAACTAAAACGAAATAACAATATTCACAATCGAAGAAGCTGCCTGATAATGTGGGGAAAACACGCCGGAAAAAGTAAACATTGGAATGTTAGTAAAGTTGTCTACCTCATACTAGCAGTTATTATCCCCTTCTTCTCGGTAATATTGAATCTTAATTACGGAGAAAAAAGAATATAACTCTTAAAAATCTGTGAATAAGACTTTTGAGAGTATGATTACGTTTGTTGACACCGTGAAGTCCCTTTAATTGCTACAAAGTGAAAATATACGATCTGATGTTTTTTCATATTTTGAGAAAACTAGTAGGAATTTTTTGATGCGGTTTTTTGCAATACAATCATAAATTTTCAAAGATTAGGATAGACAAATAAAAAAAATTTTGTTTTTTGAAAATTTAAAGGTCCTGTCTCCCCTTAAATCAAACAACAATATCAATCAACGTTTATTGGCGTAGTGATACCAGCGCCGATGTTATGGCGTGATTAGATGGTGAAACGTTCGAAAGAAAATAAATATTTCGGCGTTCATTAGAACCTGAACACACACCTCCACTTGCGGGAGGAGTCTCTTTTATTTTATCTTGAGGTATCGATTTAATACCAGTCTCTTTGCAATTTGGTTTAAATAGTAGTCCATGTACTACACCATTCTGCGAAATAACTGGCAACAATATATATACGTTCGTAAAGAGATTATATATTGTCCTTCGTAGCTCAGTGGGTAGAGCCTCCGCCCGGCAAGTGGAAGGTCGTGGGTTCAGGTCCCACCGAAGGCAGAAATATTTATTTTCTTTCGAACGTTTCACCATCTAATCACGCCATACCATCGGCGCTGGTATCACTACGCCAATAAACGTTGATTTATATTGTTTAATTCAAGTAATAATGTCAATAAGCCTAAGTAATTTAAATTTTCTGACGTATTTAAATCCAGAAATATGGAAATAAATCAGGAAATTTAAATTCCTTGAGCTTATTGTCATTATTGATTAAATACACAAACAAAAACACACTTAGACATTATATGCACAGTTCATGAAGTATGAGATCATTAACGTTGAAAATGTTTTTACAGAGGTCAATTAAAAAAGCGTCATATTTTTTCTTCGTTTTTCTTGTGGGACGTTTTAATAAAGGTAGGATGTTGTTGCCACTTTATTATGATAATATTAATAATACAATCATTTGCGTTGAAACCAATGAAAAATGTTTGTTGCCACTATATTCTGGTGGAATCAATAATAGCTACACAAAGAAATGTTAGTTGTGATTAATTCTTTACTTTTTAATTTTGGTTATCATGGTAACCCGAAAGGCACGAAATGCCAGAGGGCGCTTTTTCTCTTTTTGTTTATTAGTATTTATTGAAGTTTTGGAGGGTACGCATGTCGTTTTTCTATTCCATTTAAATTCGAATATTATTCTTTATTAACCAGTGAAAAAACTGCAACGCAATATCTTTAATGTTATTGAATACATTTTCAACGTTCTAATATTCAATAACATTGAAGACTTTTTTTGTTTTTGGATAGCATAATTATCAACAAGTGATTAACCTAGAAAAGCTTCCAGAGCGGTGTATTTATAATACGTGGGGAAACTTTTCATTTGAAAAGGTGTTCGAAAATCCACGTTTAGCGCTTAAATTAAAATTGTAAGTAACTTCATATTTATATTAGTTGCTTACAACTCTAGATTCAGCTATACACGTGGGCATCCAAACCTTCTCCAAGTAAATAGTTTCCCCATGGATTGTAAAATACTCGCTTCAGAAGCATTTCTGCGTTAACCATTTGTGGGGAGTTGCGTTACCCGAAATTCACGTACAAAAAGAAAAGGCATCGTTTCCTGTGTCCCGGTAGTTTAGCAGGCAATACGGTTTAGTCTATACAAAGTGGGACCAGTTCGACTCTGGCTTACAGCGAGCTTTCTAACAGCCCATCATATTGTGCAATGACGAGTTGTACTTAAGTCTTAGTTTAAACTGTAAGTGCGATGCGGTTTAAGCCATATGTAAGACATGAGTGTTCGAACAACCTTTCAAATAAGTGTAGAGAACCGAGGTGACTTCGTCACATTTTTCATCTATATTTTATTTAAAACCCTGACACTGCGTGAAATTTCTATTTAAAAATTATATATTTCTCTCATATTCTTAAGTGTCTGATTGACAATTTTATATGCACTTTCGAAATTTTGTAAATTTAGAAGTACAAAAAATTGTTTTTTTTTTTAAAAAAAAAGTGGAACAAAATCAACCTGGCTTGGGGTAACCTTTCCTTATGCCTCAAAAATTATTTAATACGCTTTTGCAGAAGCCCTGGATACAATGCCAGCTTCATATTCATGGTCAGAGAGAATAATAGTTACAGGCCTTTAGACAGTTTGGCAAAATGGATAAAAGTGTTACTTCCCATATTTCTACGTAATGCAGAAGCAAATTTTTCAAAGAAGTTAATTGCAAGAAAATTTCTCAGAAAAGTACAGAAAACAACTGTAGAGATACCACCTTCAGTAAAGAAAAGTTTTAAAATTGAGCATTTCATTCTCAAACCCACATACCGAATTCAGGTTTTATTAAAATATTTTGATGAAAATGATTAGAGCTATTATCACTTTTATCTTTCCCTATTTAGTGAGACAATGTCACCCTGGTTGACGGTACCAGATTTTGATATGAATCTATAAGATTTCCTTTTCTTCAACAAAATGGAAATAAACGTTCAAAAATATAAAACTAATTTTAAATCCATATAGATCATGCGGAAACAAGTCAGAATCTATATTCATTTATAAGCAATTAGGCATCTAAGTAATGAGAAAATCATTCTCTCATATTTTTATACACTTTCTCTGTCTATGTGTTTGTCAATTTCATCAAATTATATAACAAAAATATTGTGGTTAATTGCAATTACGCAACGATTTACATAACATTCAATGATATGTAGATAAATGTGTAAAAACGAAATTTATTATTTCAAAATCCTTTTAAATAAATACAAATAAAAAGTCCTTCGCCTCCTGATGGATCTAATTTATATTATTATTATCTTTAATTATTTTATTTTTTTGTAATGTGTTTGTTTTTCAATGATACTGTCGAGCTTCATTTTAATCCCCCAAGGAAAATTTGAGAGAGAGATATTTAAATTTGAATAATCAAATGAATTTATGTCCTGCAACAGCTGCGTATTGAATGAAAAAAATATCTAATGTTCAACAACTTCAAACCTTGTATCTATGGACATTTAAAATTTCTTTTGGACATTAAATTTTATATATATATAAAAGTTTTCCTCGCCCATTCTTGGCGGTAACAGGCTTTGGGACGGGCAGAGCGCCATGTTCCCAAGCCTCTTTTTACATCACTTCTTAATGTGCCATGTCTAGAAACTTCCTGACAATGTGACACGTGTTTAGGATTGTGGCTTTTTGTATTTCAATGTAGGTGTTTGGGTCAATGTTGAGTATTCCCAAATTCGTCGCAAGCGTTTTTGGTACTATCCCTGTTGCTGAGATGACTAACGGGATGATGAAGATCTTTTCCATACCCCATATATCTCTTACTTCATGTCTGAGATCTTGGTACTTCCCAGCAAGCATTCCAAGAAAGACTTAGAAGCATTGTGAAGACGAAACTGAGCGGGAAGAACACCACGCAAGCAATTAACGCATATGCGGTACCAGTGCTCACCTACTCCTTCGGGATCATCAAATGGTCCAACACTGAACTAGAACAACTCCAGCGGAAAATGAGAACCATCCAGAGAAGAGCCGGACAACTACACCCTGCAACGGCAATTGAACGGCAAACACTACCCCGGGAAGAAGGAGGACGCGGACAAGCGGACCTCAAAGACTTACATGACAAGCAGATCCAGAGCATGAGGCAATACTTCCAGTTGAAGAGTCCCCGATCGCCACTCATCCAAGCCATAATACAAGCAGATGCAAATTACACGCCACTAAACCTGTGTAGTACCGAAGAGCGTGTCCTGGAAACAGCCAACGAACAGAAACTGAGAACTTGGGCCGGAAAACCATTACATGGCAGGCACTACAATGACCTGCAACAACCACACGTTGACAAAAAGGCATCAAATTCTTGGCTGGCCAAAGGCACTCTCCAGCCAGAGACAGAAGGATTCATGCTAGCCATCCAAGACCAAGTGATCGCAACAAGGAACAATCAGAAATTCATCCAGAGAAAAGACATAGAAAGCGACAAATGCAGACACTGTCATGCGGCATCGGAGACAATCCAACACGTGACGGCAGGATGCAAGATCCTCGCGCAGTCAGACTACAAACATAGACACGACCAAGTGGCAAAAATAGTCCACCAGAAATTGGCAGCGAATGCTGGCTTTCTGACAGAGAAATGCCCATATTACAAATATGAGTCAGAGACCGTGCTTGAGAACGAACAAGTTTTATTGGGATAGAGCAATCAGAACAGGCCGGACAGTCCGACATAATCGTCCTGACATAACCCTCGTCGATAAATCGAATAAGACCACGTACCTAATCGACATAGCAGAACCCAACACCAATAACATACAGACAACCTGCACAACAAAAATCACCATGTACCAAGACCTCAGACATGTAGTACGAGACATATGGGGTAAAGATTTTCGTCATCCCGTTAGTTATCTTAGCAACAGGGATAGTACCAAAAATGCTTGCGACGAATTTGGAAATACTCGACATTGACCCAAACACGTACATTGAAATGCTAAAAGCCACAATCATAAACACATGTCACATTGTCAGGAAATTTCTAGACATGGCATGTTAAGAAGTGGTGTTAGAGGCTTAGGAACATGGCTCTCTGCTCGTTCCAAAGACTGTTTCGCCAATAATGGGCGAGGAAATTATATATACAGGGTGATTATAATTAAAGTTCAACTTTCAAAAAGCTGTAAAAAAAGAACCACTGCTCAGAATGACCTGAAATTTGAACTGAATATACTCGAAGGAGGAGGAAATGGTATGGAATTAGAAAAAAAATAGTTCTAAATTTTAGCAATAGATGGCGCTTTAAGCGTCGTAATATGCCAAAATAAAAGACGTGTTATGCATACAACACATTGAATTTGTTATAAAAACGCTGGGTACATGGCTTTTTCCTCATATAGCGTCTGAGAAGCTCATCATGACTCTCTCAATGAAGGATCGCACTCTGCTTGTGAAGCTCTTTTACAAGGACGGTGACTGTGCGCCAGTAGCTCTGAAGGAGTTTCAGATAGTAAAGGGTATGAAAAAAAAGATTGTGTTCCGATATTTGCCAAGGGTCTGGAGAAAATGATTAAGAAATTCGAAGAGTCAGGTTCTTTTAAAGTGAAATCCGGCAGAGGGAGGAAACCAATTGCTTCGACGTCAGTAGAAGATGTGCTCACAGCATTCCAGGAAAAGACGAGCAGCGGTGTGCGAACGTGCAGTGCACGGGGAATTGCTTGAACTTTGGACATATCTGTGAGCACGGTGCATAAAATTGTACGAAACATCCTGTATTGCTATCCATACAAAATTACCCATGTTCAGGAGTTGCTTCTTGCTGACCTGCCAGTAAGACACACTTTTGCTCTAGAATTTCTTGCTCGCATGGAATTGGACAATGAATGGCCATGGAACATTTCGTGGATCGACGAAGCCCATTTCCATCTCCAAGGACATGTCAATACTCAGAATTGCAGAATATAGGTAATGGAAAACCTGTTCTAACATGAACCAATACCTCTTCATTCTGCAAAGGTAACTGTGTGGTGCGGGTTGACACCATTGTTTATCGTAGGGCCATTTTTTTTCGAGGAGATGGGTCGTGCGGGTCCTGTTACCTGTACCGTCAATGGTAAACGCTATGAGAGTCTTTTGCGCAACTACATCATTCCAACACTTCAACAGCGTGCATGTGTGGGTAGCATTTCTATGCAAGATGGTGCTCCTCCGCACATTGCAAAGCCAGTGAAGCAGCTGCTGAAGAGGCATTTTGAAAATGATAGAATTATCAGCCGTCATTTTCCAACAGCCTGGACGTCAAGATCACCCGATCTTAATCCTTGTGACTTCTAGATGTGGGGTTACCTAAAAAGTGTTGTGTTCAGTAGTCCGATTGAAAAATTAGCTGAATTGAAGGCACGCATTGCGCAACACATTCACAACTTGACCCCCGAGACAGTCCGATCTGTTGTGGAACATGCTGTTTATCGGTTTCAACTTGTGGGAGAAAACGGTGGACAGCATATTGAACATGTCTCGTGCAAGTCTGCCGATAATTAAAAACCGATTTCATTGTTGCTTTTTATGCGGTTTTTGGCCTTGAGACAATTAAAAACCGATTTTATTGTTGCTTTTTATACGGTTTTTGGCCTCAAGACAATTTAAAACCGATTTCATTGTTGCTTTTTATGAGGTTTTGGCCTCAGAACAAAATTTATTTTTTATTCTAATCTTGTTTATTTACAAATGTCTGAGAAATTGTTATTACTGCTAAACCTGGATATTAAAGATCATGAACTGAAAAAAATTGATTTATTAATTGAATATCACGAGGGTCATATTCTTAAAGGGCCCATTCTATTTTTTCAGTGTAGAGCCCACAAAACTCTTAAACTGACAATGCTTTGAAATCATTAATATAATGTAGTAGATACTATTCATTATATTTTTGAACATTATATACTTTAGTAGTATTTTCTACAATTTTTTCAATTTAAAAAACTAAGAAAATACTACGTATTTAGTGTAGCTAGCTATGACATAATATAAACGGAAATTAAATTCATTATAATTATGTTTTTATTTAATTTTGAAACCAAAAAGTTTAATAGTTTTTGCTGTCAAAATAATGTATAAAACTCTAGAGTACATTGCTATAGGCTACTATGATTTTAAAAAGACATCCTTTATAACGACTATCGGTTATAACGACCGAATTTTCACGGTCCCTTGGAGGTCGTTATAACCAATTTTCACTGTAGTTTGTCTCTTCGACTCTAATTTAGGCAGTTAGCCATCTCTTCAAATTTGAAAAGAATTCTTTCACAGACAAGCCGGCACTATTACCCGCGAAGCTAGGCAACAGATGCAAATACTCCGTCGTCCGAGGAATGTGAGGTGTAAATAGCCCTTGTTTAGCCGGGGTGGGCAAAATGGTTTCCTCATTGCCTAAGGACCCTCCACTATCTGAGTTCTCGTTTCCCTCCATTGCAAATAAGGAGCAGGCTGAAAAGGAAAATCCTTTTTCTTTTACAAGTTCTCTGTATTATCGTACTTTATTTCCCATAAAACACAATTAGTCCATAAATTACTTGAGCATTACTGCACATACAAAGTATTAAACATTACAACACATACATAGTATTAAACATTACTACACTCAATTTATACTTGCAATAACTTTGACCACCAATTAAGCATCCCTTTAGCATGGGACTGGTGACGGCATCAAATTATTGCTCTTATTGTGTAACAAAGAACAAGAAAGGAAACAGGTTCGATTACTTTAATACACCATTATTGGTTCGTGATCTACATATTTCTACAAAAATGATGATGTTACTCTAATTCATATTCAAATATTTACATCAACTATATAATCATCACCCCAATATTTGCACTTACATTAGGGATTGGCCCTGCGGTGGCGCAGTGTGGTAACGCGTTCTCCTAGTGCGCCGCTAATCCGGGTTCGACTCCCAGCAGTGCAAAGAACGCTTACTCAGAGATCTCATAAAGATCGCACTGCTCACTGTAGTCCGGGGTTTGGTTCCCTAGGCCTTAAGAGGTTCGGATTCCTCGGAAAACAGTAGGTCCCGGCGCAGCATGACCACTGTAGTCTTTGAGCCGTAAAACCAAAAAGCAAGCAAGCATACATTAGGGATTAGTAAAATAGTCAGTCAGTCGTCGGAGTGACCATTAAACATTCATGCACCTCCTTACAAGGTAAACAACTCATACGTAACATATTAAAGTTCAGCTAACAGGACATCAAAGCCACTTAGGATTATTTGTCGTTGCAATCAGTCCTCGGTATCTGCATTTCCAGTACTAGAACGTCACCTCTTCCTGACGGCGGTCACGCCACATAGGAACACATCAAGAAGAAAAGGTACCTTTAACCCCACCTGGAGGTGTCTATTCACAAGTTGGAGTTATTCGTCACTAAGGATATATATACTGAATCCCGTTAATATAACTCGCGATGTATCGTATTTTGAAGCTTAATCTACCGAGCAACAATCGTTTGCAATCGGACAGCCATTCTAGTGGTACGTATTCTATAAGGCAGAGGTAGGTCGGATTAGACGGAGATTACTTAACGCATTCACTCATTATATCATTCAGACGGCAGCAACCGTTGCCCAAGGCAAATCGGGGGAACGACGAACACAGATTTTCCCTCTTCTTTGCAACACCAAAAACTAAGCACCCGTTTTTATCTCTCTCTGCCCCTATATTGTATCTTCTCGCATCCTTCCAGAACCTTCCACAAATCTAATGCCTTGCCATTGGCCAGTTCAGCGTGGGGTGGGGGAGAAATCTTCTTGAAGCTCCTAGGAAGATGCTTCTTGTCTGACCAATTCACTTCAAACCCAATATACCGACGTACATATCTACATTTTTTCTAATATATACAAATTTACATTTAACAGTGAGAAGGCTAATTTCTTTTCTAATTTCTAAAAGCTAATTTCTTTTTCTAAAATTGCGCTTAAAATGGAATTTTGGTCCCATGCAATGAAGCGGAACACCGAATGAAATGGAGCAGATGTTATGTGCAGGCATGAGCGGGCGGAAAAAACTTTTATTTGCATTAACATATGATAAAATATTAGAGCGAAAAAGGTGTTTAAAAGATAGATTTTGCCTGAGATTCAAAAATCGATTAAAAAATGGTATATTCGCCTTAAAATCGTGTGAAATTTAAATTAGATGCCAAAATATGTGTGTCCTATGTTTTACAATTAGCAGCTTTTCAACTTTTCTCAGCTTTTCTTTGTATGAAATTTGGAAGAATGGCGAGCATAGGCGTAGAGTTATATGGGCCCGTGGGGCCCGAGCCCCTCCCCCCAATAATTTGAAATAAATTGCGATTTTACATATACTGTAATGTATAAACGTACATAAAATGTGCTTGGGCCCTCTCCCAATAGTTTTGAGAACTCTACGTCCACGATGGGGAGTGAGGCTTCTGCGTGAAGTGGGCCCGAACTCGCCACTTCTTTGCTAACAGCAGAGTAATGTCACCGGGTAAAACGCAAATCAAAACTTCATCGTGGGAAGTTTTTTTTTTATTTTTGCGCCTAGAAACGAAATATTAGTTCTATTAATTAAAGCAACATGCCGAATGAAATGGGGAAGTCGTTTAAGCGCAGGCATAGAGGAAAATAACACTTATTTGCCATAATACAGGATAAAAAAGTTATGGTGAGAAGAGTGATTAAAACGGTTATTTTACATGTTTTTTAAAAATCGATTTAAAAATTTCTTTACCATCATAAAATTATGTAAAAATATGCAATATGTCCAGAAAAATGAGTTTTGTTTTATGCAATTTACAAGCTGTGAAAGGGTAAAACTTAAAGAAATGTTTACAATTGCTTCTTCTTGAAAGGGACTCGAATCCGGAACCTCTAGGCTAAGAGACGAGTGACGTCATCAGGTTACTACACAGGGTGGAGGGTACGATTTCCAATATGGTAAGGTGCCTTTTTTAGCGCCAAAAACATTAATATTGATTATATGAAATTAAGCGACCCATTGAAAGAAATGGAAAAGAGGTTTAAAGCAAAGCCGCAAGGGCTATTCCAGTCATTTGAGGGTAAAAAATGGAACAGTATGCAGCAGAATTTGACAAATTAACGTCTTGAATATTTAAACAACGATTATTGCTTTTTATTATTGAAAATGTTTGTTGAATTTCTGGGGAGGAATGTTATAATCATTGTATAATGGAAGGAATTTTTGCACGTATGGAATTTTTATGTTCTATTAAAAATCAATTCTTTTAATTTGAGTATTCCTTTGAGAGTATAGTTGTGTGGTAATTAAGATACAAATTTTAAGTGCATGCTGAATGTTATAAATAACTAAAAAGTTATTATTTAAGTAAAATTTTAAATCTTTGTTTAATATTAATTAAGCTTAATTTGATGGACTGTCCTGCCTTACCCTTAGGCGCCGAACCCTTGGGTTTATTTCGAGGTTCATAATATGAATATGTACTACCCTATGCTGAAATAGCACTTGCCCCTATAAATTAATAATTGTGTTGCTTGTAACATGGATGCTGGTACTTGAAATAGGAGATTAATTGCCTAAGTTCAAATTGGAATTCAAATCCCAGATATTTAATTAACAAATGTAACGTGGATGGTTATAACAAATAGTAAACAATTTGGTGTCAACAATATCTCGCCAAAACTGGCAACTTAATAACAAAATGTATTTAATATTCCAAGTAATAATTCATTATACTAGTTCTGTTATCAAAACTTATTTAAAAAATTTATTAATAATTAAAGAAATTCATAACTATAATAAAATATTTCAATAAAAAAGTATCAATATAAATGTATGAACACAGGTGCATATTTATTCCAAGAATTGACAAGAAAAAGTCTTTTTAGCTCAATTTCAAAACTTAGGAAAATATGCATAAATGTAATAACATACAGCAAATAATGTAATGGAAAAAATATCACTTCATCCTCTGCACAGAAACACAATTTTTGTTCCAATTCCTGATATATTCCAAACTGTAAAGTCCTGCATAAGAAAATAAGGATTGAAATTGAGGAATTGAATTACAGATTAAATAACTACGACTTTCAGCATTCACAATGGGGCTTGTACTGTATTTCTTCGATAGAGCAACAAGCCAATTCTCCATCTACCACTAAAATGGGGGATTAGTGAAGTAGAGAGAAATCGGACAAATCGAAAACGACAAGCTGTTTCTGATATTTCCTGATCCAAGGATTGGAGACATTGCGACAGGCGATGTCTCATCTCCTGCAACTGACAACACTATCAACAGGAACGTGTCTCTGTTGCGAACCCGCCACATTACTCAGAGCCCAGGAAAGAAACTGGCAAAAGTCTAAAGAAGAAAATGAAGAATTGAAATTCCCATTTGCAGAAGATAAGACATCGAAGAAAAATGGTGCTTCTGATCGTTCTTTTTCAGGATTTATCAAAATTCTCGTTTTCTTGAATTTTTGGACTGCATTCTGGGCAACAGAAAATCACGATCTAGACAAAACCGAAAGATTTTAAAATGCTTTAAAAGAATTGAACAGCAAAGCTCCAGATTTAAAGCTTAAGTATTTTCCATTAGAGAGATTTGGAGATTAAAACATCTTTTGTGTGCCGTGTAGCAAAAGATCAAATGCAAATAAACATATTCCAGGAATTACGTGTATTATGGAAATTTTATTAATATCGAACTAATTACATAATGGATTAAAATATTTAGAATTAAAGTATGCTATTTCTTTTCATAGACCTTAAAACTTCAATTGTGGTTTTTGTTTTTTTGGCCCTGCGGTGGCGCAGTGTGGTAACGCGTTCTCCTATTGCGCGGCTAATCCGGGTTCGACTCCCAGCAGTGCAAAAAAGAACGCTTACTCAGAGATCTCATAAAGATCGCACTGCTCACTGTAGTCCAGGGTTTGGTTTCCCAGGCCTTAAGAGGTTCGGATTCCTCGGAAAACTGTAGGTCCCGGCGCAGCATGACCACTATAGTCTTTGAGCCATAAAACCAACAAACAATCAATTGTATTTTATGTAATTTACTTCCTCTCAAACTGCTACCTATTTTCACTACAAATGTGTACGCATACTTACATTATACAGTGTGATTCTAAATAATTTCCTAGGTTCGCATGGTTAATAATTAATTTACGCACCCGAAAAAATACAATAAAACTGCTTATAAGATGTGGGTGTGTAAATTAAAAAAAATCTATACCAATAAAAAGAATCGATACTGAAGATATAATAAACAACTTCAACACGTATGCTTTTAATGGTGATTAAGCTATAATTGATTATTTCCAAGCAATAATCAATTTTCCCCTCCAAGCGCTTTTCTGTACTTGGGGTAAGCTCACCGGAAAAAAATTATTCACCCCTGCGCGTAAGCATGAAGGAGGGATTAAACAGGTACAAATGGTGCAGCAGTCGAGTCACGTGCTCAATATACAATTAATTACTATATTGAATAATACAGATGTGTGTGTATGTATGTATTTAGAGTGACTGAAACACGAGGATTGATGAATGGTTGAATTTTTATGATGCAAGGAAGATGAAGGACATTGTGCGCCAAATAAGACTAGGACATAAAGATTGAATCCGACGTGGCTCTGATCCTGGAATATATTATAATTCTCAGGTTTTTCGTAACTTTCAGGCATGTGTTGAAGGGGGGATGCCCAATGGGGTCCCTAAACGGGGAGAATAGGGAGTTCTTTCTCGCTGAAAAATCATGCCCCACATTTAAGTTATAAAATATCATTGATTTGCTTTTCACGAATTTTGACCTATGGGCCACCACTAGGTATCCCCCACCCCCATCCTATTTTTTCAATTGTATCAAAATCCACTGAAAGTCACTGGCATTATTTACATAAATTAATTAAAATTCATTCTGTGTTTAAATAAAATATTCTTGTACTTTTCAAGAACCATTCTACTTGGAAGAACAACAATATGTTCAAGGGGTGAATACTTTTTTGTCTGATGTGCTTATAACTATTTTTCCATTACAGCAACAATTTTGATCTTCAGTTCATCGACGAATGGTACAAAGTACTTTTGATGTCTTTTACGTATCCCTACGGGAAGAAACCAAGTTGCATAACATCGGGTGAACGTGAAGGCCATACAGGACTGGCACTATGCCGAGCACATCACTTACGCTTACATTGCGCATATATATATATATATATATATATATATATATATATATATATATATATAAAGAAGAAGGCTGAAAGACCACGCCAGCGCATGTCATGGACAATAGATATGAACACCTACATCATGCGCACCTACTATACGATTACAAAGCTAGAAACAGACATGACAAATTACAGACCCACACTTCACGCCAAATTCGCACAACAGTACCCACACCTGGACATCAGTATAGAAAGGATAACAACCCAACGCAGGAACATAATAACCAGAAATCTCTTAGCAGAGCCCATACTACAAAGGTTAAGAGATGAAGTCGCCAATGACCTGGCAAACACTTCAACCAGTGTGGCCAACCCTGAAGCACCAGCTAGTAGCGCAAGAGAACCGCTCCAACCAAGCATAGAAGAAGAAGAGAGGAGGGACGTGGAGAAAATGGAAGAAGGTTTCCAATGTGCCCTGGCGGAATATGAAGGCTCGGATGCCGCAACAAGGCCAAGAATACCACGCCAACCGGCATCTTGGAAACTCTGCAAAGCAACCAAGATCCTCAATGAACATACTCTACCACTACACCTACAGAACCACAACTCCCTACAGGAAATACACACCGCCATATACTGTGCAGCAGTAGCGGCATCACGCGCCAATGGGTACGAAGTAAGGAACGAAGGCCGAAGTAACAGAGGAAACAAAGCCCAACCACCATGGCAAGTGAGACTGCAAAAAAGAATAGAAGAGCTCCGCAGCAGCATAGGGCGAATAACCCAGTACATGCAGGGAAATAGGAGTAAGAAATTAGTGAGGAAAGTGAAGATGGCCCTTAAGAGAAATAGGATTCATACAAGACACGAAGAGCCCAATAAACACATCAGCGAATATCTGGATACCCTCAAACAAAAACTGGGTGTATACGCCAGAAGACTCCGAAGATACAAAGACTATACCAACAGAAAACAACAGAACATGCAATTCCAAGCAAACCAGAAGGCCTTCTACAGGAAGCTTCGAGAGACCCCAGCGAACAAAGACAAGTACGAAGCCCCAAAGCCAGCAGAAATAGAGACCTTCTGGAAGACACTATGGTCCAATGAAGTACAGCACAAAAGCGCCCCCTGGATTCAGCAAGAAATGGAGGCTACGAGAGGAATAGAGGAGATGGAGTACACGGGCATCACGATAGAGGAACTCCAGCAGGTAATCCAACGTACGCACAACTGGAAAGCACCCGGTATTGACGGCATACACAACTTCTGGTACAAGAAATTTACCAGCGCCCATGGCCCATTAGCCAAGGAACTTACGGCGATAATTGAAGACCCCAGCAAAATGCCTGAATTCCTCTGCAAGGGAATAACTTACCTCCTACCGAAGGACCAGGATACCAGTAACCCAGCGAAATACCGACCCATTACGTGCCTGAACACCCTGTACAAGATACTCACGGGGTGCATCTCTGAAAAAATAAGCCGGCACAGCGAAAGCAACAACTTAATGACCGAAGAACAAAAGAAATAGAAAAGATATAGAAAGCGACAAATGCAGACACTGTCATGCGGCATCGGAGACAATCCAACACGTGATGGCAGGATGCAAGATCCTTGCGCAGTCAGACTACAAACATAGACACGATCAAGTAGCGAAAATAGTCCACCAGAAATTGGCAGCGAATGCTGGCTTTCTGACAGAAAAATGCCCGTACTACAAATATGAGCCAGAGACCGTGCATGAGAACGAAACACACAAGCTTTACTGGGATAGAGCAATCATAACAGACAAGACAGTCCCACATAACCGTCCTGACATAACCCTCGTCGATAAATCGAATAAGACCACGTACTTAATCGACATAGCAGTACCCAACACCAATAACATACAGACAACCTACACAACGAAAATCACCAAGTACCAAGATCTCAGACATGAAGTACGAGATATATGGGGTATGGAAAAGATCCTCATCATCCCGTTAGTCATCTCAGCAACAGGGATAGTACCAAAAACGCTTGCGACGAATTTGGAGATACTCAACATTGACCCAAACACCTACATTGAAATACAAAAAGCCACAATCCTAAACACGTGTCACATTGTCAGGAAGTTTCTAGACATGGCACATTAAGAAGTGATGTAAAAAGAGGCTTGGGAACATGGCGCTCTGCCCGTCCCAAAGCCTGTTTCCGCCAAGAATGGGCGAGGAAAACTTTTATATATATATATATATATATACATACGTTTAATGAAAGGATATTGATCTTTTCTTAATAACAATAGTAACATATAAATTAGGTGAAACACATCACTATTCCAATATATTATACAATAATTTTAAAGAAAGGATAATTTTTATAGTTTTTATCAACCATATATTATTATATTTACCAGCAAAGATGAAAAATGTGTAATACCTTCAAAAGAATTTTCAAAGTAAGAACTTTTCGAACCTCAAAACCTGTTTTGGAGGTGACTTTTTCAGGGGAGAAACTATCTACGGTGTGTTCCTGTTAATATCCAAGTTTCAACGAAATGGATGCGAGTATCCTAACACACAGGGAGAAAAAATTTTTCAAAACCAAAATCCATCCAATTTTCCTAAAAGATGCTGAATATAAGAAATCCCAGAAGAAATTTTAAATGACTCCAGTACAAAATACTAATCATATATTAGAATGAAATAAAATAAAACTAATACCTTGCAATTTGATTCTGATTATAAATTATTTAAAAATTTTTTTGTACTTCAAAGAATGCAAAATAAAAAATACCTTAAAATCAAATATTACCATTTCAAATAAAAGTAAATAATTTAAGATATATTTGAAAGCTCTACATTCTGTAAATTATCAATTTTATAATCAAATTTTTTTACTTTAATAACATTTTTCATTCATTCCCAACACACCATAGAAGGGATCTCTCTTGAAGAAGTCACCTCCAAAATATGTTTTGAAGTTAAAAAAATACTTTGAAAATTATTTTGAAGCTTTTATATATTTTTTTTATCTTCACTGGTAAATATAATAATACATGCATGTAAAAATTATAAAATTTATCCTTTCTCTAATATATATATTATACTATATATAAGATTATTATATATATACGTAAGTTCTTTTATTTTTTTGCAACGTTTCCTTTCCAGTTCTGTTCTTTCTCAATAATCACACATACATATTATTGAGAGTTTGTACTCTTGAGTGTTGTTTCTGTTACTCACGAAGTTGATATAGAGCTCGGGAACCAGCCTGCTTTTGGAGGGGCGATTATCTGATTTTATCCGGTCCTCTCCGCTTGCTCGGGTTTGACCGCTAGATTTACGAGGACAACGACGCCTTTCTCGTATGTAAAGATGTTATATTATTACCCTCCGCAGGATAATCGGTCGGTATATCCCTGCGGAGGGTAATAATACCTTAACACCTTTACATACGGAGAAAGAGAGCGTTGTTTCCTGTCCTCATTCGTCTAGCGGTCCAAGACACTCCGGGCTAAACGGAGGGACCCTGGTTCGAATCCAGGATGGGGAAAGCGTCTCTTTTTCTCCAAAATTACATAAGCTCTAGTTTGAGCTGTAATTAATACGTGGGTGGCAAAAATTATAGTATAATAAATTCCCCCACGAAAACTCACAAAATTCTCGCCCCGGAGGCTTTCTTGTGTTGACCATATTTGGCAATTGTGTTATCCCTGCGGAGGGTAATAATACCTTAACATCCTTAAAAATTCCTATCTAAAAACGTTTCTTGCACATTTAAGTGTATTTTCTATTTGTTATTATGTGAAGTAAATTTAATTATTTGTTAATGATCTCCCGAACCTTGCCTTTTCTTACTCTATTCATACAATTTATTTTTAAGGGTTTCGTGTAGCACCATATTCAAAAAGCTTTGCTTCTTCCTTCTATACTTTTGATCAGGGTTCATGCTTCGTAGCTATTACGTTTCTTAGCCGTATAAAAAAAATGTATTTCATCACATGAAAACAAAACCAAACACAATTCATGCACAAAAAATACAATATTAGAGGATTTTAACTTTAATAAAACGTTTTGTTAAAGATGTTAATCAAGAAAAGTATTTTGTGCCCTTACGTCGAATTGAAGGTTCTGATAACTTAAAATTCAGGACTATGGATTATTCTTTGAATAGAAAGTGCAAGGCTGAAAGTAAATTGCAATTATTTTCGACGCATGCACTACTATAATTTACAGCAAAATAAATTTCTTTTTTGCTAAAAATTTAGGATCATGGGATCAAACATTTTTTTCAGAAAAGGAATAGAAATACATGATTTCCATTTAGATTGCTTGCCATTGATTTTACAGAATTTTATATGGTTAAAGAACTTTTAAATTTATTTATTCTCTTAGTTATAGTGTTCACGAAATTAGTAATAATTATACGGAACTATAATAGCTAATTAATAGATGTTTATCTTAAAGATTGAAATTATATTGCTTAGTAGCGAGTTGATGTCTGGCGCGCATATAGGTAATTGCTCCCATAATCCAAAAAAGTGGAGAATCTCATTTTTTTAAATCATTTTATTTGGATATTTATCAATAACATTATACAGATTCTGATTTAGTCTGCAGAGTATAGAGTCATATTATGCTGAAACAACTTAAAAATAGAATATATAGGCTATACTGATTAGATGAATATGACTATGAGAAGATATAATTAAATAAATATGACTATGAGAAGATATAATTAAATAAATATGATTAAGAGATAAACAGTGATTATCTTAAACAAATAAATGCTTTGACGCCTTGCTTAGGCAGCATCACGAAAAGAACGAAAAGTCTGACAATGCTCATGCTGCCCAGATAGAAAATTAGAGGGTATTATATGAGCGGAAAGTTTAAATTCGACACAGCATGATTATGGATATGCAAAAAAATACGAAGAAATTTTTTAAAATTTCTAAAAGAATTATAGGATTTAAGTTCAGACTGCAAAACATTCCAAAGCCGTGGACCCAAAGCTCCAATGCCTGACAAGGTCTGTTTTCAGTGAGTCTTTAAAGAGCTTTTAGACTGCTGTTTTATTGGTAGATGGAATTTAATCATTTGAATCTAAAATACAAATAAGCTAAAATATTCAGGGAATGCATACCAAACAAAGCTACTAAACTAAAGGTTTGCAATAATTTTACCACCAACATATAAGGGAATGCAAATATTGTAGAATGCTTTGTCATATCAGCATCAATATTAATAACGCTGAATCGAGTTTTAACACTTCCAAATTTTTCAGCGTCATTTAACCAAGAGCGATAAGTAGGGTGGTTAAAGAGGAAGCTTCAATATCACTGTTGGTTTCGGTAGTGTTCATATTGATCAAGTGGGGACAATGTGATTGATATAGTAATTTTCTCTCTCTAAGCAACTTGACGTGATTTCGGCAGAGGCAGATAGCGATCCGCAAATTCACACCAGTCTATTATTTACTTTGTGGGCAGCAGCAAAGGAAATGGCAGTGGCTTCCTTTGTATTTCCTAAGTTTAGAACAACGGACACCCTGGCTATTACTAATGCAAACAGTAAAACCTTATTTGCGTGTAGTGGGTATATGAGAAGGGAATGGAAACTTTTACATTTTATGGATACCTATCTGTTTGCGTTTTGAATGTTCAAAGACAGCAAATGTCGTGTTGCACTGGTACCTGGAGTTTTTCGAGTAATCCGAACTTTTGGCAAGGGAAACAAAACCAGGACCATGGCGGGCAGAAAGATTTCCCGGTTTTAAGATACCATTGTGATTCGTACGCAGATTAATGGCACGACTGAAGAATGCGTTGCCACTATGCCAGCGTAAAGAGCAGTGGGCTCACAATTTTTCCGAGGAAATCGAACCGCTTAATGCCCAGGAAACCGATCCTCGAAATAGCGCTTAATCGGTAAGTGTTATTTTTTGGTACCGTTGGGAGCCGAATCCTGATTAACGATACGTTAGGTAAGTGCGTTTTACTCAGGGTCGTAGCTAAATGAATTTGCACCCCTGGCAGAACTGTCCAGATTACGCCCCTGGCAGAATTGTCTAGATTGCACCCCTGGCAGAACTGTCCAGATTGCGTCCCTGGCAGAACCATCCAGATTGCGTCTCCTAGTCAAGGACCACATGAACCTTTCTTTCCTTTCGCTTCAAACACTCCCTTTATTAAATTCCTCAGACACTTCACCTTGAAATGAATTCATCCACAGGAAATCCAATACGAAATTTATTATTTTTTTAATAAAACAGTTCAGCAAATAAAATGACGTTTTGAAGTGGGTTGACAAGTTTTTATGTGATTCAGTTGTGAAATAATAAATAATGCACAGATAAACCTTAGTGATACAGAATCATACAAAGAAACATCACGCATTGATTTCTTTTACAATGATAACTTTACATTATAATACTGTATGATATAAAATGTTATTATTTTCACACTATCTGTATGCTTTTAATTTCTCTCGTTTTGGTGGTTCCCTATATTGCATTTACTGTTTTAATAAGATTAATTGAAGATGTTATAATGCTTAATTATACATTTTACTTGTGTAAACAGAAAAATTGTAAATTTCAATTTACAACAATTTTTATTAGGCAATAATTGGCAGTTTTATTTATAGATATATTTTCTAGATATTTTCCTTCGTGAATTATTTCAGCCGATTTTACGCTGCCTCACCCTTGTGAGACAGGCGGGTGCCTTCCATGCATGGGAGCCATTGGGGGCAGGGTGCTGAGTTGCGCTCCTAGAATTGAAACATATGCAATATATTTTTAATACATCATTGAAAATATATTAAAAGTAATATTTTTACATTAAAAATACATCAAATATAATAATATATTAAATACATTAAAAATACATCAAATATAATAATATATTAAATACATTAAAAATACATCAAATATAATAATATATTAAATACATCAAAATAATACATTAAATATATTAAAATAATACATTAAATATATTAAAAGTAATACATTAAATACATTAAAAATAATATATTAAATGCATTAAAAATAATACATTAAATACGTTAAAAATAATACATTAAATACATTAAAACAAGACATTAAATACATTAAAATAAGACATTAAATACATTAAAATAATACATTACATGCATTAAAAATAATACATTAAATACATTAAAAATAATACATTAAATACATTAAAAATAATACATTAAATATAATAATACATTATACAATATAATAATACATTATACAATATAACAATACATTAAATATACATTAAAACTATATTAAAAATAATATTTTTAATACATTATTAAAAGTTTAAAGTGGTCATTTGCTTCGGGTTAACATTGGCAGCAAAAAAAATGCTCTCCTGTAATTTGCCTTAATGATGCCCTTGCTTCCATGCCACCTTCTAGCTACGGCACTGCTACACTAAACTATCGCAGAACATTTATGAGTATGATCCTAAGTGAAGTTTCTGATTAAGACAACACGAAAGCTATTTTTTAGGAAAGAAGTCAAATTTGGCATAGTTTTTCCATACATGAACATAATTTCTCCATAATATTTATCAGTTTAGTGTATTTTGTAAACTAAATTTTCAAAATGAACTAGACAAAATAAAATTAAGGTTGTAGAGAAGTACAATATGCTGAGCACGTTTCTTTTCTATTTTAAAAAATGGCATGATTAACTTTTATACGTTTTCTTATGTTTCGGAAACGTGAAGTATTTGTTAAATACGCTTGGATTCTAAAACAGTATATTTGATAGTAGAGTATCTGACTGTAGCGGAGTAGGACTGGCTATTCTTCCATTTTTTTCGTGTTCTTCCTCACTAGTGTTTGCCGTGGTTTTGCTTCATCCCATGGGTCTGTTCTCGAGAACACTGTTTGCTTCAATATACTCCATGGTTTTTCAAACAACTCTGAGTTATGTTTTCATGAATAGTTTTCATTGCTGTTCAATAATGCGGACCATGGTGATAGGTTAATGGGAATATCGGTCTCCCTGTTCCATCACCAAAATTAAGCAACAATAGAAGCGGCCAGTTTTTGAGAGGATGACCATTCTTCAAACTGACTGACTGTCGTGTTCTAAGGTAAGATATCAGTACCTTAATGTGGTACCTCAATGAAAAACGGACAATTTGGCCGTCATTCGAATATTTTTTTTGTTGGATATCGAAAGGTCCAAGAATCAAATGGTGGTGGTGGTGGGGTTTAAGAAAAGCAATTATTAGCAATAATACGAACTATTTTTTCGTGACACAAATGTTGTATGTTTGCGCCGAAGTCTGGTCCTATCTTACAACCTAGGTTGTAACCGTAATTACATTATTTTTATGTATTATGCTGTTTTTAGTCCCAAGACATATTACTCAAAACATTTATGTCATAAACAATGAAGTGGGGGGGTGGGAATTTAAAGCAACATTTTTTGATGACATTAAGTTCTCACATTTTTAAAGTATGATGAAACACATTATGATTACACTTTGGAAGTATGATGAAATGTATTACAATTTGCATATTTAAAATATAATGAAACATATCATGATTTATACTTTTAAAGTATAATGAAACGCATTACGTTTATACTTTTAAAGTAAAATGAAACGCATTATATTTACACTTTTAAAGTATGATGAAACACATCGTGATTTGCACATTTAAAATATATCGAAACGCATCATGATTTATGCTTTAAAGGTGTAAGGAAACGTATTAAAATTTACATTCTTAAAGTATGATGAAACGCACGAGGTATCAGTGAGACATATACCTCACTGCTACACTGTGCATTCTAATGAGATTTTTAAGAGTTAGAATTGTACGTAAATTAATACTACTGCGAGTTTCACCCATGTCACTCACGCAACAGATGAATGCGTTACCGCTACACACGTAACTGCAGAGCAGTGTATTTACATTTTTCCGCGAAATCCAGACTGGTAAGATCCAAGGGAAACAGCCCGCAGGCTACAGCTATTATACGACAGTTAGTTGTTAAGCTTATTTTTTTTTTTTTTGGATACCGTTGGGAACAGAACACAGGTGATGGTGCCCTAGATGAACGCCACTGCC
Organism: Dysdera silvatica; assembly: GCA_006491805.2. NCBI lineage: Eukaryota > Metazoa > Arthropoda > Arachnida > Araneae > Dysderidae > Dysdera > Dysdera silvatica. Next base: position 81,655,413 of record QLNU02003225.1, on the reverse strand, counting down.
AGGGGCGTACTAGGTCTTTTCAAGGGGCGCATACCTTGGGTTTTCAGTGGGCGCTAGTCCTTGCCTGTTAAGAACCGTGAGTCCTTGCCTATTAGGAGGCGCGAGTCCTTGCCTATTAGGAAGCGTGAGTCCTTACCTATTAGGAGGCGCGAGTCCTTGCCAATTAGGAGGCGTGAGTCCTTGCCTATTAGGAAGCGTGAGTCCTTACCTATTAGGAGGCGCGAGTCCTTGCCTATTAGGAGGTGAAAGTCCTTGCCTCTTAGAAAGCGTGAGTCCTTGCCCATTAGGAGGCGCGAGTCCTTGCCTGTTAGGAGGCGCAAGTCCTATCATTCACGAGGGCGCACCAGCCCAGTACGTCTCTCACCACTGCACCACTACTATAGGGTGCTGTAAGGTATTTGTTATTAATTAACGAATTAACTTAATTAATCTAACAATACAATGAAAAATATAGAAAATAATCATCTAATAAGAAAGGATATGCAAATTAGGGACATTTGACGAAGTATAAAGAATCGGGATTGAAATTTGACGTAGTTAGAAAGGAAAAATCGTTATCGATAGAAGTTTTTCAAGTCTTTTTTTTTTCTCGTTTGAAATTCGAATATGTGTTCGAAGTTTTGTAACAAATCTCGCATTAGTTTGCAATTCTTTAAACAAAATATTTTACCAGTGCATTAGGTTACACGCTGTTTCAAGCGCATCTTGTTACTTCAAATCCCAGGAACTTCCAGGATATGCAGAATTCTACTTCAAGACTACTTTTGTGAAAAAGAAAATTATGCAGATTTTCACTTTGCGAGGGACTTCGATTTATCATTATTTATTGATGAACCTTTGAGTCGTTAATCAGCAATTCTTCGAAGCCAGAAAAAAAGGGACCCTGGTCTTTGTTTTGAAAGAAATTGAAACAACTCAGGTTCCTTGTTCGAATCATTAATTATTGTGAAATTATAATAATGGGTTGAAGCATGTATGGAATTACTCGAAGGTACTCCCCGCCTTCGTAGTCAGTTTAAAATAAATGAAGCAAATTTAAATATTTAGGAAATGAGATACGTTTCTAACATCTCATGTCATTTTCATCGAAACTTCTCGTCACATTGATTTCTCCAATTTCCCACATTACTGTAAATTAATTGCAACGTGCTTATAATAATGATTAGAAAAATTTTCATAAGGAACGTAAATAATTGGAAATTTATGAGAGCAGCTTATATTTCCACATAGCTTCTATTTAGTTGAAAATATGTAAATTAAATTTTGTGTCTGAAATACATCCTGCGTTTGATTATTCCTTTAACATTTGATAACATTTCTCTTCAAGTTTTAAAAAAAATTAAAACCAAATATTTTCTAATTATTAATTTCTTATTGTTTCTGATCGGGATATGAAAAGAAATCGATACAAGGGACCTAAAAGAAAAGCAATAGGAAGAAATAAGCAGAAGAATAAAAACTAGGAGTATCAGAGTAAGAGAACTGAATAGAAAAGAATACATTAAAAAAGTTAAAGAAATATACAATGAGAAATAAAATACGATATAAAAGAAAGCAGAAAGCAATAGAAAAAAAAAGCAAAAGCAAAAGCAAAACTTAAAAGCGGCATAAGGAAAAATTCCTGAACGTTTCAAGCATAACCATCAGCGCAAAGTTTCCAAATTATTGGGGGGTGACAAGCACATATCTTGTACATTTATACATTACAGTATATTTAAAATAGCAATTTATTTCAAATTATTGGGGGGGGGGCCTCGGGCCGCACGAGCCCATATAACTCTATGCCTATGAGTATAACCATTCTCTTTGCCAAATGAAGTGTCCAGAAAGTAAGGATTTACAACATTGACAAAAATATTGTTAGTTAAATTAAGAGCTTACCAACAATCGGATTATTTTATAATAAACTTTTTATATCAATAGTGTCTTTAAGAAAGTTTGAGTAACTTTTAGTTGCACTAACTTCAATAAAATAGATTTTATTGTAGAGAAAAACAATAACTATATCTTTGGACCTTACACGATTTTTTAAAGGAACTAGATGAAGCTATTCATAGGAAAAAACATTGAGTAACAAATGGGAAAATATATTTATCCAATCCTTAACTTTAATTTTCTGATAGAAACTGCATTTTAATTTTGAAGTATATCATAATTTTTGTAATTAGTTTTCGTATTTTTATATATATATAAGGTGTCGGGGAGGGTTTAAAGCCCTACACTAAAAGTGTTGTGGTATGTTTAATAGCCCCTCCTCCACTTGCAGAGTATGCTTATTTACCTAATGTAACGTTTCGCTTTACGGCGCAAGGATAGGTGAACTCATGTTGCGTCAGGAATTACAGTTTTCCGAGGAAACCAAACATTTTTCCCGTTCGGGAATAAAATCCCTACACCTGTGAAATGAGATCTTCCAGTTCAGCATCATATGTGTTCGAAGATAATTCCTTAGTATTTAGCACCGAGCTGTACCGTTTGCTATGAACCTCATCTACAACACTGGGAAGGTCAACAATTCGAATAAATACTTTTTTTAATGACTAGAACTCAAATATTTATTTTGGAAAAATATAGTGCAAGTATGAATGGTATAATCTCTAATTTGCAGTACCCTGGTTTAGTCGTTACAAATAAATAAATACTTATTTGTTGACATCCAGTTTCTAAACTATAATATTTTTATATGTTCGCAATGAGTTTAATTGTCTTCCTTTATAATTAATTACAGAGTAGGAAAGTAATTATTTTCTGAATTTTTGCTGCTTGTGTCATTAATAAACAGTTCAGCGGCAATGCTAAGGGCGAATACGCTATAGTAATCGTCTTATCCAAAGAGCACTGTTTCTAATTTTTTAAAGTTCAAATATTTTTATTTTAATTTAGCCCTTATCTTAAAAGAACGTCATTATTCTCTAATTAGTAAGATGCTAATTATTGAGAATCATTAGCTTAAAATAGGGTCATTATGGGCAGAGAATAATTTTTCTTTCATTTTGAAGGCTTGCTGAAAAGAAAATATATTATTAAAAAAATATTCCTAAAATGAAATCTGCATTTTGCTTATAAATCACCCTCAAAAACATATCTTAGCCAGCAGCTAAATTAGTAGTCTTGGATACCCTGACATTCATCTAAATTAATAGGAAATTTGTGTTACATTTTGTGTTTTACTTTCATATAAATTCTTTCATTATTTCCATTTGTATATCGAGATATCGTATGAAGGAAGTTTTGAAGATCCAACTGCCTCCGAAAACGGAATTAATATATTAAATAGAACAGAATGTAATCATTTCAATTTATGTTAAATTCCAATCAGCATTCTAAATAACCATGAAGTAAATGACGAAAATAAAAATTAAGAATAAAATGAGCAAAAATAAAGAGAACGAGGAAGATACTATAAAATAGAGAAAAGTAAAACGTTCAAGTACTACATAAACATCAGGAGTTTATCTACTGTCTAAGAAGCTAGATTTTCGACGCTACCGAATACTTTTTCTTCTTCTACAGATTTCATGATGTTGTGTTGATTCGCTAAGCAATTATCGACTATTCAGAAAGCTAATTTCCGATGCTACCGATGCTTGATTTTTTTTCTTCCACTGTTCCATGACATGGTGTTGATTCACTAAGCAATTATCTACTATCTACGAAGCTAGATTTTTGATGCTACCGAATATTTGATTTTTTTCCCTCCGCTTTTTCATGATGTTGTGTTGATTCGCTAAGCAATTATCGACTATTCAGAAAGCTAATTTCCGATGCTACCGATGCTTGATTTTTTTCTTCCACTGTTCCATGACATGGTGTTGATTCACTAAGCAATTATCTACTATCTACGAAGCTAGATTTTTGATGCTACCGAATATTTGATTTTTTTCCCTCCGCTTTTTCATGATGAGCTGATTCACTAAGCAATAGAGATTAGGATTTCTTGAAAACTATTGGTTTTGACGCAGTACAATCATTGCTGCCCATGCGCCATAAGCAAATAAAGGAAACTACGAGTCGCGGTATTGGTTCGTGCAGATTGCACAGAATGAGCAGCTGTCATATTACAGTTATGTACTGCTGCTCATCAAGCTTTCTCAGTCTATTGAACTGCTTGCGATACATGGGTTGGTTGTGTCTACTCTGCGTCTGATTCGTGTTCGCTAGCGTTCCAAGGCATTTTCTGTCGGGGATAAATTTGGGATCTGAAAAGTCACATTAGCAGGTGTGTAAGATATCATCACACTTCACTGGATTAACACAATTGGCTACCAGAAATAGAAAGCGCTGTCAAGTGCCAATAGATCCTAAACCCACTTTTATATGGAAAAATATCCTTAGTGACATGCTAAGTGTCTCGGAAAGAGCTGAAAATTCCTGTCCCACTTACTATTTGCAATGGGATAGGAACTTTCATGTCTTTCCATGACACTTAGCATGGCGCAGAATATTTTTCCATCTAAAAGCAAGATTAGAATTTTTTGACACTTAAAGCGTTTTCCATTTCTGGTCTTCAGTTGTCAAATGGTCAACGTATAAAGAAAACGGGGCATGCTTTTGTATTTTTTTATGGGGAATTGAGATGATTAATATTTTTTGATACCTAAACCAAAGTTAAAATTCGAGCTTTTTCTTTCTGCAAAAAAGAAGAAGAAAAATAAAGACAGTCCTGGCATGAAGTCTATCCGGGGACTTTCCGGTTTGACGTCCGGTTAAGGCACTCCGGATCAACCAGAGCGCCTCAAACACTGCTTGGCAACTAGGACACAGAAATAATGATCCTTTCTTCGTATATAAGGTTTGTAAGATATTATTACCCTTCTTAGGGTTAACACAATTGTTAGATGGTCAACATATAAAGTCACCTACGTGGAGTGTGTGTCAGAAAGCATTAGTTGCACAATGGCATTTTCGTACATGGTAGGTATTCTAGTGAAATGGTTGCCGGTTGTGTGTGTGTGGGGAGGAGATAGTATTACATTTTTTAAGACTTCATCAACATACTGCGGAGGTGTTCAACGGCCGTTAATACGTAACAGACTGGAAGAGTTATCATAGCTAATGGGCAGGGCCGGATTAAGGCTTCGTGGGCCTCGGATAATTTTTTTCCGGGCCCCCTTGTGATATAAATTATGCCTGTGTAATTGCAGTAGGACCCATACATAACGAGGATCTTAGAACCAACGAAATGCTCGCTATATCCGTTCTGGAATTCAAATTTTAAACTTCGAAAATAAAGTTGGCACAGATAACATATTTGCATTTGACGTATATGCAAACAATTCGTGAAAAAAATACTGCCCCGATGATAAGGTCCGATTGTCAGTGATTTTGAAATAGCGTTGGGTTTTCACCGCGCGGGGCCTCCTCTCTCAAAATAGGCGGGTCCTAAACATTTTTCTCGTTTGTCTATGAAATAATTCCACCCTACTAATGGGCTTTTAGATCACAACACCTTGGGGTTGGGCAGTGTGACGTTTGCTATAATTATCTAAATTGTCTGTTTGGCAATGTCGCTCTAATATGTGTATCCCGTCATCGTCCGATTCGAAAAGCGAGATTCGTCATATAGGACGATATGACGTCATTTTGTATCACAAGTTACTCGGAATCATTGCTTGTATTATTACAAGCGCTGTCGTGAATTATGCGTGTTGTGGGCAGTTGAAAGCAATGTAATGGGTGACATATTTAACTATACTTTTGCAGGTTAATTGGAAATAATTGGACGGGCTTGAAATCAAATGATGGCACTTATCACCGCTCGGATAATGGTCGATAGCGAAAATGTTTCAAAACTAGAATTTATTACTAAATTAGACGATCATGCAGTTGACCATTGTCCTACTAATATACTATTTACTATTAGGAACTCTACAGTAGATCCCCTCTATGTGAGTACCAAGAGATTATACTCTATTTTGCCAAGGATAATGTATAGACTTTTATATAGACTCTATTGTACGAAGAAAAAAATATCTACGACCTTTCAAAAATTTCCAGCAAAATTAATAAAAAGGTATTTGATTTTATGCACATCGGAATATTATATATATACTCACACTTTTCTCGAAGTGATTTTTCCAATTAACACAAAAATTTTTCATTATTCTTTGAGGAAAATATAAATAGCTAGCGATGGAAAGTTTAAAAATTTTACAAGTTTACAATGAATACCTAGCTATGAAAAGTTTCACGATGGCTTTTATTCACTGACATTGTAACGAGTAGTACGAGTGAGATGTTCACAGATATTGAAATTGTCGAAAAAATATTTTTTATTAAAGTAATATGCTGTATTGCTAATTTCTAGGCATTTCATACACGAGGGCGAATCAGAAAGTCTTTGCCCCTATTTTTTATTAACCAAAATAAGGTACATACAGGTAATTACAAATATACTCGTACGTTACACTATTTTTCCACATAGTCCCCACACCGGTTCAGACATTTGTCCCATCGCAGCACTAAATTTGAGATGCCCCTGTGGTAGAATTCGTCCGGCTGTCTTGGCTTCAACGTTGCACGTGAATCGCTGTCCTGCCAGGAACTTCTTCAGCGGACCGAAAACGTGGAAATCACTAGGGGCGAGGTCCGGACTGTATGGTGGGTGGTCCAGACTCTCCCAGTGAAATGACCGGAGCTTGTCGGCGGTTCTGATTGCATACAGTCCGGACCTCGCCCCTAGTGATTTCCACGTTTTCGGTCCGTTGAAGAAGTTCCTGGCAGGACAGCGATTCACGTGCAACGATGAAGCCAAGACAGCAGTCCGACGGTGGTTCCACAGTCAGCCGGACGAATTCTACCACAGGGGCATCTCAAATTTAGTGCTGCGATGGGACAAATGTCTGAACCGGTGTGGGGACTATGTGGAAAAATAGTGTAAGGTACGTAGAATAGTACGTATATTTGTAATTACCTGTATGTACCTTATTTTGGCTAATAAAAAATAGGGGCAAAGACTTTCTGATTCGCCCTCGTAGTATGTAAAGTGGTAAATATAATTTTATTTCTAATCAAAACTGTTCTAAGGAAGCAGATGAGATACAAAAGTGAAAATGGGAATAAAAATTGTTACTACAATGCAAATTTACAACGAATAAAGTGTAAAATAATATCGTTCTTAAAAAGTTTATGTTTGAAAAGTACAACAATAAGGACTACATTCAAGAAACCTTCAAATGAATTGGGGGATATATTTAACAATGTGAATCATTTCTCTGTTTAAACTCAAACTGCTATAAGGGGAAGGAAAAAGGAAAATGGGAAAACCTCCCTGGAACTTTTGAAATATTCGACGGGGGCGCGGAGACATTTCGAATTATAATCTGTTCGTCACGCAATTGTGAATCGCAAGGGATTCATTCTCAGCGCGTAACGGATAGCTTGGACTCCCTCATCCACATTGTAAAAGAACAGTAGCTGATAATGGATGAGAACCATTACGCATTTCAATGGGATACCCGAATAAATCCAAATCTTTTTGGAACATTGTCAAGTCTGCTGGTCACGATATGTGGGGCCGTTCTTCGTAGGATCCAAGACAATCCACTGAGAAATGATTCCTCTCTTGTAGTGTTGGAAATTCTTAAAATATTGCGATGATTACGATGACAAAAGTTTGTTGTGTATCTTTTGTGATTTTGAAGAATTCAAGCACCATTTCACGGCACACAGTTAATCCCTGAACTTTCATAGTTGACGAAATATTTGTAAGTCCCTATGACAAACAGTAGCAAGAAATAAAAGTATTTTCCAACTTTTTATTTTTTTAAATGAAATAAAAAATACATATATCTTATTCAAATGTAATTATATTAATGTAATTAATGCATGTAATTAATGTATTTCTCTAGATCGTAAATATTTTTTGTGTACATATAGTTACATTTACTTCCTCGTCTCCTTTTTCCCTCCCTCCTTTGCGTTATATTCATTGTGATTGGCTAATTAAATAAATTTATTACACAATAAAATATAAGTTTTAATTTATTAGAAGGAGACTGTCAAAGGTCACAGTTTAAGATGAGATATAAGGCTGGAATAAAAAAAAAGTATAATAATGTGAAAAAAGAATTGAATATGGAATGAACATGAATTTTCATATACTGATGAAATATTGCATTGACATCAAATGAGAACAATACAAATTCTGTAGATTGTTTCAACTTAAACATTAAAACATGAATACATATATGATGTCGATATTTGAAGTAATGCAATGAAAACATATTAGTTATCCATTTGATAATCCGAATTCCAACCTTGGGGGATCTTAAATTAGTAATGTATATTTTCATTAAAAACTGACAATTGTTTCAGAATTATTATCAATTTAGGATATTATTCGTTCTTTTTTGTATTAACACAGATCGCGCTTGCTATTCAGGACGAAGCCATCTTAATGAGTGGGCAAATGGTGGTTAGGTTCGAGGCCCCCGACTCAAACGAAGAAGCCAAATTTCCAAAATATGCATGTGTGTATGCACATGTGTTTGCTCTTATAGAACACGATTTTACGAAAATGTGATTTAAGCTTAATCTTCCGGGGAAATTGAGACATTTTTAAACACACCGCAGTTTGAATATCACGCTAAACTTAACGCTCACTTCTTGAATGAGCGGTCGAGCAGTCCGTGAACTCGTGAGTTTCGAAATACGCATAATAGGTTTGTCAAATGAGGTAGAAATGTTAGCATAACCTTTATTATTAACCTATAATATTTTTACCCTTTCCAGAGAGAGAGAGAGAGAATACAGTTAGTTTATATTAATACATCGTTGGAAAGCTTCCAAGAAGATTTTTCTGATTTTCTAAACATCAATTTTCTAGATTTATAATAAGACGCAATGTTAGAGGCGTAGGCAAAGCAAAAAAGTTTAATTCGAAGTACGAAAGCACATTAATATTAAAAAAAGAAAGCATATTAAACAAAGTAAGCTTATATTAAACATTGTTTTTGATTTATCTACGCTTTTAACGCTGTGTTTTATTATAAATCTTATTTTCGTAGTTCTACGTCAATTTGTTTTGCATTCATTTTCTATTTTAAAAATTAATTATTCATTTTCTAAAGTGATACTTTGTTTTCTAGTTGTAATATACTTTAAAGCCTCTCATTAGTGGGCATTCCACGGATAGGAAAATTTACCTGTAAAAAAAAGGGTAAAGGGCTAATCGTAAAAAAAAGGGGATATTATTTTAAAGAAGTTTCTTGCCCTAAAACTTTTATCTGCCACAAAAGCGGGTTCATTATATCTGAGAGCTATCCGTTAAAAGGGGTTTTGCTCTACTTATATGATTACCACTCTAGAATTCAACTAAAATGTCCCACCGACACATCCCAAACAAAAATAGTAACCTCTTCCTCGAACTTATGGTCTCATACAAATAACACGGAAACGCCATTAACACATCACAACCACTTTCAAAGATGTACCGATAACACTTTCACAGAACATTCTGAAATGACCATGACTTCATTTATTCTGCATTCTGGGTTTTCTTTCCTGAAGTCGTGTTTCCTATTCTGGGGAACTACTCCATAAATAGATTTTCAAAAACTTCGGACTTTGAAAGAGGCAGAGGTAGTCCACGGTCATTACTTCGGATGAAAGGTTGCTGCCTAGGCATTTCAAAGCCTGGCTGACGCATTTCATTTGCAATTTTAGGAGTATTTAACCTTTTGTATGTTTATTGAAATGCATGAATTTTTGAATGCTTCCGTGCTTAATTTACATAAAACCCTTATACGTTTTAGGTAAAACACACACGTTGCAGCAAATTTCGGATAAGTAAATAAATATGAAAAAAGAATCAGGTTCGATGACATCGGTTACACAGAAACCATCATGGTTTATTTTGTTTTTTGTTGTTTGTTTTATTACGGTGCAAGGAATCACAGATCCTGCTATCCTGGGACCTTCAGTCTTTCTAGGAACCCGAACCCCTTCTGCCAAGGGAACTAAACCCTAGACCAGGGGTCGGTAACCCATGGCATGCGTGACATACTTGACACTCGAACTACTTTTGGACCACATGAGGCGAGATTTTAAAATAAAACCCATTGTGAAGAATCCTGTCCCTGACTAATAGTTTTAGCGGGTTTCAATAGATATTGAACCCGCTATTGCTTTTTCTGGCTGTCTGTAGTCAATAGAAAGGGGTAAGTAACGGTCTTCCGTAAATGCAATAATGATGGCTATTGTTAACGTTGAAAACCTACCGAGTTACTTGAGAATTAGAGAGTTGGAGGGATTCGCGAGTTAAGGATTAATGTTAATTGAAACCCGCTAAATTTAAATATCGACCTTAGGCGATTTTCTTTCACTTGCTTGTTATCCCTTGCATTGATTAATTATGCACTTGTGTCCGCTCAAATCACTAATTATTAATTTTTGTTCTCTTACTTCATTAATCTATTAATTTTCATTAAACAGTTAAATTTTCACAATTTGACTGAGTGTAGGCTGGCACGCGGGAAGTGATTGCCGTATTACCTTGGCACACTACCTTCCGAAGGTTGCCGACTCCTGCTCTAGACCATGTTGGGCAGAGAATGGTAAGCCACCTACGGTGCCATTGGATGTAGAACCGGCATATTGACACTACAGACGAATACGTTATAATTATGCTATCCCATGGCAGTTTTTCCGTGGAACCCCCTAAGACCTAGGAAATCAACCCCTGGAATTACAGTGAGCATTTAGTTGGTAAGCGTTTTTTAATACCGTTAGGAGTCGAACCCTGATTATTAGCATGCTAAATGAATGCGTTACCAACGCCTTGCTGATGGGCTCATAGCTTATCCATGTCATATTGAAAATGAATGATGTGGACTGAATGTTCAGCTAATTGCCTAATGTCGGTTCCCAATTCAAATGCTCGCGAATTAGAGTACCATTAATTTTGGAAATGTGCCCGGAGAATTTATTTTACTGCTGCCGGAATACGGCTACAAAATCTTCAATAAGGAAGTTTACCAGGGAATGTTAGAACGTAGATTTTATTCCTCCAAATTAGAAGGCCCCAGAGATTATAATTTAACAAATTTCATACAGATTTTTACTCTAATAAACTGAAAAAAAAGTTTAAGTGTAAATTACAATAAAGGCTAATTTTTTTTGAATTTTATTTTATTAAAAATGCTATTTACGGCGGATTCTAATCTTTATGTTCTATTCGTTAATTAAACGGGCTTTCCAAAAACATTAAAGCATCGTGACTTTTGTTTCAGATCGTTAGAAAAAAATAATCAGTTTTTACCAAATTGAGTTTATACGTAAATTAGTTAGAAAAATATAAAAATCTAACATTTATGTTTAAAAATAAAGCAAAACCCACTTTTAATAGAAAATTTGCTTCAATATTTGCCTAATAAATATTTAAATTAGCAACTTCTTTTAATACTCCATATGGATAAATATTTTCAAATTTTCTTAATTTCTCATTTCTGATTTAAACAAATTTAGAAAGTATCTTTCACACAAATGAATAAGATACTATTTACATAAAGTTTATATATGAAAAGTTTATATACAGGTATTGCAAAACTAGTAAGTATTTGAAGTTTGGATTTTTAAAAAATAAATAGACATTAGAGACATTTTTGGAAACAAGAAAAATAAATTACTATAAATATTACATAAATATCCTACATAAACAGAAAGAAAAAGGGTGCAGTTTAAAAAGCGTTTGCTTTATCCAATATGGGCTAATCAAATTGCAACACTAGTGAACTTCTCAAAGTACTATATGTACAAATATAATAAATGCACATGAACGCACACACACATGCATACGTACGCACGAATAATTCTTTGAATGTACAAATGTAAAGATAGCTATGTATGCTACACACGAATAAGTTGATAATTCAGTACCTGGTTTGATTTGTGGTTTCGTTTGCATGTTTTAATTCGGAAATGAAGTTGATGATGCATGAGGATACGTCCACGTATTCCTATTTACTTTACAAATAGATTGAATTGTCCTTTGTGTCAACTTTCAGACTATCTTTCCTCTTGGCTATAGTGTTCCTGTACATTATTTTCACTGTATCCAACTCACTATGCACATGTGACGAACTAAAGCATGTTAGTCACTGAATCTGTTCCAAAGATAAGAGATTCTTTTTCGCTCAAGCGATTTTCTAGCGCCGAACCTTTGGAACATCTGATTCTAATTATGGCAGTTCAGTGGTGTTGGAGTGGAAGTTCTGCGGGGAAAACTCACCACCGAAGGTGCCATTGCAAATTCTAATTTCGCAGTCCCGTTATTTAGAAGTCGCCTAATGTAACAAAGTATATTCTGTTGCTTGGTTTCACACCGACTTAAACACGAATGAATTGCGCTACTTCGTGTAAATGCAGTTTTGTTACAGCTATGGAGCGTAGTTTCCTTTGCCGTGGTGCGTTATTGGAAAAGGCGACGATAGTTCTACTTCAATTAACACAAATAACCAACATACCTTATTAACTACTACATCTTGAACTAATTATATCTTAAAGGAAAATTCAACACACCTTAAAATATTTCCAGACAAATTCTATTATTTTCCGACGAAACTTATTAAAGGGAATGATCCATACGAATTAAAAGAAGAATGATTCAATAAGATTAACCTCCGGCATTACGCTTTTAAACGGTTCATACTAGCGTTGTGTCATGTCGTTCAATGAACTAAACATTAAACGACTGAATACATTCACATTAAACGGGTCTTCTCGTTCATGATGTATGGACAAAACCGTTCGTTCAAATGAGCGAGTTTTCACACTTATAGTCAGAACCGTTTCTAGGTGTTTTGCCGCCCTAGGCAAGAATTGAAAAATGCCGCCCCTACCTTTTTACAGCCATTACGTTTTCGCCTATATCCTCCTCTCTACCACCACCACCACCATCCAGTGGTACAACAGTATAAATCTTCTATTATACTTTTAATCATTAAACCCGTTAATTATATTTATATTTTAAACTTATATTAGTTATTTTGTAATATTAGAATATTGTGAATAGTAAAACAATTGCTACATGTTATAATCGTTTAATTTCAATATTTTATATTTTTAAAAACTGAAATATTAAAGGAGTAATATTACAAAACACAACGTTGTATTATCAGAGTTAGAAGACTTAAATGTGTGAGATATAAAAGAATTTGTGTGCAAAATTAAACAATGGAATACATTAAATATTTTTGCATTCGTCAAAATAAAGATTTATTAAGTAATTGTTCCGTATGCTTTGGAAACAATTCTGTGTTTTAATTTTTAATTTTTTTTTTTCATTTTTTTGGATGTTTTCTTTGCTTGACTCAAAATAAAATTCTTTACGAGATTTTTCCGCCCTAGGCGGTCGCCTGCTCTGGCCTAATTGTAGAAACGGCCCTGCTTATAGTTCATACTGGCACCTATGTTTTAGGTAGAGAGAAGATGTGCCAGGTACTCAGGCTGAAGACGAACTAGCGATTTATTGGTTACCATCCCATTAACTTGAATATTAGGCTATTGAATGCAACCATAGGTAAATTTTTTCTGGTATATGTTCGTTTATTAACCAAAGGGGAGACGTGGGGAGGATTTTATTCAAGGCGATTAATTTTTGATTATGCAAAAATTTATTCAAAGTACAAAATTTCAGGAAAAAGAATCAGTAGATGAGAATTCATTGAACTTATACACATTAAATTCGAATTACTATTTATGTTTTGCAACTAGAGTGGATCCTCATTAACTCGACTAAATAAAAGGGAGAAGGGGCTTGGCCGGATTATAGGGGGGGTTGAAGGAAAATGTCCTCCCTGAACGTAATTCTTAGAAATGACAATATGGGAAAATTGATGCAGCTTTATAATCATCAATCAAATCAAATAATTTTTATTTATTTGTCACAATGGTTGTAGCAACTTTCCATTTCACTTAGAAAATACATATGCATACAAATAACACTACAATTCAAAAACCAAAAAAATACAAACAATCACAATCCATCGTGACGAGTCCCTAGTAAAAATCATACGATTTAACAGGCTGAGGACCCTAACAATGTAATGGCGCAAAATCACCTCTTAGCAAATAATCTAATATTTTTTTTTCTAAATAGATTAATATTATTTATGTCGTTAAGAGTGTTTGGTATTTTATTCCAACTCCTTAAGCCCGAATATTCAATGTCCTTGTTATAAAATTCCGTTCTGATTTTTGGTAGTCTATATTGACCTTTTCTCTGGAAGCTCGATTGTTTCCATAATCTATTAATTCAATATTCTCTGTATATTTATTTTCTTTTATTCTTTTGAACATTATTTTTAATATACTATAATCATATATCTTATCTATTAGTCGAATACCATATTTGCTAAACAATATAATTTGATTTAAACTTTTAGTTTTTTCAATTATTTTTATAAATTTAATCTGTAGCGATTTAATTAGTCTGGTATTTTTCTTATTTAGATTTTCCCAAATGCTATTACAATAGGTCAAGTGACTGTATATAAATGGATAATATAGACCCAGTAATATATCTCCGGGGACTGTTCGCGACAATTTTCTCAAAATCCCTATACCCGAACACACCTTTTTTTACTCTATCTGCCTATTCCAATTAAAATCCTTTGTCAATACCACCTCCAAAAAACCAATTTCCTTAACAATTTCAATTTCTTTCTCATTTAAATACATTTTTTCTGTATCTTCTATTCTATTAATTTTCTTATTTTTTGTACTAAAAATTAATATTTTTGTTTTAGAGTCATTTATTTTCATTTTATTTATTTTAAGCCAAAGTTCAAATTTTTTAATTACTTCATGACCAGTTCTATTTAACTCATATTTGTCTTTACACTGAATAAGCACACTTGTATTATCTGTATATAATGTTAAATAACCATTGTTAGATATTTGTGCTATATAATTTATATACAATAAAAACAGGAGGGGACCAAGAATGAACCCCTGGGGAACACCATATTTATTTTTAAGTGAAACATATATTATATAATTAATATGTACTATTTGCTGCCTTTCTTGAAGATAGTCATTTAGAATATTGTTAATTTTGCCTCTCATACCATAATGTGATAATGTGTCTAATAATATGTTCATATTAATTATGTCAAACTCCGTGCTTAAATCAAAAAAATTAGCATACCATTAAAGCCATTTTCCAGAGATTTTTGTATTTCTGTTATTATATTTATCAAGGCAGTTTCAGTGGATCTGCCTTTCAAGAAACCGTGTTGGCTATAATCCAAAATTCTAAATCTATTTGTGAAATCAATTAATCTGTTATATAATAAACGCTCAAATATTTTAGCGAATACTGATAAAATTGAGATGGGTCTATAATTTTCAATTGTTCCTAAAAGCTTTAATTTTAACTTCGAAAAAAATTCTTTTTGACCTTAGATCAAGAAAAGTTATTGCGTTTTTTTAAAGATTATTTCCGTTAAGTTTCTTCAAAATGTTTTGAAAAACGTCGTTGAATTCGGGTACGCCGCGTACGGGTGAGGACGTTGTGCCTCACACAAAGGCGCTTAATCAGGAGGGGAGCCATTTCAAGACAGCAAACAATAATTTTTTTATACAATACTTTAAAATAAATTATTAAATGTGTAAATAATTAAATCCAAAGTGGAAAAAAATTAGATTACATGAGTATACCTATGTATTTTTTGTTTTATAATCAAGAAATAAAAATTTTGTGATACTAATTTCAATTTACAAATTATATTTTATGGAGGGGGGTGGGGTTGAAATCCAATTTTATACAAAGGCGCTTCTTACCCACGCAGAGGCTCTGGTTGAATTGGACGAACATGAAAAACAAAACGACGCTTTCGATGTTAATTTAGTTTCAATTTAATTAAACAGTACATTTTTAAAATTTTTACATAATTATATATTTTTTGGAAAAATTGATCTTCACCGAGGTGTACACGTTTTATTTATCTTTGCACTGTTTTATGTCAATGGGGAAGAATAGTCAAATGTAGGGAATATAGGAAGGAATTTGCGGGGAATAAAGTGAAAGTCAGATACAATCGGAGGATTTGATAATCATCGGATTATGTTACTTTTAAAACAATGAAAGATAGAATAAATCTCTCTCTAATGATGCTTTTACGATATATTTATGATTACGATTATTTATGACGATTATTACGATTACTTATGATATATGGACTGGACATACTATAAAAAAATAGCATATTAAAAGAACAATTACCAAGTGGAATATACATTGAGTATAGGCCTTTACTAACAGATTTTCTCTCATTTTTATAAATGGATAGAACGTACAATTTTCACCACAATTATCGATGCAAAATATATCAAACAGTTATAAAAATATCGTCAGCCGTAAACCGCTTTAAATGAAATGTGAATGATCTTGATTTCATTCGTCTTTACATAGTCCAGGCTCCCAAATTATCATTACCCAAAATGTCTTCGAAAATCAGGAAGCAACCATTTACTTTCATTCGAATAATTGGGATAAAGAATTTCAAAGTGTCTTTATTAGTTTTGCAATGGCACGCACTGTCCCCTGTAATTCAAAATATTCTCCATTGTGTCATTTAGCAAACTTCCGCTTAGTTTCATTTAACTACCCTGCAGCGTAATAATAACCTGCGTTTTCCATTTAACGTATGCAAATTAAGTACAGCAATAATGAGTCCCGGCTCTGAGATAAGACAATGCAACCCTGTAATGAATTACACATAGATTCGGGTGAAGTGAGAATGCGTTGGTGTACTTGAATCGCTTGGGTCGTATGAGGCAGACTCAAATTTTCTCATGATGACTATGCTTCAAGAATTGAATAATATCACACAGACGCTAAGTAATTAACGCATTCAATTAAGCTTATTCTAAGGTCTCTGCTAATGAATACGGAAGGCCCAGAAGTAGAGCAACACCTTCTGCAACACACGATATTCAAACTGAACACTATCAACAGGTATCATTGCCATTCATCATTTGTGTCGCATCTGAAATCCTCCCTCTCGCCTTCTTAAACTATAGCATCTCTTGCGAAAATTAATGGTAAGCAAATATAGTTATTGACATTTCAATTATAAATGCGAGTTTAATAACAACTATCGCTTTAGAACAACGCCGTTTACGAGTAATTCAGTATGATGGTTTGCACAAGCCTGTCTTCCTAGTTATAGAGGAGAATATCACTGTAAAAGATTAAAGTACCTTAAGAGATTTTTGTAGTTTTGACTGAAGAGATTGTTCTCTCTCTTGCTAAACAATCTGCATTTTCCAATTAGATTTAAACAAGACGCATATTGTAAGGTATTATTACCCTTCACAGGGATAACACAATTGCCAAATAATGGTCAACACAGAAAAGCCTCCGGGGCGAGATTTTTGTGAGTTTTTCGTGGGGGAATTTATTATACAATAATTTTTGCCACCCACGTGTTGCTTATAGCTCAAACTAGAGATTTATTCGTTTTGGAGAAAAAGAGACGTTTCCCCATCCTGGATTCGAACCAGGGTCCCTCCGTGGACGTAAGACGCATATTATTGGAGTACCACAACTGGTACATCAAAATATATCTGTTTTATGTTAAACATTGGTGAAGATTATAACATATAGATGCTACTCTTTCGGTGGCCTCTATATTACGAAGATTACAACAGTATATTCCCACCCCGTCCAGTGAAGGAGTGTTTCCCCCAACCTTTATTTATTCTCTCCTGGTTTGTAAAAATACTCTCTCTCTCTCAGTAGAGAACTTCTCAAACCTTCTACACTTTCGAAATGGAAATGGAGGCGAAATCTTTCTAAGAAACCACTAACGTTACAGAGTTTATCAGTTAAAAGTATATAAAATTTTGTTTTCTAAATTTACGCCAGGTTTTCCTCAAACTAACATCACTTATATTCCTAAATTTATCAAACACCTACAACTTATTTAAATTATTTTACTGAGCCATGTAAAAGGCACGTCATATTCCAAACATGACAGAATAAATAGGAAGCTCTGCATGTTGGCAACATCATGACCCTGCATGTGGACTTTTAAGCGAATATTCCCAGAAACAACTCAATGTTCGCTGATTTTAAGTTGCAGATACAAAGTTCGGGGCTTGATTCCCTGGGCATAAAAGGTGCGAATTTACTTTTGAATTACAGATCCAATATGACCTCAGTTCTCTTTGGGCTATAAAACAAACAGAATGGAATAGAATAAGAGTAGTATATCTTTTTTTTTCATATGTCATGCCTTTTAGCGATCGTTGTCAATCCTATGTGCAATTTGTTGATAGCCGCTTTGAACATTTCACTTGTTGCCTTGTGTTTCCCAACCAGAGGGTTAAATTGTACATCCTTAATATTTTTCTTCAGTCCTGTCGGCGCATTCCGGATTTTTCCTTGGTGATATGGGCGCCCCGAGGTGGTACAATGGGATGTACTTGCACCCCCTTGACTTATGAAAAAAGGGGTAAAAAAGACTGAATCTACAAGAAATTATTGTCCAACAACATTATTTAATTAGAATTTTTCCTGTATGCACCCCCTGCATATCATTTTGGGGGCGCCCCTGCCTGGAGAAGTCACTGAAGAAATTTATACCAGCTGAAGAAGTTCAAAAGTGGTATATATGTAGTTAGCTCAAATCCAATCAAGTACGCTCCACTGAATAAATAAAAAACAGTTTTTAAATCCGAAATTTTATGTCTTGTAAAATGTTTTCATTAGAAGAAAACCTACTGAGTAACACTATAGTAATTTTCTTGTTTAGCTATAGAAAATTTCTTGGATTCTTGTAAAGCGTTGCAATTACAGTCTTCCCATAGTATACAGAGGCTTTCACTGTTTGGAGTTTTGTTCTTTCTAAGTCCGCTTTCTTTAGAAAACAAATCCAATAAGCAGGGAGCTTTCCTTCGTCATTTGAAAGACGAGGTGATCAATCAATGGTGGCGTTAGTTTTTTTTCTGTCTGTCGTTGTGTTTTTTTTTTTGGAGGTTGGCTTGGGTAAAATGTTTTCTTGCGACGATTTCTACCTAATGGAAAGGGGCTGTCTTACAAGGCGAAGAATTGCCCGTAGTTGTGCAGTTTCACCCATTTACTCCGTGAACAAGATTTCTGAAGTAATGAAGTTTTGTTTTTTGTTCCTTCTCAAACACATCAAGGAAGAGTTCC
>QLNU02003225.1:81619552-81631812 GCA_006491805.2 Dysdera silvatica | reverse complement strand
CGGGTAAGTGTCTCCGTACGGTTTAAAACCATGCAGGTAAAAATTAGTTTTTGTTTGTGGTTTTACGGCTCAAAGACTACAGTGGTCATGCTGCGCCGGGACCTACTGTTTTCCGAGGAATCCGAACCTCTTAAGGCCTAGGGAACCAAACCCCGGACTACAGTGAGCAGTGCGATCTTTATGAGATCTCTGAGTAAGCGTTCTTTTTGCACTGCTGGGAGTCGAACCCGGATTAGCCGCGCAATAGGAGAACGCGTTACCACACTGCGCCACCGCAGGGCTCTGGCGAAAAGCATACTTATAAAAACATTAGAATGGGGGATTAGAATAAATTCCACAAATTTCTGCACTTATAATACAGATTTTTATCTTTCAAACCATTTGCTGGTTGTGTGAACCGTAAAATAACGTTTGTTTGCCATTTCTGTGCATGAATGATTATTTGTTTGTTTGTTTTGTGGTTTTACGGCTCAAAGACTACAATGGTCATGCTGCGCCGGGCATGAATGATGTTTCATAAATAAATAAGGGAGTGTTTAAGTATTACATAAGCAATATTTTGGCCATTTCAATCCCACCCCAGTGAACTAAAAGTAACATTGGCTAACATAGGAGAATAAGATCAACGGCAAACTCCTCCCCCACAAAATGCTTGAACCCTCCCTAACATATTTTTTGCTTTTTTAATTTATGTTTAGTTTTAGCAATTAGTTGAACCAATTTATTAAAATTGACAAAAATTATGAAAAATGGTAAAAAGCAAGAATAAAAAATTCACAGGGAGAAAAAATCAAGCAGAAACTAAGATTCCATTGAATTAACTTCAAACTAGCACCCATGAAAGGATTTAAAGGGGTACTGATAATGGCATTACAACTTTTGTCCTAATCAGGCAATAGCTGGTAGGGGAAATATCTAGTTGGAAGGTCTTACGTGGAGGTATTATCTTGCGATGAGGAATTTGACTAATGGGGATCCCATGTGGTTAAACTCCTTTCTTCTCAAAGACAGGTAAATTCACTTAAAATGGGACATTGTGTATCTCAAAAATTCTGGAAGAGTTTATTTCAGTTAAGCTAATTCTAGGTTTTAAGGGTATACATTTTGGATTAAGCTTTAGGTGATAAAAAGGCTAAAATGGCGATGGGCTAGACATATCGCCAGAAGAACTGATATACGATGGACAACTGAATTATTAAACTGGATTCCAAGTGACCGCCGAAGACCTAAAAAACGTCCTCAAACTAGATGGATGGATGAAATAAGGAAACAGGTTGGGGTGATGTGGAAGCGAATTGCTCAGGATAGACTTGTGTAGAAAGCCTTTGGAGAAACCTTCATCCAGCAGTGGATAGACAATGGTTAAATATGATGATGATGATATGTTTGTTCTCCAGCCATTCTCCGCTAAGAATACTCACTCCGTTGGGGAGTAATACAACGAGCCCCGTCTTTGTGTAAAACTTTGGCTGTGGTGACCGAAGTTCGGATTCTTCGTTAAACTGTAGGTCCAGCTTACCAATCCATCTGGCCAAAGTGATGATCTTAAGGCCGCTCCTTCCGTAATTCTTTCACCGTACTACGTGTATGTGTGAAAACAGAGAGACCTCCATCCTGCTGTGGATTAAAAATGGTTTATGATGACGATGATATATATATATATATATGAAACATATACTATAAAATTCGGATAACATAGCTATTTCTATCACGGAGATGAATAAACTTACTTACATTAGTTTAAATCATTCAACACGTAATTAAAAATTTTAATTTCAAATGATTTTAGGAACGCATATCTTCTGAAAGATATTGTAAAGAAATCCATTCAATTTATGGTTTTACGAATCGAACTATAGTAAGCATTGAGAAACAAGTAGGGACAGATTTTGTGAAGAAAATACTTATTTCATTGGCGACGTTAGGGAGTTTTGGCGCCTGGGGCGATAAAGCCATAAATATTTATGACCATCCTAAAAAGTCCGATTTGAATGGTTGTCCAGCAGACTATAGATGCAATCGAAATCATGTTCCCGAGGGGAATAGAAACGGCATTCTTCGCCAAGGAGGCAAAATAAAAGGCGTTTTGTGTTCTTCCCAGTTGGAAATACACGAGTCACCTTAAGTTTGAGCTAACACAAATGTACTTTTCTGTAAAATTAGAACGAAGGTCAGCTAAAATGATCAATGGTTTAGTATTATTTCAAAACAATTAACCAAACTAGCCTGCGTGAAATTGTGCTGGTCACAATATCTGCAATGGGGTATGAATTCTGACATTATGCCATGTGTTAGTTTCACATTGCTATTGCATGCAATTATAATTTGATCCGAGTGGCTACACTTTTTAATAGAAGAAAAATCATTCATTGTGCTTGCATTTAACTACAGAACGTATTGATATGGAAATTGTTGGATGGAAGACAATTTTTGATAACTTTTTAGCAGTGCTATAGTAATTTTTATTTAAAATGCTTTTTTGGAGTCTAGCTTCAAAAGAAATAAATTTAGGCTTATATCCGATGGCGATGTTATAATAGAAAATTATATAGAAATAGTTATATAGAAATAGTAAATATAGAAAATATAGATAAAAAAATATATAAAAATATAATAGTAAATATAGTAAATATAGAAAATAATATAAATAGTAAATATAAAATAAATAAATAGTAAATATAGTAAATATAGAAATAGTTATATGAAAATTATATAGAAAATTATAGAAAAATTATATGAAAATTATATGAAATTATGAAAATTATAGAAAAATTATGAAAATTATATAGAAAAAGTATAGAAAATTATATGAAAAATTATGAAAAGAAAATTATATAGAATATTATAATAGAATATAGAAATAAAAAAAAATAATTCCTCACTATACAGCAGATTGGAAGTACTTGAGATCGACTCCAAAATCTACACTGAGGCCACAAATTTAAACACATGACGAATGGTCGAGTAGTTTTTAGATCCAATATCTGAATAACTTACTAAAGGACTTCGTATCACCTGTCTGAAGTCTTCCGCCAAATGCGAGAACATATATACAATAATAATTCTTTATTCCTTGTTATTTAGTAGGTAAGGAAACTTCAAAGGTTTTCAGTAGGGAAAGGCAAAGGGAGCAGAAGTAATGCTAGTAACAGGCTCTCTGTGTAGTAGGAAAAGCAACAGGTTACTCGTATTTTGTAAGAACACGTAGAACCTATTCCTCGCCAGAAATCCAGCAATATTTATAAAAGTTGCATACATACGTACAACACGGAAACACACACATGCTGGGATATCATATAAAGAAGTTTATGAAAACAGTTCAGAATCGAAGATCTCACAATGAATGCAGAAAGGTGATCGAATGGCGAAATTCCTGAAAGATGCAAAACAAGTATATTTCGCTTATTTAAAGGAACAAGAGAAAGCAGGGAACGTAAATACAAATATTATAAACGAATATGAATTGTTTGCTGTAGATGCTCTTGTGGAGATGACCAAGAAGAAATACAGCCATAAAGAGAGAAAACGAAAGAGAGTGAAACAAGGGAGGGAATAAGAAGCAAAAGTAAAGAGAAAGCTGATTAAGGTATACCTGATAAGGTTAAGGTGATATCTGGTTAAGGTATTCGTAAAACATTTTGGGTTTAAAGAAGTGATAAAACAGAGTTTTGTGTTCCAGGAAGATCGAGTTCCAGATTTTAAAACCAGTGACGGATAAGCGATGAATTTTGAGTTGGTACGAGATAGTAGAATTCAAATATTATCGTAATGATGTGCGTTTTGTTCATGCGTTATCTGTAACATGGTGAAAAACCAGGTCTCCTTTAGTAACCATATAAGTGAGGAGTGAAAGAGTGTAGCTTGTTAAAAGATTGAAAGGAAGAATACTCTATAGTTTAAAAAATTCGCTTGCACGTTCAGGTAAACTTGCGAAGTTAGCTATTTATATGAGCTTTTTTTATGAAAATTGAGGCTGGATATGTAGTTGAAGAGCAAAAGATCGTTATTAACTTTATTAAAATTGTTTTTTAGTAACAGAAATTTTTTCACTAGTTATCGCTACCTTATTTAAATATTTAACTTTTAATAAAGCAGTATTTTTAAGATAAAAATAACATATATTTTTCTGTAGAGATTTTTCAGATACTGAACAAACAGTTTTTTCTCTTTTGAAAGTTTAAAGTAAACTGACATTTCTTTGTTAACAACGCTAAAATTAAATGTGCTTGCTTAGCACATAGTTTACATAGAAAATGAAATTTTAAATTATCATTTTTAATTTATAAAATAAGTAGATGCATAATCATTTTAAAAAAGACGTTCTTTTAAATACCATTTTACTGAGTTATGGTTAAATAATTTGCTTAGAGTTTAGTGTGTGTTTACATAAATTTAACACACATATATGCAAATAATCAGTTAATTTATTAGTTAGTAATTAATGTCAGGATACTAGTAAGTCATAGATTTGTTGTTCATTAATAAAACAAACTAAAGTCATTATATAAAAAAAACTCTATAATTTTTATATTTTTACTTCATCGTATTCGTAGAGAAGTGTTATAGGAGGAAGCACACAATTTTTCATTTTAATTCTTAATAATTTTCTTTCCTTTAACAATTATTTTCACCACGAGTAGTAATATAGTTAACTGCAGGATTTTCCACATATTATATATATATATATATATAAATATGCATATAGTACTCTCCGTAGTTCACATCGTCAAAGGTTCTACTCTCAATATTACAGATTGCTATGGGGCATACACTCTTTTGGAAAAAAAAAAGAATCACCACGAAGAAATTATGCGTTTTTATTGGAATTAAATGTACATCCAGCACATACATAGGTAGAGACATGATTAAAAATTCAAGTCCGTAAGACACATCAATGGCTAGGAATTGCACATTGAATGTTCAAATCAATAGTTGGTGACCGCCCCACCGAGACGATGCATGCTTCTATACGTCTAGATAAGGAGTGATAAAGATTCCTCATGTCATCCTGCGACACACTGTCAGGCATTCCTCACTCGCTGTTCCAGATCTGCGACATTTTGCGGTGCCCGAATCTGGCGGCCTACCATGTCCCATACATGTTCGATTGGCGAAAGGTCTGGTGACCTTTCTGGCCAAGGAAGAGTATCAACAGCACGAAGGCAGATTAGAAATATTCGATCAATATCGAATGGCCATAATCTTGTTAGAAAATGGCCCAGGGCTGCCATTTTATGAGGAGTAACGTAAACGGCCGCACGATGTCGGTGAGCTGTTAAAGTTGTACGCAGGATGTGTCCTGCTGTCGTATGAGATAACACCCCACACCATCACACTAGGGGTAATGGCTGTGTGCCTCTGTAAAACAAAGGGTGGTTGGGACCGCTGGCCCTGTCACCTCCACATAAGGATCCAAGGATCACTTGCAACAAGAATGAAGCGGGATTCATCGCTGACCACTATGCGATGCCAATTTGTTGGAAGCCATAATGGTCGGTGCTACACCACTCCAGACGACTCTGTCGATGGTGTGGGGTTAAAGGCAGACGTCTTAAAGGCCGCTGTGAGCGTATTCCCACCTCAGCTAAGCATGGTAAAAGGTGCCGTGGGTGGTATATTAGAAAGTGTACCACGTTGGAGGGCGGACAATGATGCCGTTGGGTTAGCTCCGGCCTGTCGCATAACCAACAAATCTTGCCTTGTATTTGTGCATTTTGGCTTCCAGAGCCTTTATTCTGCCGATGAGTTCCTCGCAGAAACCATTGCTGTCAACACCTTTGCACAGCAGTGTCCGTACGGTGCAGGTGGCAGCCTATTGCTCAGTAGGACCAGCCAGCTTCAAGCATCCCGACAATGTAACTACGTTCGAAGTCGTCCAATTGGCTATAAGGTCTTCGACAACGTCCCAACGGCATTACTGGTTGCGTCTCCAGGGAACTGCAACGCTGATAACGAAAAAAAATAAACCGTTCGCAATTTTTACCTCTTTTATACGATGCCAGTTGCGCAGTAGAAATGCGCGCTATGATCGAAGTTAACACTCATTGGCTTTGAAAATTTAATCATTTGCATACTTAGTTTAAATGAATTTGCATGCGAAATTTTGAGATGATCGGATAATTTTTTAGGAGTGCTTCGTTTCTTTTTTTGCAAAAGAGCGTTATTGAAATCAACTTAACTGATTATAACCATTGAAGTTGATTTCATTGTTATGTTGATGATTATAATCATCAAATGGAAATTTAAGCTACGCCATCGAAGGAAAATCATGAATATGTCTCATCATCCATTTGGTCATTCATTAGTATCATCCTAATAATCCATTAGTACCATTCTAATAATACATTAGTATCATCCTAATAACATATTATTATCACCGACAATATTAATATAATCAATTAATTAATATATCATCCGCATTATCTATTAGTATCACTCATTAATGGAACTGATACAAGAAAACCCGGTTGGTGTCATAGATAATAATAATAATTAATAATAATAATTCATGGCATCTTGCCAGTCACAGTTTCTTAATGATTCTATTTAATTAGTTAATTAGTTTAAGGTACAATTCATTCACAACCAAAGGAGAATGAGGACGCGCCCCCTCCGAAAACAATAAATTTATATTTATTATTACCCATCAAACCTAGCAGAATTTCGCGGAATAAATCTAATTTCGTTTCCAAGATTGGCACCCCTAAACAATTTTCTTGGATACATCATTGTTTGCAGTACAATCTCATTTCCAAACTAAGAAGTCGCCGTTGATTTTAACCTACTTAAAATAGCCAATTAAGCTGAAGTCTGGTTGCATGAAATATGAATAATGACAGAAAGAATGGAAATCAAGCATCGAATGGAAAAAGAAACATCACTCCCTTTTAATAAACGGATTTTTGATAAAGTAAAACTAAGGCGTGGGCCGAACCGAAGATACATTGGTTCTCCCAAAGGTATAAACGGATTTTGCTTATTCAACGTAAGCAGCTTTTCTTTGGAAAGTTAATATATTTCTTTTCCACAGAGTTATAAACATCATACTTAGTAAACAACAGAATTTCAGAAAGCCTGCATTTTTCTGTAGATTATTTTGGTACTTTTATTTTTTATGATTATTTTATGCAGTATAACAAGATTATGTTCTATTATTTGTTTACACGCTTTCATCTATTTTCCTGATTGCATTCATTCTACCTTACAACGATATCGTCAAGCCAAATTTTCACATTCTATATAGAAATATAATGTATATTTCACTCAAATGAAGTCGGGTTTATTTAAAGTATTCAGAGGTACTTTGATACATATTTAGGCAATATTGTACGTGTACTTTAGAAAGAATTATTACATTTATATCAGTAGTTACAGACGGAATAGTCATCTTTTAATTTGGTATTGCGACTTTTTTTTTTAATGGCTGATTTCTGCTAGATATATGAACGTAATGTCAAAATATTTGACAATATGACATCTCCTTCGCTGATGAAAAGATACGTTAACAATTTTCTGATGATAAAACAGTTTAGACTTTTGTGTTACAAAAATTAATAAACCGGAAATCCCTAGGACATTGGAGCGACGTACTTTTTGTTGAAGGATGGCAAAACCTTTGAAATCAGAACTAAAACTTTTTGGAATCCAAACTAAAACTTTCCGATTGCAAAACCAAAACGGACGCGAAGTTCGCGGCCAAGTATAGAGAGAGACATTCATATACCTGCGATGTGTTAATACGCATATGTTCTTCGCGGTTGTATAAGCTTACGTTAATCTCTCTCTCTCTCTCTCTCTCTCTCTCTATATATATATTATCTCCATGTATATATGCAATTAAAATCCAGTTAATTCGGGAAACAATGTTTGATATTCGCTTTACGAACTTGCCCAATTCTATTGTACACATTAAAACACAATAACATTTTGGCGCCCAAGTACAAATTTTGCAGTACTTTTATTACATTGATAATACTATTCTAATTTCGGAAATGATTATAACTGAATAGTTGTATTAATGAGATATTGAGTGGTGATATTAAACCTTTTCCATTATCGAGATTACCAATTCCCTGCGCTCTCTCTCTCTCCTTGTTTATTCTTAGTGATTAAGACAGAATCTGGTTCGCGAATTCCATTAAACATGGAGAATTTAAATTGGAGAATGCGTCAAACGAAGATGGATCTCGACGACAGAAGATTTCTACGATGACGAATAATTTAAGTTCTGCTAATTTTGTATACAAAATATTCTAAATTAAACCTACATATAGAGTTAATTACATTGATAAAATTTCTGGAAATTACAATTTTATTTTAAAAAATAAATTACTTTCGTTCCTGAAAAGGAAGTTTTTGAGCCAATGTGAATTGAGAGATCCCCCCACCCCCCCCATGGTTCAGTTATGGAGTGTCATGAAACAATCCATACAAGAATTGAAAACGAGCCCAATGAGTATGAGGATAATACTGTTATTGACACAGCGAAGATAAGGATAGAATAACTAAAGCTTTTATATACATTCTGCCCAAATTTACAAGAAAACGAGGAGGTGAAGAGGGAAAAAATAGATGATTATCATAATGGTATTATCGGTGGCGATGGCGATGATGATAATGACGACTACTACAAAAGATTGGTAAATATTGTGGGCCAAAATCTGGTTTCATTGCACAAAATATTCTCAGAAATATTGTCGGAGGTTTTTGGAATATGAATGACAATTTTATTGTACATTACGATTTTAATAAAATTATATATATATATATATAAAAGTTTCCTCGCCCGTTCTTGGCAGAAACAGGCTTTGGTACGGGCAGAGAGTTCCCAAGCCTCTCACATCACTTATTAATATGCCATGTCTAGAAACTTCCTGACAATGTAACACGTGTTTAGAATTGCGGCTTTTTGCAGTTCTATGCAGGTGTTTGAGTCAATGTTGAATACATCCAAATTCGTCCAAGCGTCTTTGGTACTATCCCTGTCGCTGTGAGGACTAAGCGGATGGCGAAGATCTTTTCCATACCCCATATGTCTTGTACTTCATGTCTGCGGTCATGGTACTTGGTGATTTTCGTTGTGTAGGTTGACGGTATGTTATTGGTGTTGGATACTGCTCTGTTGATTAGGTAAGTGGTCTTATCCGATTTATCGATGAGGATTATGTCAGGACGGTTATGTGGGACTGTCTTGTCTGTTTTGATTGCCCTATCCCAGTAAAGCTTGTGTGTTTCGTTCTCAAGCACGGTCTCTGGCTCATATTTGTAGTATAGGCATTTCTCTGTCAGAAAGCAGGCATTCACTGCCAATTTCTGGTGGACTATTTTTTTGCCACTTGGTCGTGTCTATGTTTGTACTTAGACTGCGCGAGGCTCTTACATCCTGCCATCACGTGTTGGATTGTTTCCGATGCCATATGACAGTGCCTGTATTTGTCGCTTTCTATATCTTTTCTCTGGATGAATTTCTGATTGTTCCTTGTTGCGATCACTTGGTCTTGGATGGCTAGCATGAATCCTTCTGTCTCTGGCTGGAGAGTGCCTTTGGCCAGCCAAGAATTTGATGCCTTTTTGTCAACGTGTGGTTGTTGCAGGTCATTGTAGTGCCAGCCATGTAATGATTTTCCAGCTCAAGATCTTAGTTTTTGCTAATTGGTTGCCTCCAAGATACGCTCTTCGGTACTACACAGGTTTAGTGGCGTGTAATTTGCATCTGCTTGTATTATGGCTTGGATGAGTGGCGATCGGGGACTCTTCAACTGGAAGTATTGCCTCATGCTCTGTATCTGCTTGTCATGTAAGACTTTGAGGTCCGCTTGTCCGCGTCCTCCTCCTTCCCGGGGTAGTGTTTGCCGTTCAATTGCCGTTGCAGGGTGTAGTTGTCCGGCTCTTCTTTGGATGGTTCTCATTTTCCGCTGGAGTTGTTCTAGTTCAGTGTTGGTCCATTTGATGATCCCGAAGGAGTAGGTGAGCACTGGTACCGCATATGCGTTAATTGCTTGCTTGGTGTTCTTCCCGCTCAGTTTCTCGCAGCAGTGGATAGATAGTGGTTGAATATATGATGAATATATATATATATATATAGCATCTTATGAAATATTTCCCACAACAAATATTTTTGTTGATATGGTAATGAGATCACGTCATATTATAGCTCAAATCTTTGCGAGGGATTTTCGTGATATTATACTCTTAACTACTAAAAGTGAAACATCGTAAAGAGTGCACCAGATTGGCATAAGATTAGCGAAATGTGTGGAACAGGGAAGATCACGTAAAATTTAAAGTTGCCGTACATATTTACACAGTTCTTATATATAATCTCTTTTCACGGTTTTGTATATATAATATTTCCATTCGATAGACAACAACTAGCAAAGCCATGTGTATTAACTACGTAGCTTATGTTAAATGGGTCCATTTAACATAAGCTACGTAGTTACTACACATGGCTGTGCTAGTTGTTGTCTATCGTATTGCCACATTTATAATGGCCAACAATACATTTAGTTTTTAATGTATTTACGGAAACCATAAATGAACAAGTAATATTGCTTGTTACAGTCAAAACCGATTTTTATGTGAACGTTTAGTACGTGCATAACAACACTTATTCCCAAATAATGGTATAAACTTCCCGCTTTTCCCTAGAAATATTTCACAACGTAGAAAGGATTTAAAGAATAAAAGAAGATAAAAGTCTTCTGGTAGAAAAGCAGATTGTAAGAAAATTTTGTGCTATTACAATTTATGATAAAATATCTGACTCATCGAAGGAGGAACGAATTCAGGTATTATATTTCTCCAGCAGTTTTCGATAGAATTGTATATGATAAAACCATTAGAAAATAAGTTCATAGAGGTTTCATGTTGAATTATAATTTAATAAAATCCTAATATGACATTAATCTACAAATTAAATTCTGTAGTTGAAATATTCTCCCTCTGACCTTATTGTTCGATTGTGTAAATGATTTACTCACCCCCATCTCTTTGAGTCGAAAGGAGTGCTAGGAAAATGCTAAGGAAAATAGCCATATATATTGGAAATGAATTGATTGGCTTATAAGCCAGTTATGAAAGGGCAAGGAAAAGTAAAGAATTAAGAAAAAAACATTAAATACGTTAAGCGGGAATTCATTTCTATATTATTTCATGCCTACTCTATCTATAGCATGCATGTAAATAATATAGTTTATTGATATATACGGTTTATTTAATTCAATTAGTTTTATTTAATTTAAATCGATAAATAAATAGGGTAAATTAACTAATTTAAGTTTAATTCGATTTAGTTTAATTTACCCCATTTTGAGCGACTGTACTTACATACAATGTTGCATATTTGAAGTTTTTTAAAAAATCAAGAACTCTTGAAATGTTGTTGAGAGATTAAGTGTTGATTAATTTTGAAAACACGTCTATTTTGTTGAGTACAGGGAAAATAAAAAACTCACGTTCTACTGAACCTTAGCATACTGTTTGAACTCTTGCATATTTTTCATAGCCTGGGTAGATGTGAGAAGCAGATTTTTTGGGAGTCCAATTCTTCACTTATTAAACACTTTATTCCATTTCTTTGTCTAAAGATGTAGTATCCGTTTTATTGTCGCCAAATAATGCGATTTCGGCATACGTTAGGTTCCCACCAACATCCAAGTACTTGTCAATATTTAAACTACCCTTATAAGAGATATCAGTGTCGTATATTTGGTTTTTCCCCAGTTTTTCACGGTGATCGCGATCAATTTGTTTCAGAATTCCCATCCGAGAAATTCGGCCAGGGAAAAATCCGCGAAAGTAAATCACTTTCCTTTGCATCTTTCGAGAAAGAAAAGCTTCCAATCAACTAAAAGAACTTCGAATTTTAGGAGATTTTTTGCGCTATTTTAATGGAAGGTTTACACAACCTCATGTAAAGTTCGAATTGCCCACAAAATCCAATTAAACACTTTAGAATTCTTCGACTGTATTAAAAGCAATAAGTGAACATTGTAAATTTAGAAGATAGATGTTGGGATACGGTTTTAATATAGAGGAAGGGCGAAAGCAGTCTCTGTAATGTTATGGGGGAATATCTTGTTGATTAGATTTACTTATTTTACTCCTTCTTTTAATTTTTATTTGTTAAATAAACTTATGTTTGGTATACAACACACATTATCATTAGTTTATGCATACATTTATATTTGGTTATGAAATTTATGTAAACTTTTCATATATTTTCAATTCAACACTTCTCAAAGTTGTTTTCGTGTTTT
>QLNU02003225.1:81586534-81608404 GCA_006491805.2 Dysdera silvatica | reverse complement strand
GATTATTATATCTCTAAAGAAAAGAAGGGTTTGGTAAAGCTTTAATGGCCAAAATTCATTGGGACCATTACTTAAAATAGGGTCTGCTGGGGAAAACTTATTACTACCCCCATCCGTAGAAGAACGAAATTTATAAATTACTGCTATGCGCTGAGCTTTAGAGCAGAGACTTCAATTAACTAGATTTTTGCATTTGTTGCTCCGCTGATTAGGACTTAATTGATACAGATCAGATAATTCCTGATTGAAAAAGTTACGATAAAATTCACATTCAGCCATGCTCAATCGAACACTCAAATATGCATCACTTGAGCTAAGAATCAATCCAATAAAGAACTGAACTTTTGAAATAAAAGTATATAAATTATGTAATCGTGAGAATTTTACTGTCCACCGATATCTCACTTTTATCCAACAGCAGTTATAAAATGAATGGCAGGGTCAGATTATTACATAGACAAAGAAGACAAATATCTAGGCTTCGCTTTTTTTGAGGAGCCCGGCGTGGTGAAGACTCAAAGCTACTTCAAAATCGTTGCCCATCAGACTTTATCACTTGGGTAGTAAATCTATCGCGGCGCGCATTTCTACGACGTTTTAGAGATTTCAGTATACGTACGTTGCATGCAAATGCGTTACCTGTGTCCACTTTGTCTTCAAAGTTTAAGATTTCATTTCCAGAACAGATTTAGCGAGCCATCGGATATGGCGAGCATTTTCGTGGGTCCCAGGATTTTCTTTATATACGGGTCCTACTACAATTAAATGAGCTTAATATATACAACAAGGAACCCGGAAATAATTTGTCTAAAGCCCCATGAAATTTCAATCTCACTCTGAGATTCAGTAATTCTTTTTATGGCATTAAAAACAAAATAAATAAGACATAAAATTTATTGTTAAAGGGTTTTTTTTGTCGTTTTTAAATTTCTTACTTAGAATTAAACTATCAATATCAGAAACTTGATTATGATAAAGCGTATTATTTTAATTTTTTATTCAATATACTTGCTTAAGCATCATATGAAAGGTTGCTAAGGCATCCTATAAATTAAATTTTTAAGGTTCGTTTATTCTGTTCTGGGAACTTTAACGAACTTTCCGAATCTTATTTGCTGAATGGAAATTTGAATTATTTCCCGAAAAGTTTTCGATTAGTTCCTTTGTTATCCAAGCCCATTGAAAAGAATTCTAAAAATGGAAATTGTCAGTATGACAATTTCAAACTCAGTATTTCTGGAGTGTCATCATCATATTCAACAATCATCTATTCACTGCTGAATGAAGATATCTTCAAATGCTTTCCACAGAAGCATATCCTGAGAAATTCGCTTCCATATCACTCCAACCTGTTTTCTTATTTCATCCACCCATCTAGTTTGAGAAAGTTTCCTAGGTCTTGGCTGAATTGAATATAGTGTCTCTGGGTTCCAGAAAATGTAATACATATTATATAATATGTCATTATGTTATATAAAGCATCATTTAATTCCATATAACAATGTAACAAATCAATTTTCATATTTATGTTATGTATCCTACAATGCTAATAGGTGTATGGAAATTTTGCCTAAACAATGCATACAGGTTAGATAGGTAGATGATGCAAGAAAAAAGCGTTGAGGTGATATGGAGACGAATTTCTCAGGAATGACTTGTGTCGAAAGAACTTCGTGAGAACTTCATCCAGCAGTGGTCATATAATGGTTGAATGTGATTGTGACAATGAAAGTCAATCTGATCCTTCACATCGATTTGTTTAAAATCAGAATGGTTATATGAATGGTTGTGTGCTGCGGTAAATATATATTAGATAACTGTCTGGAAAGCTTATACTTCTTCATTGGCTTTTGGCTTATTCCAACTAAACCTTAGAAACTATTTACAAAGAAACTACACAGTTTATTTGTTAATTTAATAAATTTTATCGTCTTTTTATTAAACCGCATCTTTTTTGTCTCATTATTCATCAAATTGTTATGCCTCGTAGTGATGTAGGTCTTTCTAACTTTCTCCCACCCTCTCTCTTTCTCTATCTCTGGGTAAATATTTATATTTCATTAATGTTTATGTAATCTCATACATTAAATGCATATAATATTAACCATTAATACTATTACCGGGAAAAACTATACCTGTAAAAATGGTAGAGAGATTGATCCAGAGTACCAGTAGTATATGCGCATTGTTGTCAACAGATTTGTGTTTGGTTGAATTATACTTTTCGACATTTAAGAAATAATAAGGATAAGAGAGAGAGGGAGAGAAAGAGAAAGGGAGGAGAAGAAAGGGGATATGCACTTTATGTATGTAATTCTTTTATCTTTATATCTTTTTTAACTTTTACTTTTAAATGCAGCTTTTAAAAGTGTAAAAGGGTTTGATCTTCAACTTTTAAAATCTTAAATGATTTAATCTTCACGTTCAAAGACAATTTCTGAAACCTTTTAAAGCATTTAATGATCACTGTTTTTGTACCTTTCGAATTTCACGAAATTCTGAGAGTTTTAAAAGCCCCAAGTGACTTCAGGTTGTGGAAGTGGCATAACGCCAAATTGCTCTCTCCCTGAAAAAGATTTTAAAAAAAAACTTTATTTTTTCTTCCATTTTCTTGTATAAAATAATATTTCATCTGCTTTTAAATATATAAGTATTTCAAACAACAAAGTCAATTAATCAACGTTTATTGGCGTAGTGACCACTACGCAATAAACGTGATTAATTGACTTCGTTGTTTTGATTTAGCGCAGTGTTCGATTTATATAAAATAAATATAGTATTTATCTAAAAGTAACATTTGTAATATTTAGTTAATTCTTAGCAGATTTTACATTTATTGAAAACACACATTTTAATATTAATTTTACCTTTTTCATGTTTCATATTTCTATATATACTTATCAGTGATCAAATGCACAGAAATTAGTCACTTGTCAAAATACCAAAATATATGGATAAGGGTAACTTATCAAAAGCAAAAGCAAAATATTTAGGATGTGCTATATATGTGTCCTCAACCACATATTATTACATAACAATATAACAATATATATATTATTTTGCATGGATTTTCGTTAAAAGATTTCTTTAATTGCTTTCTGGCTAGTTTTTTTTTTTAAATTTAATTACAATATATTAGAGCGGGGCCCAATAAAAATATAATATATATCAATAGACATAGAAATTATATTGATTATAATCTCTATCGATTATATGTTATTAACGATCGTAAGTTATATTTGTAGTTCAACTGTTAACAGAATAAGATACGGGTCGATAAAAAACATTGCTTAGATAAAAATGCAGCTTTTCGTTCTACATAGCATATTATGTTCATAGCTATGGAAGAGAATCACACAAATTATACTATTTGGGTTTAAAGTAGAGGAGAGAATATAAAGTTAAACCCAAATAGTGTAATAGAAAGTCTGGAACATCAACATCTCTATATATAATATATATTGTTCACTATGCAGCAGAGTTCTGCGAATTGAGACCGAGACCTGTTCGGATTAGCTGAAAATTTTACAATAGAATTTACTGTAAACTATAATTGTTTGGTGTGTGCGTATTTTAGTGTGCACACGTAACAGACAATGGCTTGTGACGGGGAATTTCTCCTTCCTTTATATGAAATTTCAATTCGTTGGCAACACGCTGCACTATTTGCTTATGTCTCGTCAGTTCGCAAGGTTCTCTTTATTGCGACAAAAGACATTGACTTTTGAAAATGTCACACAATTAATTATTGTAAGTACATACTGTAGAACCTTGTATTATTCACCATATTTGTAAGATGAACGAAATAACTTTTCTTCGTAAAAATAAGAAAAGAATTCGGATTAACTATGATCCTCCGATTAGCGAGATTCGAATTAACGCGTTACTCTACTGTATATATATATATATATATATATTATTTAACGGGTACTTTGAATGGACTACACTATTAATACTGCGAAGTTGATTGCACATTTTCCGTTCTTCGAAACGTTTAGAGAAATCGTCACTTTCAGAATGACATATTTCGGATAGTACTCTAAGCAGAGAGCGCTGGTAAGTGAACTTGGTTATTGACTTCCATCTTGTATGGTTTTAGCAAATCAGAGAGTGACACAAATCACCGCCAACTTCCATTAGGAATGTGATAGAAACGTTTCCGCCAGGACTATTCAGCCTTCATCAGTTGATTATTAAATGCGAGTGGTTATGCTGGTTACCAACCCACTAGGGTACTATTGCTGACATAAGTTACAGCGCTCTACATCTCAAATAGCATCGACATTGGAACTTAGCTGATTGGAGATAGTCACATGGCCTTACGAACTCCGTTTCTAGTTGTTTCAAGTGTTTGGGAAGGTGCATATGTGGCATGAACTCAATGCAACTATGGACTCGTTATGCTAACTAGGAACAGTTTCGGCCGGGCTGTGTTTAGAATGGTCTGAACCGTATTAAATTGGTACACATTGAGACTTACTGCAATTCTAGGTACACCTCTAAACGGTCCTGGATAGGTGTCTTCTCTTGCAGACCATTTACATCACTTCATGATTACCACACAGCTCTCTCACAGCATAGTAACGCACTCGCACACAGAGCTGTGGGGATGTTAGCATGACCAGAAGAGAATTCTAAAATTTGCCCATTACGAAATGGCATACCCGTTCACCGGGAAAAACATATGAGATATTTCCCAGATGCCACGTTCTTCTTCAAGCGTGATTTTGAACAACGATTCAGCAAGTATGACAGATCAGCTAGTCGCGAAACGTTTTTGGGGTGAATCAGCACAACCAATGACATACTGTGGAGCTATCTTGATCATTGCCAAAAGTTCGTTTGTATTTTTACGGCATGAGGCAACAAGGGTCATGCTGCGTCGTACCTGTAGTTTTCCGAGGAAATTCAAACGCATCCTGTAGAGAGAACCGAGCCTCGGCCAATGGTGAGCAGCAAAATGCTCACCGGTCGACGTGTCTCATTTTTCTTACTATTTTTATTTTTATGTTTTGTGTGATTTCAATGATACTGTCTAGTTTTATTTTTATCCCCCCAAGGACAGATTAAAAGTTAAAACAAGAGGATCGTTTACGTCTGATAACAGAAAAGTATCCCTATTCAATATTTGGACATTGATATTTTTTATATATGAGTGAAGATTGTACTATTTGGGAAATTACGAAGATCGTTGATGATTTTTGATTTGTTACAATGAATTTTAAATAATTGTGGTGATAAATACGATAATTAATACATATTTTTTACATGATAGCATGTTATTATTTTGAAATGTAGGTCGGTATTAATACTTCTCTCATATGTTAATGTGATGTGATTTTCAATTTAATTAACTTCATATAATCTTATAAACTTTAATTAATTTCTACCCTTCTTTTGGCATTATCAGTTTACTATCTTTATTCTGGTATCATTTTCATTGTACTTAAAACTAAAACAGTCCTCATGGCAATGTGGATCCTATATCTGCAACTTATCTATCTATACCCTTTGCCATCAAAATATCTTCAAGCTCATTCTCGTCTCGCCTTCTGCCGTGTATCCACGAAGAAAACGCCATAAAAATGCAAGCATAATTTCTGTATAGCATAATAGTGCACTACGGGGAAAACTTCAACGGTCATCGGCTACCACTTATGGCCTAAGTTTATGAGAAAGTACAAGAGCCAGGCCACACCAGATGAACACATGGAACGAGCACGTGCAAGATTGGCGGGTGAGAAGGAATGACTCATCCGCCAAATGGAGGCAAAGAAGATATTGGCCAAGGTTGGTAGGCACATTGCCAATGTTATCGAATGGCCTGTGGATAGGCTATTGGCTAGATTTTTGGCTCCATTTAGTTCTCGAGTGGCCAAAATACTTTTTTTGAAAACTTGGAAGTTTGAGAGATCTGGCAGACACATCGACCACCTAAAAATATGAAAATGTAATCTTTTAAGGGGGCTATGCCCCATGGTAAATATAATATATATTTTTCCTTTCTTCTCTTCCTGTGCCCCTTTACGCTTGAAAAGTTTAACCTTTCTTAGTAACTTAACATATAATATTCTGCATCTGTTTCTTCTTTTAAAATGATTATTTTGTGGGGGTCAGACCCCCTAAAAGGGAAGTGGAAATTCTTCCCAATTATAAAAAAAAAAAAATTAAATGAAAATCATACTGCTGATGTTGACAATTTAATGTCTAAACATTTTGATAACTATTATTATTAGTTATAATTAAAACCGTTTCTTGAATAAAACATATTATCCTATGGTATACCGAATTAAATTTTTGCTTGTATAATTGACTGTTATACACTTTATTAAAAAGTAATTATCTAAACAATTTGATCCAAAAATGTTTTAGAATGTTAAAAAAAAAGATAATATTATTGTTAGTTATAATTAAAGATTTTTCTTCGGGGAATTATTTTAATTATTTTACAATGAAGACTATGTTACTTGTAATAAAATGTATAATAAATAATAAATAATTGTGTGTTTTATTAAAATCAGTTCTATTAATTTTAGTAATAAATTTTGTTTTTGTTATTTCTTTTAAAATTCTAAATGCATGTTTAGGTAGTAAATAACTATGCTTTTTACTCAAATACTATTTTAAATGATTGGTTGTAATACTCGTATTAATTAAATTAAAAATTGCTTAATTATTCGGTTTACCCTGATGCAGCGGCCTTGGGAATTTGCGGATTAATAATCTAATGTTTCCATCCACTAAAATTCGACACGAGCCTTTATAAATTATTAAATTTTATTCTTTTAACATGGATGTTTTAATGTAAGTAGGAATTAAACCTTTGTACATTTTCATGGGAATGAACCTAGATATTCAATTTACGAGAATCGAACCTGGTAACAATGGATGTTGGTAAAAATATTATGTGGTGTAATAATCTCTTGCCAAGTTGGCGACTTAATAATCTAAATAACCAACTATATCTCAAATAATTCTATTACTTATTCAATATAATCAACACTATTGTAATTGGTTAACCATAAACAAATGTATTAATAAATAAATA
Organism: Dysdera silvatica; assembly: GCA_006491805.2. Taxonomy (NCBI): domain Eukaryota; kingdom Metazoa; phylum Arthropoda; class Arachnida; order Araneae; family Dysderidae; genus Dysdera; species Dysdera silvatica. The sequence goes on along the minus strand of QLNU02003225.1, from coordinate 81,601,356 downwards.
AAAATAATAATAATAAAAACTAATATTAATTAAATCGTTAATTACAAAATAACCCCCACATTATCGTGGGGCAGAGACCTACGAATAGAAAAATATAGAAACCTATGTTTTTCCGCGGAAACCGAACCTATTAAAGGGAGCACCTTTCGGAGAAACTAGGAAGCCACCTTTCGGGGCAACAACGGAGCCACCTTATAGTTCAAATAGTGTTTTAACTCGTTGCTAAGTAGATACACACAATTCCTGTCCATTGAGCACCCACTACAACAGAATAAAAATTTCTTCATAAAATTAGCAAAGATTTATATAACACTGGCCAACAATGAATTTGCTTCTGAAGTTTTCAATCTTTATGAATTTAATGCTCTGAACTCAAACATCGCCAGGAAAATGGTTTATTGGATTTCGTTTCAGATATATTGTAATTTATAAGATAATAAATTGACTGTAAATTACCGTATAGAAATGTACGAAAATAATACAAATATTATTTAATCATATATACTTTTTAAAATTTTATACTATTGTAATAATAATTATATTAGAGTATACAATAAATTAATATTTACCATTAAGTTAGTAAGAATGTATTTTTGTTTGGCATATGGCACAGCTTCCTATTTGGTATCATACAGTACTCAAATACCTGTACGAAAAATTTTTCAGGTCGGAGTGAAACAAAAATTAAAGCAATGTTGGTAGGTTCTTAGATCAGGGAGATTTTCCAAGACTCAGTTTGAGAACCTACTTTAATGTAACGAAAAACACATATTTGGGTGCTATATTTGTCAATAAGTTTCCTTTGAAATACTAGGGCAGAAAAGTACAAAGATCTTGTTAGAGACATGTTGGCTCTGTTTTATAAGTTTGGCTGAAGGATGTTGTTAGAGATGCACTTTCTGGATTCCCATCTCGATTTCTTCCGGGATAACTGGGGAAAGGTCAGTGACAAACGCGACGAACCCTTCCATCAGGATGTGTTTGCGATGAAGTAAAGATACTAGGAAAAGTGGTTCACATCGACGATTGCGGATCCGAAATAAATTTGAATTGAATTGGAAAACACTGCTGGACACTATACAGATACGCACCTGAATTGGAATATGACTGAAAAGCACCGGCGACAACAATAATGAGATGGTAGCTAAATTTTTTGCATAATAAACTCAGCTACGTTTATCAGAGAAATAAGCAAAAGTCAATTATCGCATTATTGAAATATTGTTAATTTAATTTCATTTAATTCTTATAAGAATAAAAATTGTGCATTATGAATATATTTAATGTTTTTTATTGTGTGCATTTAAAATTATTTACAACACAAGACATATATATTAATATATGCATATATCTGACACCTTGATGGAAATACCTGCTCTTTCCAAAAAAAAGCAAAACAGCATCAGAGCCAGTTTATCTTTTTTTGTGATTATATTCGTATGTTTATTGCTTCGATTTTGTTAAGCATTTGTTACTTCTACTCCAGAAGCACGAATTTCATAAAAATGTGTTGTCCAGAGTAATTAATATAAAGTTGGTATCCTGAAATTTTTTTAAAAAAGGAAGTAGTAGTTTAGACACGGAGATATATGCTGAAACCAGATCAAATAATTGTCACGCACATACGTACAACGTATTTGCTATTTAAGTTTAATTTAAATGTTGATTAAGAATGCATACTTGTTGTTTGTGGACGATGGACCAGGTGATAAGTACGGAAAAATGAATGGAACTGTTCATTAGTCCTCTTAATTTAACACAACGTCAAGCATGATATAATAGTTACTTATTCAGGTAAGATACGTAGTCCATAAATCAGGCAATGATCATTGAATTGATTTGACATTAGACATAGAGTAATAAAGGCGGAGTCAGAGTCTCTGTTGTGCCAATGCAACAATTCCTCCCTTTAGTTCTAATGAGATTAGAGGGGAAGGGGGAACTCCGAGTGGAAGTAAGTCTAAATGGATAAAGTTTTAAGAGAATATTTCAAAAATTAATAAAAACAAATGGTTTGTCATTATATCCAGAAAGAAGTCTTCCTCAAATCCAATTGAAAAAGAGCTACCATCAATACAATACAAAGAAAAAAGTTAGCATATTGTGGATAAATAATGAGGGGCAAAATTACAACATACCTCAATTATTACTAGAAGGAAACCTTATTGAAAAGAGAGAAAAAAGAAAAGGATGCACGAATCACCTGAAAACTTGGACAGGACATAACACGGAAGAAATCATTCATGAAGTAAGTAACAAGGAATTGTTTAATGCTAACCTCCTAATCGGAGAACGTACTTGAAAAAGAAGTACTAATGCAACAGAAATTCATATAAAGCTAGGCTTATTTTTCATAATCATATAGTTTAAAGCAGAGGCGTCAACATTTTGGGCTTCCATGGCCCGAGTTGGAAGCAAAAGAATTCTTTTGGGCCACATGCATAAAACACACTAACACTAAAGATAGCTGATGATTAAACCAACATAGAATATATAATTAACATGTTTAAGTTATTTAAACCTCATTCATTCAGGGATTTTTTATTATGAAAGACAAGCCAGCAATATGAAATTAGTGAAATGTTTGCCATTGTTTTTTAGACATTAATGCTTCGATGTGTGGTTTGATGGAAGTAGTTGCAATTCTCAGGGTGCTCTCTCAAGGTGCTCATCAGATATTTTAGTTCTAGCTTTATTCTTTGTGTGCTTCATCCTTGAAAATAGCTGCTCACAAATATAGGTGCTTCCAAATAGCGATGACATGAATAAGGCATGATTATGAAGCGAGGGATATTATTCTATGGGAAAATATATCTTATAGAAGTTCGGTAAAGAGATATAATCACATTTTTCTTTACGTTGAATATCAGATGGTAGCTCTACACATCCCATTTGAAAATTAGCAGATAGTATGTTAATATTGACTGAAAATGGAGTCGCAAATAAATATACCAAAAGATGGATGAATTTTGCATAAATCAATAAACTTTTTCTGAAATTCCTGTATCAAATCGAAAAACAAGGCATTGTTTTCATTGTTTACTGGATCGTATTTAGCCAACGTGTCAAAATGCATAAAATTACTTACCTTAATTTAAAGTTGTCGTAGTTTCAGTTTCATTTCAAATGCTATTATAGTTTGAAACATTGTATTGATCACTTGGTTTTCACCTTAAAAACACATGTTTAACTCATTTAAATGAACGATTCATGTAATTCATGTAACTCATTTAAATGAGCGGTAAAGTTTACTAAAAATGCCAAATCTGTGAGCCAGTTTTTATCATAAAGTTCTGGCACAAATTTTGTTTTGATTTCATTTCGCAAATTATTTTACAATTTTAGAGTTCTCTGAATTTTTCCATTCTCGCCAATAAAGTTCGCCCTCGAGTATACACCACGGATTGGCCAAGACTGGTTCTTAGGGATTTTCAGCTAATTACGTACAGTATTGTTTGAAACTGGATTCGGAAATGTAAAATTTTAAAACTAGTTTTAATCAATATAAACATATCAGGAGTGGTAGTAACTTGAGTTATTTAGTAGCTTTACAGCGGCTGTTAAAAGGTTACTGTATTTAGTTTAGTTTATTTCCATATCACAGACCATCCAAATCTATGTTTTTAATAGTGATGCCTGGCGCATAAGCGAAAAAGCAACTGAATGAATGCTTTAGACTTCCCTCAATATAAATGCAATATAAATTCTCAATGAATCCCTCAAATGTATATCCAACTTCAATATATTCGCTGGTTTTGTTCGCAAGGATATTTCTCTCTTCCCTTGGGTGTAGTGCTTTAACTAGATTTTCCTATTTTGTGAACTTCCGAGTAATAAGCTATTGTTGAAGGACAAACTGTGTATTCAAGTAAAATCTGTATTAGAAACTTGGACGTAAATTTGCCGGTCACGTGCTTGCATGAGGTGGATCATTATTAATATCGATAGTCTTCGAAAATCGATTTTCAATATCGTTCATTGTCAAAGGCTGGAGAATTCGTTAAGTTAATTCAATTAACCCAAAGAATAAATATTTGACACAGAACCGTTTGAATAATGAATGTGATTGGCGATTATACTATTTTAAATCAGTTAAAAGATTGTAGGAGATGTAGGTCGCTTGTTCGGAATTCGAGTTGTGAGGGATTTTTCATGAATTGCATAAAGGATGTCCCAAAAATGACTGGTCTATTTGAAAAATGATTGAAAAAAAAGTGGGAAACAACAGAGGTGCCCCGTTTTCTTAACTGTACTTGGGAAAGCAGTTAATTTTCATTCAGGCAGTTTTTTGAATTAGTTAAAAAGTTTGACATCAGGTGGGGCTGCAGTCTGGAAAAAATAAAACACAATATTTTCAAAATATCCACCATTTGCAGCAAAATGGCGTCGTCTGAGTACAAAATTCGCAGAAACTCGTATAAACGTCACAGTCAGAGTATCGTCACCTGAAGTGATGATATTTCAAACTGGTGTTTTCAGGAAACCTTTCGCTGTTTGTCTTCCATTTCATTCGTCATTTGCACATTCACAAGGTCAGAAAATGAACACGCTTTATTGGCTAATATCTTGTGCCTCAGATTTTTGTCTACTTGTGAAGCACTAACAAATATAACTATTTGACTATATAACTATTTAATTAGCAAATATAACTATTTAACTGACTGACCACGTCTATGACATTACGATGGACCATGTTTGTAACCTTTTTATCGTTGACAAGGCGTTGAAGGAACTTATAAAGCCTAAATGGCTATTACACTAAGTAATTGTCCATTTCGAGTAACGCTGTTTGCATTCCCCCTGGTTCACAAAATTTTAATTCAGAGTTATTCAGTTCTCCATAAATTCAATTTTTACGTGATTTTCACCTCAGTCAATAAATTGGGTTTTTCAAAGCTTAAAGATATTATTATATAGTCCTACAGTTGGGGAATATACTTCGTCCTGTACCAATGTCACAGAGTATATATTGGTAAAATACGTATAGGGAGCTCTTCACGTGTGCGTAAAATTAAAAAAGAATAAAGCATACGTGTGGGGAAACAGAAATTCCACACAAATCCGCTTTAGCTGAACATTCATGGGAAGCTGGCCACAGTTTCTTATTTTCCGAGGCAAAATTAATCATGAAAGCTTTTTAACAGCAAACTCCAATTTTTCAAGGCTTTCCACATTCTTTCCAATGCCAATAATACAGTTAATGACCAGATATCAGCCAATGCTGGTCAACCAGTGGGGAGAAACTTCCTCTCGTTTATAGCTAGAAACGCCTCACTCCAGGGATAAAGATTTCTTTTGTCTGCCAACTAAAATGTTTGTGATTAGAGAGATTGCAACGTTAACAGGGATCTTGTATAAACAGAGTGAGTTAGTTCGGTTTTGATGATGTTGAGGATTCCACCAAAATAGTTATTAAAGTATTTATTAAAAGTTTTAACTTCAATTACTTGTTGTAAGTGTGATATTACTCAATATTTCATTTCTACGCAATGTGTTGCATAAATTCAAATTTATTACATAAATTGACTTCTTGAATTTTAAATTATAACTTTATGTAAAGCCAAAGCGAGTAAAATAATAAACCAAAATAATTGAAACTACTAAAAAAAACAAAGAACTAAATACTTATATATGTACAGGAAAATAAAGTTTGCGTTCTTTTGGGAATGTAAAACAAAAATAAGTATGATGCGAAAATGCACATGAATTGGGAATTTTATACTCGCAATTCAATTAATAATTCATTTCATTTATTTATATAAATCGAACACTACGCAGATTAAATTAAACAACAATATAAATCAACGTTTATTGGCGTAGTGATACCAGCGCCGATGTTATGGCGTGATTAGATGGTGAAACGTTCGAAAGAAAATAAATATTTCTGCGTTCGGTGGGACCTGAACCCACGACCTTCCACTTGCCGGGCGACTTGCTGCAACGTGCATTTCGATCAATTTAATACCAGTCTCTTTGCAATTTGGTTTAAATAGTAGTCTATGTACTACACCATTCTGCGAAATAACTGGCAACAATATATATACGTTCGTAAAGAGATTATATATTGTCCTTCGTAGCTCAGTGGGTAGAGCCTCCGCCCGGCAAGTGGAAGGTCGTGGGTTCAGGTCCCACCGAAGGCAGAAATATTTATTTTCTTTCGAACGTTTCACCATCTAATCACGCCATACCATCGGCGTTGGTATCACTACGCCAATAAACGTTGATTGATTGACATTGTTGTTTGATTTTATTTCATATTCAGGACTTCGGATAAAAGACATTCGAAAAGGGAAGAACGTATTACGTGGAAAAGTAAAATCGAGAAATTCATATGGGTTATTTTGAATCAATCATCCGATTTCAGAATTATATATTTTTAAAAATAAACGACACAGAGAATGATAAGCAATAGAGTAATAAAAACGAAAAATGAGAAGTTTTAGATTATGAACAATTAATGGCACTAGTTGGGCGTTCATGAAGCTTTGTTTCAGAACAAACGAAAACGACATTCAGTTAGCAGAAAGCTTTCTGTGTGCTTCCATTTGACCGATGTCAATCGGTGATCACTGTTCAGTGCGAATATCCTAGACAGTACCAAATTAATCCACCGACAACTCGGAGAATTCGTGGGTGGACATCACTTCGACGAGTCTGGATGTCTTTGTAAAAAGAAAAGTCCATGGAAACCACGGATATCTGCAGAGTATGTTTACAAAGTGAGAAAGACATTTTTATCTCCGAACTGATGGTACCACCTGCGAATAATCTGAGCCGTTGGTCGATTAATTTATTATTTTCTACGAAATTACTACTGAGTGGTGATCACCGACTGACATCATGCGAACTAGAGTACACAAAAAGCTTTCTGCTGACTAGATGCCATTTTCACTTCTTCCGCAGCACAGTTTCATAAACGATCAACTATTGCCTTCAATTGTTAATCATAATCTAAAACTTAGATATTTTCCTTTTCATTCATATATTACTCATCATTTTATATTGTTTATTCCATAAAATACATAATCTTGAATTCTGATGATTCTTTCTGAATGGCTCTCTATATATTTTTTCTTCCTTCCCCCCCTTACACAGGTACATCGCTGTTGTTACATATCTTTGACGATATAACGAAGAGAAATGTTAGTAACTAAATAAGAAAATGTACATTTACGTCCTATAAAAATACAGTTTCTGATATTTTTCAACATATTTGTTACTTACAATAAATTTTTGAACTTCAATAGTATTTTTGAGCTTTGAAAGTTTAAACCTTGCCTTTTGGAGAAAAAAGCTTCACTTGGAGAAACCAGAAATGGTTCGGTTAAGGGATAAAAAAAATCCGGATTTTTTGTTCTTGGAATTTGTTTCTGGCCGCTTTATTTGCTTATTGCGAATTTTTAGGTTTCTATACATATCTCAGGCTCAGAAACCATTGCGGCTGAATATCATGTAAAAATGCACATTCGATTTTCAGAATTTTGGAATAAGAACGGAATTCCCTCGAACAAAAATTTATATCGCAACGTTACGCGCATTATAGATTACCATTCATTATACACATGCTTTTTGCACAGTGCCGTCTATTCATTTCCATGAATAAAGCTTATGTCTTTCACGAACTTGTTATTAATATTAATGTCATCCGAAATATTTTTGAGTAAACTTACCATTTTAGAGAAAATGTATAATGCATTTGCCATTGTCTTATTCAGAACGTACATTTTGTTTATTGACACGCTGGTTAACATTTGTTGACTGACATGCTGCTTAACATTTGCTGATTGACATGCTGATTAATATTTGTTGATTGACATGCTGATTAACATTAGTTGATTGATATTGTGTTAGCATGATATTATGTACAACACGAAAATGGATAATCATCTTGTTTTTCATAGCACAAAAAAGAAATGTTGCAATAAATACGAGCAGAATGTTTTAGGATTTTTTTAAATGAACAGCTGGGTGAATATTTACTAAAGCAGCAAATTATAAGCTACTAACGCAAACATTTTTGTTTTAGTAGAAGTGAGAAAGTTCCAGTGTTTAAGGTTTTTGGGAAACTCCTTTCCATAATTGGGCCAAATATTAATAATAAGCGCATAAAAGTACACTTGATTGTTTAAAACGAACCTGTGTGCTTATTAATAAAACTAATAAAGCAAATTTCTAATTAAACTTTAAAATTTAATAATAATAATAATCTTTATTTATTTATTCTCTACTTTATTCAACCAGTATCATGTCTATTAATATTTTGAATATACAAATCAATCCGGAGCAATTTACGACAGTGCCAGTGGTGGCCTCCTGCCGGGCCGGCCCTTAGACCGGTGCGCCCACATGGGCGACAGCACTTGAGCCTCCGAATGAGCAAGGACTCGCGCCATTTGAGAGGACTCAGTCCGCCCCTAGTTAGTGCATAGATAATTGCCCAACGACCAACATAATATATAATATCCAGAGAAAAGACACAAGCTAGGCCCATGTTTCCCTCAAATTTATAATTAACGGGAGTTGACGTCACAAACGGCCTAGCCGATTACAGCAGAGGGGAGGACGTCATTTCAGAACTGAATTTTAGCGAACATTTGTCTACACCGAAAAGCAGTTCTGAAATAACGTCCTCCACTCTGCTGTAATCTTATTGGCCGTTTATGACGTCAGCTCCCGTTATTTTTAACGGTACCATCAGACTACTTCATGTGAATGAACAGCACTTTACTAATAATTATACTTAATAATAATTATCATATTTAATTTTAATCATATTTAATTTTAACCATGTTTAATTTTAATCATATTTACGTTTAATTTTAATCATATTTAATTTTTAATCATATTTAATTTCAATCCTATTATTTATTATTTAGAATTTGAAAATGATTATCGGAGAGACTAAAAGGAATTGGTTGGCTGAATTTATATGACTCAAGGATAGCAATGGTAATTCTGCGCCAAACAAGATGAGATTAAAAGAAATATCTTTAGTCATAACCATGGATAGGAAGGGAGATAACACCTTTGGCATCTTTTAAATAAGCTTAAAGCCACAGAACAAATTTTAGAACAATAAGCATTTTGGAAAATTTATAGCATTTCTGTAATTCATGTTTTTCCATTAGTCACAAAAATTAAAATTTTGTCACATAATGCAGCGTAAAGGTTTAATATTATTACAAAAAGTAAAACGAAATGTGAATGATTGATAGTCTACATTGTGTTACATTAATAGTTCTTTTTTAACTATATTTTCATTGTCAGTATCAATTATTTATTCAATAAGTATGTAGCGAATGATGGGTGAAGGAACTTTTTGGACGTAAAATATTATTTCAAGGTTAAATCACAGCTTACCTGATGCTGAATCATGGTCTAGTTTTCCGAGGAATCCGTACTTCCGCCGCCCAGAGGCGTAGTTGCTAATATGGGCCTCAATGCAATCGCTGGTAGAGGACCCCCCACACGAAGGCAAGGGCCCAATGCAACTGCATTGGTTCCATTAGCATGGCTACGTCACTGCTTCCACTCCCTAAGGAATAAACTTCTGAATACAGATTGGAAAACTTCTTACATTACACTTTCAAAAAGCTGCGAACCAATTGTTACACACTAGCCTACCAAAATTGTGATTTACTACGGCTGAACAGGACGTATAATAACCAGAAATTCACAGCTCATACTGATACGAAGTCGTGCCCTGTGGCATAAAAGTATGTGCAGTAGGACCCCGATTATTCGAACGTTGCTTAACTGACGTCCGGATTAAGCGACATGATCTGATGTGCTTTTTTTTTACCATTGTTTTACTAAAAGATAGTTGACTGTTTCGGTCAAAACGCTCATTTTTTTTTGTGTATTTTGGCATTAAATGAGCGATCAATACAAATAATAGATAAATAGTAATTTCTGACACCCATGTTTGAGTTCGAACTAGGGTTTCCAATGAAAAGAAGAAAAAAGACATCGCACTGACTCCGAGTCGAATTAGGGCCCCTCCGTTAGATACGGAGTGTCTTAAACACTAGGCCACTACGGCACAGGAAGGACGCTCGCATTCTGCGCATGTAAGATTTTTGTAAGATATTATATATTTTACCCCTCTCACAAGGGAATCGCCCCACATGGAAGTCAAACCCAGGGTAGTGACTGAGCGCGACAGAAAGATCTGTCGATGCATAACAAATATCGGTTGTTATTTTTGGATATTCAAAAAACGGAATTTTTTACAGCTGTTTGGAAATTTGTAAATTATGGAATTTTACTCCTGCATTGCAGCTTCCGTACATCAGGGAAATATCAAAAATAAAACTAGAAATATACGTGAACAAACTGACAGCGTACATGAAAAATTAATATTTATAAACAGTATCATGGCAACTAATATAAAGAAATGCTATACATATATATTGTTACTTACATTAAAAGGAAATAGTAAATGCGTTTATGAGGGCGCGATGTGATGCAAAAGCGATGAAAGAAATACGTGAAATACCCAAAGTACAGAATTTTGCGGAAATCGTAATTTATGAAGTCAGTTTCGCTGAAACGGTGTTTAACTAATGTAAAGCATTACGAAAATAATGAAATATATAATTAATGCAAAGTGAAAGTGCATCATATTTATAAAAATTATGAAAGTGATAATTGATATAAAAATGTGCAAAGCATAAAACTGCATCACAGTGTATGCATGCTATAAATATCATACTCTGACAGTCCGTAGCAGAACATGTGTCCTGTGTAAAAATGAATGAAACTTCTATAACGTTTCCAAAAGTTAAGTTTTCATGAGAGTTAACGTAATTACATTTTATCCATGGATAGCGTAGTATTGGCTTATATTGTGGAGAGTTTGGTTGATTAAAAACTAAAGAGTGCAATTTTATTATTTCGTTTCTAGACGTTGTATTTACGTGTCGTTCGTCTGTAGCAAAAGTAAAATTCTTTAATAAATAACTTACATTTGCGAAAAAAATAGACGTTAAAAGGTTGAATCATAGCGGTTGTACCAGGAGGAATTTGCGTTTGTTTGTTTTTTGGTTTTACGGCTCAAAGACTACAGTGGTCATGCTGCGCCGGGACCTACTGTTTTCCGAGGAATCCGAACCTCTTAAGGCCTGGGGAACCAAACCCCGGACTACAGTGAGCAGTGCGATCTTTATGAGATCTCTGAGTAAGCGTTACAATCTGGTGCAATTATTTGGCATATTGTCATAGGTCCGTGGGTCCACCGCCCCTGCCCATGAATCCAGCATGACACAGGACAGAGGTTGTATTATATATTAGATGCCATTTTATTTATTTGATTAGATGCTATTTTATTATTTGATTAGATGCCATTTTATTTATTTGATTAGATGCTCTTTTATTTATTTGATTAAATGCTCTTTTATTTATTTGATTAGATGCCATTTTATTTATTTGATTAAATGCCATTTTGTTTATTTGAATGGATGCCATGGATGCCCTTTGCACAATATTATTATTAATTTCCTCAAGAATTGAGGAAGATAAACAGCAAATTATTTTTTACTTATTATAATATAGAGCAAAAGAAAGTCGATGCGATTGTAGTTTCTTAATTGAAAAAAGTTTTATCAACTTTAATCCACTCATATATAGAATTGCCTTAATTATGTATTTCTTTCTTTTTTTAGAAAGCGTGAAAAAAAAGAGAAGGAAGGAATAAACAAAAATAGAAAGCAAAGGCTCTTCCTCTTTCATTTCAGAAAATAATAGTGCGGAGCCGAAGTCCTTATCGAATGTCGGCGAAGTGAAATGTGATCGGAATTCGAAGGAAATGACGAAAACGCATCCCGTGTCGATTTTTCTTTCTTTCTCTTTTTCCCGCAACCTCTGCGATATCAATAAACCAATAAACCACTCAAGAAAGGTTCTTTCGCTGTTTCGTTCTTAAAAGTAATTTTAATTTTAAAATAAGTAAGAATTTCTTTAAGAAAGAATAAATTGGTTAGGAAAATTTATTGTGGGATGACTTTTTGTGGGTTAATTATCGCGCATTTAGAATGAAACATAATTGTCAATAATTATTGAAATATAGTTTAATTAGGTTTTAAGATTTAAATGCCAATTTAATATTAAAAATAATTTACATTATTATCACCTTCTTCATTATTAACATATATACACATTCATCTTCATTTTTGGCATTATCCTGTGTTCGACTAATCAATTTTTTTTGTAAATGCCATTTAGATAAACGCTTTTGAGGACTTAGACTTCTATTTTTTTCTCAACGAAGTTAAAAAATTGCTAATAAATACTATTTAGTATTTCAGCACTATTACGAAATTATTGTAAATAGAGCAGGGAACCCATTTTATCCTAAATAAGTGGAGGCGGACTTGATTTCGAATATGAAAATTTTCGCATAATCGACCAAATTCAGTTTTCAGTATACCGATAGTAAAATAATCACAACATTCACCAAAAACAAGTTTAATTACAAGTTCCGCAACTCAGTGGCGGATTAAGCGGCTGGCGGACCTGGCGGCCGCCAAGGGCCCCCGAATTTCAAGGGGCCCCGAGCTCGGGAAATTCCCAGTTCAAAAATACCATAATACAAAAAAGCGAAAGATGCAATACTTAATATTATTCACGTATTTTATATATAAGTACAGAAAGTTTTTTATTAAATTAAAGTTAACTAAAAATCATATTAGTTCAAACGTGAACTGGCGCACCCACATTGGGGGTTCGGGCTTTCCCTTGGGTTAACAAAACTAAAAATTATTACCCCACAGACAATGAAATTTTTTTTGAAAGTAGTAAAATTGAAAGTAATGACGATCCCAGCAACATTTACTTTAACTCATTGATGAGACTGCAACAATCGCAGTCGCTAGGGCTGTCTTCAAACGCTTTCTAGGAGGTAAAGGTAGACCAAAACAATTAAATTGGAAATTCTGACTGCAGATATTTCTAATTATGTCAAGAAATCTAACCTCACTGATGAAGATAGGATAACAGTGCTAAAAAGTCTTTGCGAACCATATGAAAATTGCAATTTTCCCACGACCGTCACAAGTGCTGTATAAAGTCAAGGAAAATCTCACCACAGTCTGAAGTTTGTCCATTTGAACTAAATAAGCCTAACTTGCCCAAAGGTAGAAGAAGATAGTCGCTGTAGCAAATTTTGTGTGTTCTCTTTTCACCCCATGAAGTCGGTTTAAGCCACAGATCTACTTGTTTCAAAAAAATTTAATAATTGGAAGAAGACCTTGGAGAAGTTCAGATAACATTAGAACTTTTCTGTATCATAAGGATTCAGTTCACAAAGCTGATGAGTTTTTAAAGGTCACAAAAGGGAAAAAAGGATTCTGTAAATCAATTAGTAGACAAAGGGCAAGCAAAAGCATGTTTGGCACAATAATATTATTTTTAAACCTATTACTAAAACAGTGATCTTTTGTGGAAAACAAAAGCTGGCCATTGTAAAATTGTACAAAAAAATCCACCATTTTTAATCATTTAAGCATATTGCACTGTCAAATTAGTAGCAATTTAATAATGATAAATTATGGATGATAAGGTATGATCTATAACTATATATATATAATCATAAGCTATGATCTGTTCAAATTTATCGATTCTTCATAATATATATATATATATATATATATATATATATTTATTTATTATTTACATACCAACATCAAGCCCTACCGATGAAGAGGTTGAGGAATTCTATGAAGAAATCAAACAGCTACACATCAAGGGGAAACAACACATCAAGCTCATCATGGGAGATTTTAATGCAAGAATTGGACAACAGGAACAAGGAGAGACATCGGTTGGTAAATACGGATACGGGGAAAGGAATGAACGTGGCGATCAACTCATAGAATTTGCCGAAGCTGAAAATCTTAGCATCATGAATTCATTTTTTAAGAAGAAACTACAAAGAAAATGGACATGGAAACACCCCAATGGAGGAACCAGCGAAATTGACTATATACTGGCAAACAAGAAATCAATTATTGAAGATTGCAGCGTACTGAACAGATTTAATACTGGAAGTGATCATCGAATGGTGAGATGTAAAATGCACTTAAATACTAAACTAGAAAGGCAGAAGCTCATTAGGAAACAAGTATGTAAGAGGGTGGATTTAAAGAAATTAAAAGAAAATACCGAGGCATTCAAGTTGGAATTAAAAAATCGCTTTTCTGCACTGGAAGGACTTATTGAAGAAGTTGACATCTCAGAAGCAAATGAAAACATTGTTAAGACAATAATTGAAACTGCTGGGGAAATTGGTGGTGTAACCTGTAAAAAGCACAATAGCAAATTATCTGAGAAGACGAAACAGCTCATGAAAAGGCGAAGAGATATGAAGGTGGACAATCGAAATACCAGTTCCAGGATTGAGTACATAGAACTTTGTAAAACTCTGCGCAAAAGCATGAAAGAAGACATAAGAAAATTCAATTGTGAGTTAGTAAGGAAGGCCATTGAAAATAACAAGAGCCTTAGGGTTGTTAAAGGAAGTTTATCTGTTGGGAAGAAACACATCATTGCATTAAAAGGAGAGGATGGCACCGTAACAAGAAATAGGGAAGAAATACTTAGAAGAGTTGAAGAATTCTACAAAAAACTATATGAAAGTAACAGTGGATTAAACGAAGACACTGAAATAGTCGAAGGAACAGCTCCTAAAATCTTAAAAGAAGAAGTTTCATTTGCAATAAAAAATATGAAGAAAGGAAGAGCCCCTGGTGATGATGGTATTACATTAGATATCCTAAAAGAAGCTGGAGAATATGTAGAAGACATACTTGCAAAATTCTTTACCA
>QLNU02003225.1:81572535-81586434 GCA_006491805.2 Dysdera silvatica | reverse complement strand
AGTCAGATCTGCTCTAGAATTATTCCCAGTTGTAAGATATTTACAAAGGAAGTGCAAGAAAGTTGAGTTGTCAATTTCGACAAAAGTACTGTCATTCAAAAGGGCTTATCGCGGGCAGAGAAAGGTCAATGAAACTAGTCATCGCGGTTCAAAAATTTTTGAAGTATGGACTAATTTTGGCAATTCAAAATGGCATAAAGATAATAGGTAAGCTAATAAAAACAGGCTTAGACACACAATAATCTTCCTGAAAGTAAAAATTTATATCTGAAGAATTATATGAGTTAATAAGCCCATATTTTTGTGTTGATGATCACAGTCTTTAATGTGAATTTTCTTATTTATAATCATATCATTCGTTTTCCGTCCACTAAAGGGATGTTTTTTACTTTCCCTAAATATATAGTCGACCCCTACGCGTTACTGTTCATGCATACAGCTATAATATGCTAAAAATTGAAGTATCGATCCTATGTATTACTGCTCTTGTATACAGTTATGCACATAGGAGCAGTAACACGTAAGTGTGGTATTTCACCTTTATGCATAGCTGTATAGAGGGGAAGTAAAACGTAGGTGTGACTTTTGGTCTATGTATTAACGAAAAATAGGAGAATCTCCTTCTAATAGATGAAAAACGAATGATGTGATTATATGTCAAAAAATTTCCGTTGGTGACTGTGGTTAACTACAAAATGTGGGCTTATTCATCCAAACGGTTCTCCGGAAATAAATTTTTATTTAAGGAAGAATATAGTGGGCCTTACCGTGTCTTTATTAACTTAACTATTGCTTTTATGCTCTTTTGTATTGCCGAAATTAGTCGATTTTTCAAAAACGGCTGAGGTGCAATGTGTAGTGGTGTTGCCTTTTTTCCTTTTTGAATGACACCATTTTTGTCGAAATTGGAACTTACTGCGCCTTCCTTGTAAGTTTTATCGAAATTTGTCTTCATTCCTTCTTTGTAAAATTTTTCATTTAATGTTCTTAAGCTATATTCTAAAGGCTATTATATTTTAAAGCAAAATAAAGTATGATTCAGGTTGTCATGCTCGAATAAAATTGAACAATTATATCGTCCGATTGATGAATCTTATCTGCTTGATGAAGCTAATAAACTTGATAAATCTTATCTACTTGATGAAGCTTGTATTCTTGATAAATCTTATCTGCTTAATGAAGCTTATATTCTTGATAAATCTTATTTGCTTGATGAAGCTTATAGACTTGATAAATTTTATCTGCTTAATGAAGCTTATGTTCTTGATAAATGCCATCTGCTTGATGAAGCTTATATTCTTGATAAACCTTATCTGATTGATGACAATATCAGTTATATTATATACTTGATGTATCATAGTTATTTGAGGGCAATTTTAATTATATTATAAGTTTGATGTATCATATTTATTTGAAGGCAATTTTAATTATATTATAAGTTTGATGTATCATATTTATTTGAGGGCAATATCAATTGCATCATAACGAGTACAATTTTGTCTCTAGTCGGAATGCGAAAGTTTGTTCGTGGTTTTAAGAACCATTATTTTGATACTCAAAGTGAAATAGTGGTATCTTTTGATTGGCTCGATTTTTTTATGATGGGAAATAAACACTGTGGAATTTTGAGACCATGAAAAAATTTTGCCTTTCCTGTAAAAATGTCAAATTTCAAGGTCGCACATCCCGTTTTCCGTGAAAAGTGAATTGTGAGTATGTTTCGAGTGCTGTAAGATTAGAAAGAAACTATATATAAATTTCTATTACCATATTCTGTTAGAACAATATTATCTTTTTATAAACATTCCCATGTTTCCGTGATAACTTGTTGCTTTCCATTTTTAAGCTGCAACAAAATGTGTGCAAAATGCCATTTTGCCCCGTATTCTGCCCTTATTATCTTAGTTAAGCAACATCATCTCAGTAATTTGTTTATTAAACATGAGAGCTCACTATTAGTACAATCTAACTGACGTATCATTTTACTGGAATATTGAGGTTGTTAGCAAATATAACCAGTTAAATATTCAACAATTGCAAAATCGACAATTTTATAATTAGGCCTATCTCAAGAAAGCACCAGTGCAAAAAACAACGATGTATACTATTTTGTAGATGTATATATGTACTAACACATGAAAAAGAAAAAACAGCGTGGCCTCATGCCATTTTCAAGAAAAAAAGAAACATTACGAAAAAGAAGTCAATGATCACACTTTCTATTCCAAGGCCATAGCCAAGGGACAGTGGGGGCAACACTCCGTCAAAAGTTGGAAAACGATATATCCAAGATACAGCTAAAGAATACTAAATTAAAATATAAACTTCAAACCTCTAAATTTTCCCAGCTGGGGACCAATTTCTCCCCGGTCAGAAAATAAAACATCTCCCCCCACTCCGCAATCCTTTGTTCCAAATGGTATAGTCTATGTTTTGACAAACTATGTGACTGGGTAGTGTGCATTCTTTTGATGGAACAGAAAAGAAAAAAATAAACAATGCCATAGTATAGTTGAATATATGTACTATTAACGCCTGGAAAGAAAGAAAGAAAAAACCATGCACTCTCATGATAGTTTTAAGAAAAAAATTGACGAAAAGGCATACATTTTTCAGTAATGTATATATATGTAAATTGGCACATGGGAGAACTGTTGAAAAGCTTTTTACATACGAAAACTGTGCAACAAAACGAAAAAGAAAACATTTTGTAAATTACAATTTTACTTACAATTAATTTACAATTTTTACTTGAAACATTTACCTTCGGAGAAGTAACAGGTTAGTAGCAGACACCTGAACAAGTTTAGTCTGCAATGAAAACTGTGATATGAGAAGGAAAAAAGAGATTTTACTCTAATGAGCATCTGTCAAAAAATCTAAATAATACTGAAGATATATAATAATAATTATTATATTTTTTCAAACCATATGTTGGGCTTACATATCACAATTATTCATTGCATAATTACATCTATTTAAATGTGATTAACATCATGTATATATTAATCCAGAGTAGACATAATTAACTTCAGTTATTTAACATTATACATAACATGCAAGTAATAATTCTGTACAGCGCATTTTCTGTTTAAAATAAATATTGAATTTAATTAGTGTAACGTAACTTAATCTGGAGCTGAAACCGGTCCATAGTAAATACAATCAAGGTGTATAAGAAATTTCTCGACTCCAAACACACTCATCTTGGATGTTTTTGCCTTTGTGCAAAATAATGCCCCTCCTCTGTTCTTTTTTCTTCCTTTTTTTCTTCTTATTTTATTGAATTAAAATGAAATTAGTTTATAAAGAATATGCCATTTATTCTCCATTATTATAATTTACATTCATTCACGCCTACTATGATATTCATTCCCATCGTTCTGTAACAACCATTCTTTTAATTTTTTTAAACATGTTTTTATTTTTCAACGATTTTATCATTTCTGAAATTTTGTTCCACATTTTTGGCCCTTTGCATATTATGTAATAACGTTTTGACTCTGTTCTTATTTTTGGTAATTACAGCTCTTGTATTATTCCAAGTTTCTTAAAGTTTCTTTTGTTTTGTATTCCAATTATGTCAGCTTGCCTTTTTTACTTTATTCTTTTAAATATTTTAACACAAACATCGTATCTATGAATTTTATAGATGGTCATTATTCTTAAGTTTTAGTTTGAGTTCTCCAATGTAATCATGAATTCCAATAAATCGCTTTTGTAATCCTTCCGGTCTTTGAAGATTCCCTCTCCCCGACTTTCTCCCCAAACAATATTACAATCCAGTATTTGGCTGTATAGTAATGCATAATATAATTCTATTTTAAGTTTTCTAGATAAGCAACTCGAAATCGTTCTAATCATATCAATTCCTTTGCCGATTTTGTTGCAGGTTAGATTAATGTTGTCATTCCTGTTTAGTTTGTTAGTAATTGTTATACCTAGAAATTTAAGATTGTTAACAATTTCTATAATTTTTCCATTTATTTTAATATTTAGGTTATTTTTGATATGCTATATATTTTGTTTCCTGTTTGTAAAAACCTTTATTTTAGTCTTATTTGCGTTTACTTTCACCAGGTTAGACATGAACTATCTTTTGTATTTTTCTATTTCTGTTATCATGTTTTCTAATAACTTTCTGAGCATCGTTCTCCTGTATTATTATATTAGTGTCACCAGCAAAAAGCATAACATTTGCTTGTGCGGATATATTTAATATGTCATTTACATATAGTAAATATAGAAATGGTCCAAGGTTGGATCCCTGCGGGACCACAGAATCAGTATTAATTTCATCTGAGCTTTCATCTTTTATAAAAGCAATTTGCTTTCTATTTGTAAAGTAACTCTTTATGTTTTTATTTTCCCCCGATAATTCATATACGTTCATTTTTTTCAGCAGAATATTTCTATTAATTGCATCGAAAGCCTTGCTTAAATCGAAATAAATACCAATAACGTATTGTTTATTTTCTATCGTATCAGCATATCTATCTGAATGAAAGTGAAAATATTATAGATGATAATGAAGAAGAACATGAAATCACTGTACAGTTTTGAAATCTCTTTTATACTGTGATGAAAGTGAGTACAGTGTCACATACCGAGTTACCGTTTCATTTTATATGTCGTATCCTGGAGTAATTAGTGAAAGTGAAGATAATAATATCAATGTGAATTGTATGAAAAGGCATGGAAAAAATACCCCCAGTCTCGCAGAAGGTGTTAATTACTGGCACAAAGGAAAGCAAATCTTATGCAAAATATGCTCCCCATTTCCATTAAATGCACGATTTTTTTGTCTTTCTGAAACAGATTTTAAAATTGTTTGCAAATTGCGCGAAGAAACTAATAATTTTAAATAGGAGTTGTAATTTACCATTTTTTTACCTAGTTTTCGTATGTAAAAAGCTTCTCAACAATTTTCCCAGAGTCAATTTACATAAATGCATTATTCAAAAATGTTTGTCTTTTCGTCAATGTTTTTCTTCAAAATGGCATCAGAGCGCACTGTTTTCTCTCTTTTTCAGGTGTTAGTAGTACATATACTCAACTCTACTATGATATTGTTTTTTTCTTCTTTTCCATTCCATCAAAAGAATGCACAAAACCCGGTCACACAACTTGTCAAAGCATGGACTATACCATTTGTAACAAAGGATTTGGGGGGAGGGGAGAAAAGAGCTGGTTTATTTCCTGACTGGGCAGAAATTGGACCCTAGATGGAAAAATTTAGAGGTTTGAAGTTTGTATTTTAATGTATCATACTTTAGCTGTATCTTAGACACGTCGTTTTCCAACTTTTGATGAATTGTTGCACCCCCCACGCCCCTTGGCTGTGGCCTTGGGATAAGAAGTGTGATCATTGACTGCTTTTTCGTAATGTTTGTTCGTTTTTTTTGAAAATGGCATGAGGCCCACTTTTTTTTCTATTCCATATGTTAGTACATATACTCAGCTATAAGATAGTATACTTCGTTGTTTTTTGCACTGGTGCTTTTTTGAGATAGGCCTAATTATAAAATCGTCGATTTTGCAATTTTTGAATATTTAACTGGTTATATCTACTAACAACATCAATATACCAGTAAAGTGATATGTTAGTTAGATTGTACTAATAGTGAACTTTTAAGTTCAGTAAACAAATTATTGGGAGGATGTTGCTTAATCAAGTTAATAAGGGCAGAAAATGAGCAAAAATGGAATTTTCACACTTTGTTGCAGCATAAAAATGGAAAGCAATAAGTTACCATAGAAACAAGTGAATGTTTATAAGAAGACAAAGTTGTTCTAACAGAATATGGAAACAGAAATTTAGTATGTTGTTTTTTCTAAAGATACAGCACTCCAAACCTACTCACAATTCACTTTTCGCGGAAAACGGGATGTGTGATCTCGAATTTTGACATTTCCTACATGGAAGGAAAAATATTTCTCATGATCTCACAATTTCACAGTATTCATTTCCCATAATCAGCTTCATCATAAAAAAAATTTAGCCAATCAAAAAATACAATTTTTAGAGTATCACTTTTTTGTCTGAATTTCAAAATGATGGGTCTTTAAGCTCAAGGACTATAATGGTCATGCTGCGCTAGGACCTACTGTTTTCCGAGGAATCCGAACCTCTGGACCTACAATTTTCCGAGGAATCCGAACCCCTTAAAGCTTAGGGAACCAAACTTCAGACTACTGTGAGCAGTGCGATCTTTGCACCGTTGGGAGTCGAACCTGAGTTAACGGCGCACTAGGCGAACGCGTTACCACACTGCGCCACTGCAGGGCCTGAAGGCGAAAGAAAAGGGAAAAAGAATAGAAAGAAAATAAATGAAGTAGGAAAGTAAAAAGGAGTAAGAATAGTTAAAGTAACGATAGGAGGAAAACACAGTAGAAAAACTCAAGAAAATAAAGAAATAAAACAAGCAAGTGAAAGAAAATCGCCTAAGGTCGATATTTAAATTTAGCGGGTTTCAATTAACATTAATTCGCGGCTCTCTAATTCGCGACTTCTAATTCTCGAACCCCTAATTCGCGGCCCTCTAGCTCGCAGCCCTTTAATTCTCAAGTAACTCGGTAGGTTTTCAATGTTAACAATAGCCATTGTTTCCGGAAACCTTTACCTTATACGTTTTATGGTGTACATAGAGACAGCTAGCCAGATAAACCAAAAGTAATAGCGTGTTTAATATCTAAAAATAGAGAATGATAAATGAGAAGAATATGAAGTAGAAAAAAAGAAATAGAAAGGAAACAAAAATAAAAATAAGCAAAACTTATGAACGGAATAAGAAAGATTTCGCAATATTTCGAGAACTTCTGTTGTCTTTATCAAGCAAAGGGTCGAAAAAGTGAGAATGCCCTCTACTTATACACCCAGTTCCGGGTTTCCCCAGGTCAGTTCTGCACATAGGTTTTCACTGAAATTTTTTTCTTTGTTTTCCCCACCTTCGTAGAAAAATCTTATGCGATTCAAGAGTAGGTTTTGAGATGTTGATGGCTCGATTCAATTACATAATATGCTTGATGAACTTTATTTGATTGATGACAATGTCAACTATATAGTCTGTTTGATATATCTTATCTGATTCGTGGCAATATCGATTATATCGTTTGCTTGATGAAAATTATGTGCTTAATGAATGTATCAGTTACATCGTCTGCTTGATGTATATTAATATTCTTTTGTTATTACCTTTTATACGTTAAGAATTCGGTTTGTCTCAGTTGCTCACAAATTAATACCTTTTATCATTACCACCATGTACGACTTCGGAGACTTAAGAATAAATATTGTAAGCTTAGGGAGCAATCACCTGAATTAAATTGTTTCAAATTTCGTGAGCATTGCCATAATCCCAGATTAGTCGTGGGCTGAAAAGGTGAGAATCTTTGAGTTATTTAGTGAATTTGGGTAGAAACGGCCCAAGCCGCTTGTTATAATTAAACCTTTAAATAGCTTGGGAATATGCCTAACTAAGGTTAATTATTGCCATAAGTTTACGGGTTTAAATGAAGAGTCAATTTATATGGAATAATTGTTAAAATTTGGACATTAAGTCATCATCTAGAAAGACCATATGCCACGAAAGGTTAGAGATAATTTATCTTAGCATAATTTGTTTTGACTTAGAATATCCGACGCTATTTATATGCATAATATATATATATAAGTGAAATTAGTGAAATTAGAAGAAAAGGTGAAGAGTTGGTGGAACTTAAAAGTGGACATTTGTTTTATTATAGAGGAACGGAAACTGGAAGAACAAGTGGTGTTGGCTTCTTAATCAACAAAAGAATTAAAGACTGTCTTCTGGAAGTTGAAAGTACATCAGATCGAGCAGCGAGGCTCGTTGTTCAACTAACCCAGCGATACCAACTTCAAATAGTACAGGTATATGCACCAACATCAAGCCATACCGACGAAGAGGTTGAAGAATTTTATGAAGAAATCAAAGAGTTACACACCAAAGGGAAACAACATATCAAGCTCATCATGGGGGATTTCAATGCAAGAATTGGACAACAGGAACAAGGAGAGACATCGGTTGGTAAATACGGATATGGGGAAAGGAATGAACGTGGCGATCAACTCATCGAATTTGCAGAAGCTGAAAACCTTAGCATCATGAATTCATTTTTTAAGAAGAAACCGCAAAGAAAATGGACATGGAAACACCCAAATGGGGGAACTAGTGAAATTGACTATATCCTGGCAAACAAGAAATCAATTATTGAAGATTGCAGTGTACTGAACAGATTTAATACTGGAAGTGATCATCGAATGGTGAGATGTAAAGTGCACTTAAATACTAAATTAGAACGACAGAAGCTCATTAGGAAACAAGTAAGTAAGAGGGTGGATCTAATGAAACTGAAAGTAAATACCGAGGCATTCAAGTTGGAATTAAAAAATCGCTTTTCTGCACTGGAAGGACTTATTGATGAAAGTGATATCTCAGAAGCAAATGAAAACATTGTTAAGACAATAGTTGAAACTGCTGGGGAAATTGGTGGTGTAACCTGTAAAAAGCACAATAGCAAATTATCTGAGAAGACGAAACAGCTCATGAAACTCTTAGCGACTCTATTAAAACATCAGCAGTCATCAACTCTTTAAGATCAACAGACATTGAGGATGTGTACATTGACATGGTGAAACGTGTGTATAAAAATGCAAGTGCAAAATTTCGGTTACATAAAGATACCAAAACTATCAAACTTGGCAAAGGGGTGAGGCAGGGAGATACCATTTCTCCAAAACTTTTTACTTCAGCTTTACAGATGATTTTTCAGCTGATAAATTGGAATAACAAGGGAATAAAAATAAATGGTGAATATTTAAATCATCTGCGGTTTGCTGATGACATTGTTATTTTTTCAACGGACCCATTAGAACTCCAAGACATGGTACAAGAGCTCTCAACTAGAAGTGAAGAAGTTGGACTCAAGATGAACCTACAAAAAACTAAGATCATGTTCAATAATTTTGTAGAGGAAACAAAAATACAAGTTGACAACATTGAGCTAGAAATTGCTGATTCATATATTTACCTTGGCCAGCTGATTTCAATGGATGGCAACATTATGAAAGAACTCAACAGACGTATTAAACTTGGCTGGAGTGCATTTGGAAGAAACAGTTTTATCCTGAAGGGGAAATTGCCTTTGTGTCTAAAAAGAAAGGTCTTCAACCAGTGTGTATTGCCAGTCCTCTCTTATGGATCAGAGACATGGAGTCTAACAGTTGGAGCAATACGAAAGTTACAGACAACGCAAAGGAGCATGGAGAGGTGCATGCTTGGAATAACTAGGAGAGATCGAAAAAGAAACACTTGGGTGAGAGAGCAAACTAGAGTAGAGGACATCATTGTTAAAGTAAAAGGGCTGAAATGGCGATGGGCTGGGCATATTGCAAGAAGAACTGATCAACGATGGACAACAGAAATTCTGAACTGGATTCCAAGAGACCACCGAAGACCTAGAAAACGTCCTCAAACTAGATGGGTGGATGAAATAAGAAAACAGGTTGGGGTGACGTGGAAACGAATGGCCCAGGATAGACTTGTGTGGAAAGCATTTGGAGAGACCTTCATCCAGCAGTGGATAGATAATGGTTGAATATGATGATGATGATATATAGAGTATAAGAATAGCATTAAATATATTGTAATGGAAATACCACTAATGAATGATTTAACCAAGCATCGTGCAGGCTTTACGGAACAGAGTGGGAAGTTTACACTATGTAACCTAATTTTTGTTTAATTTGCACTCTCTTTCATTTACTGAAATTATTCCTTGATTTTCTTACATTCTTTCATTATCATACGTACACACGTTAGGGATGACATAAGGTAGAGAGCTACCTACTGGTGTACATAACGGGAGGTTGATGAGGGTTGCAACCATCCATTGCGATGAAATTTTGTGCATATACCTATGGATACATGGGGTTGAATCTCTATAACCCTTCCAGTGTAAGCTTATAATCCCGTTACGAACTTTTTGCATACGCCTATGGAGCTATCTATGCAAAAGCGTTAGAATAATCCTTTTGTGATGGAAACATGACGGCAAGAAACGAACACCATTTCCATTACGTTGAGCGAAGACTCTCTTAGTATTAATTTTGAATGTTCGAAGCTCCCTTATAATTCGGTGGGAGGGACATAATGCCATTATCTTGTTCGCTGAACTGCCCTCAAATCTTTCCTCATGGATAAAGATACTGCTTATCTTCCTTTACGACTTAAATGAATTCAATTTTGTTTCCCTATGGATTGTCTAAGTGTTTGGATTGAAATTTAATGTGTGCGTGTACTTTATTTACACATCAGGGTTGGAGATTTGGCCGTTGATTCTGTGGGTATGACTTGGGCTAGGTTGGGCTTATCGACTAGGTATTTGCAGACGCTGGTAAGTGGAGTTGGTTAGAGTGTATTCTTACCTCAGTTTAGGTTTTATGAATATTTATTGATGAAATTTCTATGTTGTTATTATTCACTTTTGTCTATGTATTTATTTAGTGTAGTAAACGACATAAAGAAAAAACCTTGAGGCACCTAAATGAAAATGCCCTAATTTTTCTTACGTTACTGTTTGATTTAGCAGAGTTTTCATGACAATTTGCAGTTATAATATATTTAGAGGCATTTATTTCTTGAAGTTCATCTTGTTAGTAGCATATTAAGAACTATAATTTATGTTTCTGTAAAATTCTGGATTTTCACGTTAAAAAGGCAGGCTGTGGTAGAATTAAAATACTTTTTATGACTAGAATTTATTTCTTCACAGCTTTTCGTTCGAATTATAATTTTGTTGATTTAGAAGACTTTGGAAAAGAACGATACGTTCACAAGTTGGCCTATTTTAAACTTTGCTTCCGAAATTCTGTCCATAATTTTTTTATTTTATTCTAATATCAATTGAGCTACTAAGGATGTGTGTAAGGACTTAGATTTGAACTGATGATATTACATTTTATTTCATGTCAAAGACGCCCATTTGATGGTCAAATCTGATGACTTTCAAAGTTCCGCATATCGTTAAATAGTAATATGATTTGATAGCTGAGTGGTTGATGCATGGCAATCTGTCTATAATTATTATCTGTTCCAGAAACTGTCAATGAAGTTTTTGCGTTTTCCATAATAGCCATAACTTTTTAATTCATAAAAATCAAACTTTTGAAATTTATGAATTTTTATTTGTTTATTATTAACTGGAAAGAGGCGTGAATATTTTCTTCGCGTATGACATGCATGTGTCCGTATGATTGTATGTGTGTCATCACGACCATGAATATTAATCATGTCCAAGTCTTGTTGTTTCAACAAAATACCACTGAACAAAATTTCTTTTAAACAGGATGTAACGATAAAATAGCTTATTTCCTGTTAAAAATGTTGAGTCACTCATTTTGAAACACAACCATGTCAACTGATAAACTGTAGCAAAGTTATTCCCCTTTTAACTGAGTATAAATTTTTAAAACGGGTATTCTCTCTTTCTACTTTCATCATTCGAAGTTAATAATGAAAAATTTGATGGATCACCTATTATCCTGTATTTCTCGTGATGGATTGGGCAAATATTTTAACTATAAAAAAATTTGAGTAACGCACACGAATCAAAGCATTTGCCTTTAGGAATCCGATGAAAGTTCGCGAGTTCTACAACACAAAGGTTGGTCATGCTTCACCGAAACCCACAGTTTCATGGGAGATCCGAACATCCTATGGCATAGCGAATCAACCCCCAGATTACAGTGAGCATCCGATGAAAGTACACTCTGTCCAAATAGTCTGTCTATTTAAATTTCTGCACAGCATTCAAATTTTGAGGCTTTCATTGTAAAAGAGAAGCAGGGCTTTTGTAATATTATTATTAGTGTTTACTATCTATTAATCAACCGTACGTCATTTATTACTTTATAGTTATGAAGGATCATTTCCGGAGTATCCAAAAATTTGCTCATCCGAAACGTGGTCTTCTCCCTTTATTTCAGTTAATCGGGATTCGACTATAGTTACTTAAGGAGACTTCATCCCCCTTTCGTTAAAATAAGATCTTTTTTTATAATAAATAGGAAAAAGTCAGATTTTTCTAATTTTATTATTAGTATCTGTTAATCAACCGTAAATAATTTATCACCCTATAGTTATTATGAAGGATCATTTCCTGAGTATCCAAAAATTTCGCTTATCCGAAACGGAGTCTTTTCCATTTATTTCAGTTAATCGGGGTTCGACTACAGTTACTTAAGGAGACTTCATCTCCCTTTCGTTAAACTAAGATCCTTTTTATCAAAAATAGGCCAAAAGTAAGGTTTTTATAATTTTATCATTAGTGTTTACTACCTTTTAATCAACCGTACGTCATTTATTACTTTATAGTGATGAAGGATCATTTCCGGAGTATCCGAAAATTTCGCTTGTCCGAAGCGAGGTCTTCCCTTTCATTTCGATTAATTGGGACTATAGTTATTTAAGGAGATTCCATCTCTATTTCGTTCAACTAAGATCCTTGTTTTTAAATATAGACAACAAGTAAGATTTTTATAATTTTATTAATAGTGTTTATTATTTATCAAGCAACTGTATGTCATTTATCACCCTATAGTTATGAAGGATCATTTCCGGAGTATCCAAAACTTCGATTATCCGAAACGAGGCCTTTTCCCTATATTTCAGTTAATCGGGGTTCTATTATAGTTTCTTAAGGAGACTCCATCTCTATTTTGTTAAACTATGATACTTTTTCTGAATAATAGGAAAATGCTTATTCCATTATTAATTGAATAGGCTAGTGAAAAGGAGACTATTATTAAACTTATCCATTAAATATATACAGTTAGCTGTTGGGGATAAATTACTACAATGAAAATTTAAAAACAAAAGTTTACAATATTGATCTAGACAGCAGTTATCCAGTTTCAGCTTGTGTGTGTGTGTGAAAACACATCTTTCTCCCTTTAATTTGAAAACTCTTTCCAAACTTTGAAACTATTTCAAAGATAAAATGATATTTTTGAATTCATTAGGTAACCTTTTCTGATTCCGAATTGCCTCATGGACGTCACATCCTATTAGCACGCAAAAGCCCGGAATATTCGGTGATTACCACCCTTTCCCTTTATTTCACACAGTGAGCTTTAAAATCGCTCCATTTAAATTGTGGCTCATATCAGAATAAGCCATAATGAAACATAATTCTCCAGGCTCGAAGCTCTTTAGCCTTAGAATTGATCCAAGCAAGTCTAACAACTCAATTTCATGAGTGCTCTTCGCATATCAATGAACGAACCAATGGAAAGGCGTTTCGAGAAGGAAAGCAATAAAACGATAAGCAATAAATTTGAACGACTTTTACGAGTGTTATTTTATGAAGAAGAATTTTGGAGTGACGAATCTTGCCTTTAATTGACTTTGCAGTTTGCACGAATTGCTGTCAAACAACATGTTCGCATCTTACTTTTCCTCTGTGTCCACATAAAATTCGTGTTCCGAATGAGCGTACCTGACTGAGAGATTGCACAGTCCTGTTTTGAGATTCGCTTATTGTTGTTGTTGTTCGTAGTTAGTTTTAGTTTGCGTTTGTTTATCTATGCTTCCTCGAAGGAATTTGGAGAAACATCAGCAAGCAGTTCGAGTAATTACGTTTGGAAAAGTACGAGAACGATTCGTCCGAATGTCGTTTTCATATAATTGAAATCTACGAACTGTTTGAAGAACATGTAACAGAAAAGAATGAAATTAGATTGGAAAGAAGTATGTAAATTTTTCAATTTTTTATTCAGCTGTTGTTTTTTGTCACGCATTGTCGAGCATGTTGAACAACATAAATATTTTATGCTATGCAGCATCTATAATTTCTTTGTTTGTTACCCTTTCTATA
>QLNU02003225.1:81548163-81572435 GCA_006491805.2 Dysdera silvatica | reverse complement strand
GATGCACGTTTTTTAGTGGGAATAACATTCGCCATAACACTGATAATATACAGATAATATATAGAGTAAGAGAAACGACAAAATATAAATATATGTATTAAAAAAGAAAGAAAATAGGATTTCAAAACCTGGATCGCAAAAACGAGGTCAAAAAACCAAACGTGGAACAAGCAGCAGGCAATCGCAAAAGCGTGGTTTGTTTTAGGGAACACTGGTTTGTTTACAAACATAAAGTGCGTAGAGTAGTTTACTTCATTTGTCCTGCATCTGTTGATAAAATAAGAAAGTATGTATGTAGACACGTCTCCTACAATGCGCATAAAATTCTTAAACGAATACATGAATACGAAAACATCGAAACTAAATGTAAACAAACTCTGCGTCCCTTTAAAATGGCATCCTTGAAGATTCATTACTCTTTAGGTTTTTTTTCATAACTCAACTTCTAATGTAAATATTTTTAAACGGTTGGTCTTAAAATGGTCAGAAATATTTGGGCTTTCTGATAAAAAAATGAAAGACAGTTAATTTTTGAAACTTTATGGGCTATGTGCCCCCTTAATATAATTGGAATTACATTCAGGAACAGACGGCTACGTTTTTAAGTCAGCGCTTTAAGGGTGAGTACCTTTTAAATGGTCAACAAATCGATTTTTCAATTAGACACTTTTTAAATAGCCTAAATAATTTCGGACAGCTTAAATGAAACTGTATCAAAATATTATAATTAGTCACTTTACAACAAGCAAAAACGTAACACCATACATTACTTCTGAGCATGTTTTGTTTACTTTTTCGTTGTTTTTCTCAAATTTTTTTTTTCAAATTGCGCGCAGGACTGCTTTTAAACCGTTTGTGCTTTTTCCATAAAATTTGGTATTTAGTTTGGCATAGTGATTGTCTTTCAATTCTCCCATTAATACTTTGATATTATGTGAAATTACCACCAGGGGGCGGTGTTGTTGTGTATAAATTATTACGAAATTTTTTTACAAATTATGGAAGGTGTGTTTTAACATATTTTCATTTTATATATATATATATATATATATAATTTTATAGGGGAATTTCTAAGGTACACCTTGGAAATATTTTCCACTTTTCATCCCAATTCTAATTTCAATACAACTAGTTTATATTGCGCGTTACAGCATAATGAATTTTTATTTTGCTTGAGTTTCATGTTTTTAATTAAAGTAATTAAAAATAATTATTACACTCAGATATTTTTTACAATTTCATTAAACGGCAAATAAATTGTTTGTAGCTCACAAAAAAATTCTATATAATTATGTAATGACATCATTTATATATTAATGCTTAAAATTAGTGGAAATTTTCTTCGATTTTTGAGCTCGATGGTACTTACTCCCAACTCGTTAAACGCACCAACGAAATATTGCTCGCCGAGAAAAAGGCCGAATGAAGCGACAATAGAAATTCAGAGCTTCGCTTCAAAACGGAAATGTTTTGCGAACATGGTTACCATGGCGATGGAATATTTACGGCGAAAGCAAGTATTGTCAGAGAAGAGAAATTTTTATCGCATCATCATGTCAGCTAGTATTGCCAGATCAGAGGTTTTACCTCTGAATCTAGAGGTTTTGCATGGGGAAAAAGGTAAAAATTACCAAAACAGAGGTATGGCTTGATCAGAAATAAAAATTGAGATTTTTGATTACCACAGAGGTTTCTAGAGGTAAAAAATTTTCTGTGGGGTG
Organism: Dysdera silvatica; assembly: GCA_006491805.2. Lineage (NCBI taxonomy): Eukaryota > Metazoa > Arthropoda > Arachnida > Araneae > Dysderidae > Dysdera > Dysdera silvatica. Next base: position 81,570,714 of record QLNU02003225.1, on the reverse strand, counting down.
TGTTACTGGTCAAAGAAAAAAAATTAAATCAAAGAATTGAATAAAACTTTGATTCAAACTACAAACAGTTTAGTGTTATATCTGTTAGAATTATTTAATTACCCTGAAGTATTTCGAGGCACGTTGAGTGGTAACAGTAGAAGCGTGTAATTTCGTTGTGTTTTTGTTTCTTAAGGGGACACAGGACCTTTAAATCTTTAAAAAATCGATTTTTTATTTATTAGTTTAAAAAATAATATGGATTTTTGGCAGTGTTTTAAAACAAACCGCATCAAAATTCTTCAATTACTTCTTGCACTATTGTATAAAATAAAAATAACTATTACATGTTACCTTGTTACCAAATTCCAACTTGAACACTCTTTTCTCAAACTCACTGTTTCTATATTGCGCTCAGTTACCTTCAGAGCTTATAGCACTAGAGTCCTAACATTTTAATATGCTTTTATATCATAAATACCTATATCTTAAAACCAACTGACAAAGTAAAAATATATTTTCAATAATTTAAAAGAAATACGATATTTAAAATATGTCGATTTTTTTATATAATTGCTATATATTATTTTTTATACATTTTAATGACTTATTTCTTCCATATTTTCTGGTTTTAGGTTAAAGCTGGTACCTTTCTTGGTAATTTGTGTTTATGTGTGATAACAGGAATCATATCCTTTAGAACGTGAACAGAAGATATATACACATTAATAAGCATGCGAAATGAGTAAATTCCGCCTTTCTTTTCTCCCTTTTCCTTGCAATTATATGCTACACTGTACCGCACCATGATCGTTTTAACACACTAGAAGAATAGCGAGGAGCTTGCTAGGAAGGATAAGACGTCTTTTCTATTTTCTTCACGTCGCCAATGAATTACGTTTAACGTCACGTGATGTGGAGCCGCTCGAAGAGCAGCCGTTAAACTGGGGACACTGCTGTGTCCATCTTTTATATGGTCCAAAGTTCAGATATGCGCACTATGCTACAAGTTCTCAAACCGCCTAGGAAATCAATATTTCCGTTACTTGATTCGTTAGGTTAAACTTAAGAGGTTCCTTTACAATATGACGTTTCCCTTAAATGACCAGGTATGTATTTTATTAGAAACCCCATTCTCCAGTTGGAATAACGATGATAAAAAAGATTTTTTAAGTAAGGAAAAGCCCATGCCTGTGTTAAATTTAACTAAAGTTGCAAAAAAAGGACAAAGTATATAATCGGCATTTTAAGATTTCGTGATATTCGGAGTTTGAATGGCTGTGTGGGAGTTATTATTTAAATAAACTTTTTTGTATGCCATGTTTAATCATTGGTGTTAAATCAAATGTGTGGAATAAGAGTGGTTTCAATGATTTTGGTAACGTTACCCGTGCTCTTCACAAACATGAAGGTTTTTTTACCATGTGGATTGTACATTATGTTTTTCAAATCTAAAGAAAAATTTAAGTGGTATTGAGGATGCTTTAAAAGAATACTTTAGGCAATATATATTAAACGCTTCAACGAGAATGTGCAGCTTAATAGACGTTTCATTCAATTGCCCGCCCATTCGTGCTGTTCTTTACTTGGGGAAGCAAGAATTAGCATTTCATGGTCATCACAAAGATGTAACCTCCACTAATCATGGTAATTTTAAAGAATTGTTAGAAAACTGCATTTCGATAAGCCCTGTGGACATTCATGAGCACTTTTGAAAAATCACACCCATGTTTGCCGGCAATTCTAAGACTATTCAGAATGAAATAATTGACTGCATTTGGCAATATATCAATGAACATATCGAAAAAGAAATAAAGGATTGCATTTTTTTCTATACAAGTAGACGATTCCACAGATATTGTCCAAAAATCTCAATGTAGTATCATAATTAGGTATGTTATTGCTGGTGAAAATTTAGTGGAAAGATTTTTGGGATTTTATGACGTCAGTTCCAATCGGACTGCCGAAGCATTGTTTAACCTTGTATCAAGATGCCTCGAAAAGTTTAACTATAAATCAAAACTTATAGGATTACGTTTTGATGGAGCAAGCGTAATGTCAGGGCACTTAAATGGTCTTCAGTCCAAAATTAAAGAAGTAGCACCACAGGCAGTTTTTATTGATTGTTTGGCACATCGTCTGAATTTAGTGCTACAACAAAGCTGCAACAGCATTTCACAGTGTCGCATATTTTTTGCAACTGTAAGCGGCATACCTGCATTTTTTCATCATTCTGCCAAACGAACTCACGTGGTCGATACAGTCGTCGGAAGACGAATTCCTACTTCTGTTATTACGCGATGGACATCAAACTCTAAAATGTTGAGTGTTATAAATAAAGAATGGGATTCTTTAAAAGAAGTATTTACTGAGATTATGAACGATCCAACCTCCGATCAAACTTCGCTTAGGCAGAGTGTCGGCTATTTAAATATATTTAACGACTTTGAATTTTCACTTTTGGTTGTTGTTTTTTAGCGATAATTTTGGACTTACGGATGTTCTCTTCAATGTACTACAAAATAAGTCATTTGACATTAATTTTTGCATCTCACAAATTAAAAATACGCATATAAACAGCAAACTAAATGAGGATACGTTCATAGAAATTTTCGAATTAGTGATTTCGAAAACAACAGTTCCAACTGAACACCGTGAGGGACAAAAAAAAAGTGACGCTCACACAAAATAAAGTTCTTGCAAAATATAAAATTCATATTTTATGAAATATTAGATACTATTTCTTTACAAATTACTACACGTTTTCAAGATATGGAAAAGCTTCATTTTATTACATTAATGGATACTTCAAAATTTGTAGAGTATTCCAATAAATTTCTTACAAAAACAATAAATAATTTAAATGTGTACTACCCCAATATATTTACTGACTTCCAAAGATTGAAAAATGAATTAAAACACATATATCTGGATAAGCAGTATAGAGATATGAAATTACAAACATTCATGGAAATTTTAACAGAAAACAGATACATTTTTAAAGAAGCTTATAAACTTTTTTGCTTAATAGTGACTATTCCGTCCACTAGTATTTCCGTAGAACGGAGTTTTTCTTGCTTAAACAGAATCAAAATCAGTCTACGTAATACGATGTTTGAAGACAGACATAGAAACTTGTTAAAAATTTCAATTGAAAAGGAACTACTAAACGAGTTAATCGAGTTAATACTTTCCTTTCTTATTATTAAAGTCAGGTAACCACAAAGTTCTGTTTGTTTGGTGAAGATGGATAGAATATCTGATTCAATCGCAAATGGATTTTCGCAGTTTACGTTTTAAGGATAGTCACAAAGTTCAAATATGGATCTTTTGTTGAGGAAAGCTTCACTGTTTGTGTGTGGGTCGGCGCATTTGATCCGGTTTTCGGTTGAATTACAACGCATTTGAAATTTTGAAATTTCTGTTGAACTTAATGCTATTCTATCATGTTTGCTTTATAAATTCAAAGTCCGCACAAATGGTGCAGAAGCCTATTGCAAATACATATTGCATTTGGAAGCACTGCTGTAATAAATGATGCTGCACAAGAGAAGTACAGAAAAGTCCATTCCTTTGAACAATCGGTTAAAGATGCACTACTCGCTGAAAGGCCTGTCACTAATAGGCCTTGCACAGTAGTAACGCATTTGCACAGGCTTCCATTATCCTGGACTCGACTGCTATAGCCCAGGTGCATCGAGTGAGTTTACACACTCCTCGCTGGCTTGCTCTTCTATGGCTTTTAAACTAGTCAGCATGTGAGCGAGTTGCAACTCACTCAGCGAGTCTCGATTACACATAGCTTGTAAAACTCGCTCACCCCCCAGTAAAAATGTGCAACCAAAGTGCTCAGTAGATGACTACCATCAGTGATTTTTCTAAACTGGCTTTCAACTCCGGCCACCTCCGGTTTCAGCCAATCAAATTCAAGAAAACCGGGGAGATTAGCGGCTAAAGTGAAAGCGGCCACTCCTCAACTTCACTAGCCAAGTGAGCGGGAAGTTATCCAGACTTCATTACACTGAGAGAGTTTAAAGGCAGTGAGTAAATTTGCCAGCTAGAAGCATATAAACTCGCGCGATGTAATTGAGGTTGATCGGTGACAAAATAAAATGCCTATCGTCGAACTGCTTGCTCACTGTAGTTTGCGGAGTTGTTTTTCTAGCCTCTAAGGTGATTCGGATTCCTCAAAAAACTGTTGGTTCTAGTGCGGCATAATTTTTTTGTCCTCGAGCCATAAAACGAATGAAGAAAAGAAATAAACACTGTCAATAATAACAAAGGTAGCAAAATGGCTCGCCAGAAACTGGATCCAGTACTTCAGCAAGAGGCAGATATGCCATTGGTTGTCACCGAAAAACTCAATTCCCCATCTCTGGTGTTCCACTTCATTATAAGAAGCCCGCGTTTTGTGTAGTGTAGATTTTAGCAATGTTGCCCAACGTTTCTCTTAACTTCCGAACAATTACTGCTGCGGTATACATTAATTAACTCGAATGTACGTAAATTACAATCAGCACAATAAATTTTGGATTAATGCAGCCCAATAATTATTAGATTAATGCAGTACAATAAGTATTAGATTAATGCAGTACAATAAGTATTAGATTAATGCAGTACAATAAGTATTAGATTAATGCAGAACAATAAGCTTTTGATAAACAAATTTAGATTAGTGCAGATAAAATTAGTAAGGATAATAACTGGTTCACAAACGGCCAATACTCTTAACCAGAAAAAAAAAAAGAAATGTTCTTGCAGAAAGATGTTAAATTACGGACAAGAAAATTAGCCACCATATGACCAATGCTTTAGAATGCAGATTGCTGCTTCATTTACCTTATTCCTCTGATATTTTTCCAAGTGATTACCACACTTTCCTTGCTCTGGGCGACAATATTCTAATGTGAAAGTTTAGGAATGAGGAAGAGATAAAATTGGAGGAAGAGCTAGATTTCTTGACTCTCAAGATAGAAGGTAGGAGGTAAGGATAGGTTCCTTTTTTTGTGCCTCAAAATAAGTTATTTTGCAGAAACGCTCTACATAAATTTGCATCCCATTGGAAAAAGGTTGTCGGATATAATGGTGCCCAGTTTGATGAGTGGAATAATTTTAAAATATTTCTGAGGTTTTTAGTTTTTATACGAAAAGTTCATTGGAATTTTTTGATCACCCGATACTGTTGCATTTCCACCAAGACATTTAGCAGGAGTCAGAAGGTTAATTACGATATTTAAACTGCCCTATTTTCATGCTGTCTTCATGTCAGTTCAACGTGTCTCCATTCCGATAACACACACAGATGTTGTATGAGTGAACTTGTCTATTTTTTGTAAAAGTTTTGGCTTGTGGCAAAAAGTAAAAATATTTATCTATTAATCTACGTGCCCTTATGTATATAATAATGGAAATATATTATTGTCCTTCCTTTGTTTTTGGTTAATGCATAAATTGTTTAAAAATGCAGAAAAAACTTCATTTAAGATATAAATCACGTCTGCCCCGTTATTTTTTGCTGTAAAAATATTTTATACAAACGTACATTCGAAAATGTTCAACGCTATCTATGTAAATATATACCATTTTAAAAAATTTCGTTAAGATTTAAAAAATTGATAATGTTTACATTTTTTATTTCTGCGTGTAAGGAATGAGATGATATAATTACTTTCCTCTAAAATCAATATAAAATCTATTAATTGGGCAATTAATTGGATATTTTTCTTTTGGGGTCCGACCGACGTCATAACCGATTATTTAGTATCTCATCTAGGCCAGCTCATTAGCAGAGAGTCCCCAACGAAAGCGAACCAAGGCATTTTTTAATGACCTCTTTTTCCAATTTTTTTGTCGTTTAATTTCGTTTACTTTAGCTGAATTCTCGCCAGTTTATGGAACAGTTATTGATAGCTTTAAGATGAACAAAGAAAAAAAGCCAAAACGATTGGAATGTTAATTACGCAGAACAAGGGTCGATGTCTCTTTTTTAAATTTCATTAATGTACGCTTTTTAATACTAAAAATAATATAATAATAATAATAATTTTATTCAACCCGATATACAATATTTCGTGATACATAGCTTGAGCAGTATAAAAATTATAGAAATGTAAGAGAAGATCTATATTAAATTATTTTAAGTTTTGAAGTTAGAAATGGAAGAGAATATTATTTGAATAAATACAACGTTGAATTTGCGGTAAGTTTTAATACATCATTAAGAGCTTTCGACCCTTCACTGGAAGGTCATCATCAGAATGTAACAAGACTTTGTCAAGTTATAAATGGAAAAAAAAATTTAGAAATGAAACGATTATTAAATGATATCAAATGTAAATAATCACTTGTGTTGCAAATTTGTAAAATGAAAATAATGGTGAGATTAAACGTGCTAAAGTTATTATTTGCTCATTGATAGAATGTATTTTTCCACGCTCCACTTAGTTGTACCATTGTTTTAAGGTTGAATATTGTGGGTGTTCTTTGGTAGATTTCTAAGACTAATGGAAGCAATGGAAATCTACCAAAGAACACCTACAATATTCAACCTCGAAACACCGGTACCACTAAGTGGAGCGTGGAAATACATTCTATCAATGAGCAAATAATAACTTTAGCATGTTTAATCTCACCATTATTTTCATTTTACAAATTGGCAACACAAGTTATTATTTACATTTGATATCATTTAATAATTTTTTCATTTCTAAAATTGTTTTCCATTTATAACTTCACAAAGTCTTGTTACATTCTGATGATGACCCGTCCGTGAAGGGTCGAAAGCGCTTATTGATGTATTAAAACTTATCGCAAATTCAACGTTGTATTTATTCAAATAATATTCATCATAAATTGCGGGTATTACCAATATTATTGAATGGAAGAGAATATAAAGCCGAAGCTTGTTCCGAGATTCTCTTCCACAAAATGGTGATGTTGACAAGAAAAAAAGCAGAGTTTTATGGTTCTTAATTATGCTTGTTCTAAAGAGTTCCATTGTTGTATATCTTTGGTAGTGGGACGTGGACTCTTTCTAGTAACATAAGAACAGACTGAGCGTCGTTTTAACGAGTTAATCCATAAGAAGTGTAACGATATTTAGAACTTTTGATGGGCTTCATTTGAGAAAATTGCGATACACACCTGGATAAAATTTGTGAAATTATCTGTTTATCAAAATGCTAGCCAGAAATAAAATTGAGAGTCAGTATGTGTAATAAGAAATTTTGATTAAAAAACGTTATAATATTAGTACAGCACATGTTAATTAACAAGTTAATTGTACCATTAAGATGTATGAGGAAAAGGAGGGGCAGAGGTTCCATCCAGCAGGTGTCACAATTTTTCTTTAGGGAAAAAACGCAAATGTCGTTGCACAAACATTGCTCACTTGAAGTGGAATATTCCATATTCCTGAAATTCTTTTGTGTGTTACCCTCTAAGACGTCAATTTATACATAGTTATGTAAAATAAGACTGTAAACAACAGAAATCACAAAGCGTTCCCAAAATCAAATTCAAAAAATATCAAGGAGATGAAAACATACTTAAGGAAAGTACAAGCGGAGAATATAAGTAACAAATCGTTTTAAATGAAAGGAAACCTATTGAAAATAATAAGTACATTTGAGTGCCGCACAAACACACGTATACACACACTAAAATTGAAATGATAATTCTTTCTTTTGAAATACCTCTTGAACCTTAAAAATTCCATAAATCGAAGTTAAGCCCTTTCATATAAATTTAGGATTATCACAGTTCCACTCTATATAGCAAAGATAGTAATTCACGATAATTAACAACTTAAGACTGTAACTATAACTACCATATTTGAGTTTTCTATTCAAAAAAACTTCTGCAATGTTGAAAAAATACTGATTTCGTAAGTGAAATATATCTATAATAATGAATTTCATATTGCATAAAAATTATACACTTTTTAGGAAAGTTCATTTAAATTCATAAATCGAATTGAATACAGTGCATAGGTGGCGGTTCCTCCACAGGCTCATTCTAACTCTGTTTCGCGCCAAAATTCCATTCTCATGGACATTTGGCAATGAGTCACACGTACAACCAACTCCTTGGAATTTCCACCAAAAACGAAGGATACAAGCATTATCCAACTTCGAACCCTCTCCCATATATTTTCATTTAATGGGCAAAAACTGTCAAGAAAGACAGCTCAACGTTAACATAACTCACAGCAAGTTCTCCCCTCTGTGGGGTCAAACTGACCAATAGAAATTTATATAAACTATTGCGTCAGTACTCAATTGTCCAATCACGGTCCACAAAAATCATTCGAAGTAAAGTTTTGGACCGATCAATAAATACTCTCTTGCTCCTTAACTTTCGACCTGAAAGGATGTTCGCTGCTAGCCGTGATAACGACCCTCAATATGTAACTTACGCAACATAACGAACGCCCGGCATCTTGCCGTGGCCAGTGTACGCTCCTCAACCTCCAAATAAATATTTCGTTTAATGTGCATCCTCTCTCCTGTCTATCTGCATTCACCTTCTGAGATAATAGTCAAACTATGCCGCACGACGTACGCCACCCGTCACCTGGTCAGCCGTCAACATACACACTACGGCGCATCAATTGGCAACCCATCTGCCTGTCGGCAACTGGCGTACCTACAAACCTTGCGGCACATACATATAAAATTAATGAAAATTTGTAGAAAGTACATCATAATACATATAAAAGCCCATGGTTTAAGTACGAATTTCAACATAATAATAATTTGAAGTAGTATTCTGAGTGGAACGGATTTTGATTTTGTTTTTGTCATTACCGTAATTTATGAAATAAAGCAATTCATTTGCTTTAGATATTATTACCAAAATTATGTCTTAAATGTTTGAATTCATGAATCGGAAGCGAATCCAGGGGCGTACACCCTCCAATTATGACAAATTTAAGCTTATTGTCTCTACAAAAATTTTCAAGCTTTGTGCTCCGTCCACCCCTATGGAAACCTTTTCTAGATCTGTTTCCGCGTTCAGCACAGACTTTCATGTTCCACAATGTCGAAAAAATATAGAAATAAAAAACACGTTCCGAAACACGCTTACTGTTCTAAAATTGGTGGGTACTGCAAAAATTCTTAATATCAATTATATCTCGTCGGTAGGTTAGGTAATTAGATATATTGGGTAATTCAGATAAAAAAAAGGAATAAATAATTGCAGAATTATATATTTCATTGTTGTATAAAATCCAGTTAACTAACTAGAGAAGACGTAATTTGCGTTTTCTGCATAAAATTAAGGCTAATAAATAGAACAATAATAGTTTATATAAATTTTAGTAAGGTAATTTAAAAAAATAATTTGAACGGCATTTAGTAATTTAATCATATAATACAATACAACACAAATGAATTTATTTTCGTTCATATGCGTACAATTTGTGTATACGTACAATCATGATGGATTACATGCTAAAACAAAAAGTTAACGTACATGCAACCTGAAAACTGTGTTTATGTTTGGATAGATAAAAAATAAGTTTTAAGTGTTTTTTGAATTTTTTTATTGGTGTTAAATTTTTTATTTCGTTTGGTATGCTATTCCAAATATTTAATCCGTAATAATTCATATTATCTTTTCCATAATTAGTTCGAATATTTTTGGTTTTAATTTCTTTTTTATGGCGAGTATTATATTTGTGGTCTTCTTTTATTATTTCTATTATGTCTATGTGTTTTCCTTCATTTATTCTTTCCTATACGTATTGAGTATTTTTAATTTGTGTATATTTTCCATGTTTAGTAGTGTTGTTGATGTTCGTGTCTAAATTGATCGGTTGATTAATATGATGGTTTTATTTTATTTATTGTGTCACATAATAGTTTATTTGTTTTTAATATGTTCGTTTTAGTTAATTTTTCCCATGTTGAATTTCTGTATAACAATGTACTATAAATTATTGAATAATAAATATCAATTTTTGCATTTCAAATTAGTTTACTCTTTAATTTTGTTAAAAGTTCATTTATTCTTCTTATTTTTTTTTATTTATATCATCTATTTGTTCATTCCATAAAAGTTTTTCGTGTAATTTAATACATAGAAATTTCATTGATTTAACTCTTTTTAGTGTTTTTCCATTAAATTTTATATGATTTTCTACGTTATTGATTTTTTTATTGTTAGCATGTAATATTATATATTCGTTTTTTTAGTAATTGCTATGAGATCGTTATCATTGAACTAGTGTTGAATCAAATTTAATTTAACTTTTATTATGTTTGTTAGCAATTCAATATTAGATCCACCTATTGACCAGTTTATGTCATCAGCAACTAATAGTATATTATCATCTAAATACATCAAATCATTTATTGCTAATATAAAGAATAATAGTCCGAGTGTCTTTCCTTGTGGACTACCTCTTAAATTAATCATTTTTTTTCTGACGATTTATTACGTATTTTGGCAGTTTGGTAGCAATCTTTAAAATAATTATCTATGAGGTTAAACGTTTTTCCTCTTATTCCTAATTTAAATAGTTTTTCTTTAAAAATATCTCTGTTTATTAAATAAAAAGCTTTGCTCATATCCAGGGAAACCCACATATTATTTCTTTAGCTTCAAATTTTTGTTGTATGTAGTTAAATATATTTAATAACAAGTCCTCTGTTGATTTATTTTTTGGACATCCGTATTGGTTAACATGTATTAGTTTATGGTGATTTAAAAATTCGATTAATCTCTTGTGAATTACCTTTTCTAGTATTTTTGAAAACACACTTGTAATTACTATTGGTCTATAATTGTCTATGAGAGTTTTTTCTCCCTTTTTTAAAAATCGGTTTAATTACAGCAATCTTTAGTTCATTAGGAATTATACTTGTTTCAAAGATATCATTTATAACTATCGTTAATGGTTCTTTTTAATATTGAGCACTTTGTTTAATTACTTTTGGCGCTAGGTCGTCAATTCCTGGTCCCTTATTTGGATTTAATTTATTAGTTTATTTAATTCTTTTACAATTTCGATTTCAGAAACCTCATGTTAGAAAATACTATTTGTTAAGCTTGGCTGAAGATATTTTTTGAACTTGCTGTTTAGTGAACTTGATAAATTTAAATTTTCTGATACGTTTATGTTGAATTTATTAAATTCATTAGCTATTTTTCTTGGGTCACCAAATATTTCATTTTTTAAGTATTTTTATGCTTGTTTCTTGTTTAATATTTTTTTCGTCCTAGTAATTTATCAATTGTTTTCCATTTCTGTTTTATTTCATTTTTTTGATAACATATTATGATAGTGTTTTTAACAATAATGGAAAAATAACAACGTTTTACACAACTTTATAGTGTTTTTTATTATCTTCTTATTTCGTCTGATAGTTTGACTGTCAGACACTAAAAAGGCTCTTAGGGCGGAAGTGTGGACATTGGAAAAAATATATTGCTTTTAATTCTTTACATACTGCACTTTAAATGTTTTGGTATGGTAGAAATATTAAATTAGCATAATTATATAAGTCCGTGAAAGGCATATCTGAAAGGAACACGATATTATCAATCATTTTACCATGATAACATTAAGTAAAATATTTATTTTTTCCTGCTTTAATTTCGTCTAAAAAACACTTTTTCTCAAAAGAAAGTGAACTACAAATTCTAGTACAAATTTTTAATAAGATAACATATTACGAAAAACTTTTCTGGGTGGCTTAGCGTCATGTCTTAATCATGAGAAACTTTGGAAAGTGAAAGAAAGAAAAGAAATATTCTGGAAAATTCTTTTTTAAAATTGCATTTTCACAGCCTCTTTATTGAAACCTCATATTCTCTTTTTTTGGCGTTTAAATTTTTGTAGAAAATCCAGTATTTTTACAAAAGATCTCCATTTTTCTTACTTTTGCGAGTGTTTTAATTTCTGCCCAGGTTTTTTCTTCCTCCACGAGTTCGCCTCTTGAAGTTTCTCTACATGCACAGAGGGTGTTTACACATATTTATAAAGACTTTGATTTTAAATTTGAAAAAAATTAGCGACGACCCGGAAAAAATCTCTGCACATCCTATTAGGAGAAAAGTGAAAAATCGTTTGGGACTAAAAATTTAGTTTTCTCTGTAAAATGGTGCACGAAAGAAAGCTGTGGCTTGAAGGTTATATATTTGCCCTTTCCGAAGAGAAATATTCATATTCAATAATTAAAAAGCGATGCAAGAAGCATGGTTTTCATGTTTCAAAATATAAAATAAGCGATATTATTAACGTAAAAGGAAAAAATGGTCAGGCTTTTCTGTCAAGAGGAAAACCCCAAAAGTATTATCCCAAAACGGCTCGTACTTCTTCTAACATATCCAAAGTGCAGTCTATGATTTTATAAGAAAATCCAAAACCTCAAAGAACGATTGCAAAAGCTTTGTATACATGAGCCTCAGCTATAAATAAAATAATTAATAAAGATTTGAATTTAATTAAAACAAAAAAAGCATAGTTAAACGTCTGCTACTATGGCATGTTCCTGAGCGGAAGACCAGATGCAGATTGTTATGTGAAAGTCATTTAGCCAAAAACCATGGAAAAAATTGTTACAATGGGCGACGTATGGATTTATTTACATGATTGTAATAAAAACAGATCGATTTATTATTAAGAAGAGCCCCAAGTGACTCAAAAGTTTGGTTCAAAGAGAGGAAAAAAAATTTCTATAAATGATTTATGGTTATCGCTGGCATTTCTTGTAACGGAAAATAAAAAATAAGAAAAGTTGAAAAAATCCAAAACTCAACTCTATATATTATCAAAATAATGTTCTGACTCCTATTTTTAAAGGAGATATTCCAAAATTGTATTCTACTGATTTTTAAAATGTGGAACTCCATCAGGACAAAGCGAGCAGCCACACCTCCAAAAGTACAACCGCATTTCTAGAAAAAATGAGACAAGAAACTGGAATTAAGTCAACACCAATTAGCCATATTCCTACCCAGTCTCCAGATGTAGCACCGATGGCTTATTGTGCATTTGGACTTTTAAAACAATCTCTTTCAAAACGCCGACCCACTACCTTGGATGGACTGTGGAAAGATGTGGAGGAGGAATTGGAGAAAATCCCGTTTGTGACTTTACGAAAAGTCCTATTATCGTAGAAATCTAGATGTAATATGATAATTCAAAAACAGGGCTATCAGATAGAATACATTAGAAAATAATTCTTTTTATTGTCCGTATTTTATTTACGCTGTCAAAATCGTTATGAATGTGTGCAAACACCCTTTGTATATTTTGCTATCGACATCTGCTTTCTCCCCATTCCAGTTTTAGTCGTTGCTCGATTTCTTTCAGAATATTTTACCAAGTCAACCATATTATCTTTTTTAGGAAAAAATTATTGCGAACGAAACCATGGCACCATCACAAATCAAAATTAACTATTCATTTTTGTCACAAAATACCAAGCACGAATTGGAAAGTAAACTTCTCGAAGAAAGCTTGTAAACACAGTCACTCCGCATTCTTTTTACTTTTTATTAAGAAATGTGAAAGTGTATTTTAATGAAGATGAATTCATTCCTTGTGATATTTCAAGGACTTTCACTTTCATACAGGGTCCACCACAACGAAGTTAACTTTCATATAAGTTCCACCACAAGGAAGTTAACTTTCGTACAAGTTCCACCACGATTCATACGTTCCACCAGAAGGAAGTTAACTTTCATACGTTCCACCACGATTCATACAAGTTCCGCCACAAGGAAGTTAACTTTCATACAAATTCCACCACAAGGAAGTTAACTTTCATACAAGTTCCACCACAATTCCCATAATTTGTGACTAACAGCCATCGTTCCCCACAACTGGAGACACCGGACACTTATTTAATACAACCGCCACTCCATGAAATTGATAGCCACAGTCCTAGTTGAATCGCTAACAATTGTTGTTGAGGAAACATTGTCTACCATCATCCAAACAAAACAGTCTTTCTCTTATGGAGGGAAAGACTATCTTGTCTTAATAATGGCAGACCATTTCCCCACCGAAACAATTTTTAATTCATCTTAACTACAAGTGTAGCTATCTGCGAATGTTCATCTGGATTGTTTGCACATTGTATTTCGCTCATACTGGTATTTCAAATCTCCTTCGTTTAATCGTTCTTGACATAGGTTTTCAGCTGCAAGTATTTCGAAGTTTTAATATTCTTTCCGATGATCTTACAATATTATAAGGGGATAAACAGTCATTTATGGAAATTTGATTTTGATTTGATATTGCTTCGGTTACTTTCCTGCGTTTGGCACGTATGCAGTAAAAGTAATTTTAAATTGCATTTAAATTTGGTGATTTTGGATTTCATTTTTTGTCACGGCGCGTTTTAAATATTTGTTTTAATTTTAATTTAATTAATTTGTTATTTAATTAATTTAATTAACTTGTTTAATTCAATTAATTTGTTTTAATTTGTTTGCAAAGGAGTTTTAGTCCCTTTGAATTTCTGTCTCATATCTTCCTTCACTTCTCCTTCACTGGGCAAGATGCTACCAAAGTAATGAGAATTTTCTGCTTGTTTAATTAAAAAATAACTTGTTCCCGCTTCGAAATGTAAATTAGAAATAATAAATTTTAAAAATAGATAATAACAACAAGTTACATTTTCGAAAGGAAAAAAAAATTGTTTACATAAGAAAGCGTAGTTTCAAGGGAGATGTATTCACTGATGTATGGATAGTTCAAAGGGGTTTTTAATTAACCTTCAGGCGAATTTGACCAGATATTGAGATGCTGTGGAAATTCAGATGCAGAGATTGAGATATTGTGGAAAAGTGTGTTCCCAAATTAAACCCATGAAAAGCCAAAGTTGAATTTAACAGTCTCATAGAGAAAGCAAAACTTCAGGTTAAAGGAATTGGGCTAAAAATTGCTGATTTGTAAATTTACCTTGAATGAAGTATATACATTGAATATATACAAAAATTTTTGTAACAATTAAAATATTAGGGGTGGAGATTCAAGCAGTTTTAAAAAAGATGAAGTGACTTGGCATTATGAAAAATAATCTACTTTTTGGGGGGAGGTTTGAGCCCCTGCGCACCACCCTTTACTACGTCATTGATTCAGCATATGACCTCTAATGATTTTCAATCCTTTTAACTATGAAATATTTTCTTTGTTTGCTTGTTTTGTGTTTTTATGGCGCAAAAATGGCTCAAGACCTGCCGTTCGTAAACCAGTGAAACTGCAGAATCCGTTACCTACAGACATTTTTTGGCAGTGGGCTAAGTAATTTTTCGCCATGTTGGAAATGTGGTTTACGGAGTTTTCTTTAGAGATCATAATTTTCACGAATAATCAGTGTGATTTTTGTGGGGTGCCCCCACACCACAACAAAAAAAAAAAAAAATCAGATAAGCTTTAAATTCGAAAGCATTGAGCCAGTAAAGAGTGCAACAGTGAAGAAAAACGAAAGCGATGTATAATATCTGAAAGAGTATGGCGCCACAAGCCTAACTACTGTAATTGTGGAGCGATTTCAGGAGGATAGAAAGAGAAGGCGGTGACAAACTGTGCAGTAGCGTTCCAAACCCTGTAGTTTTCCGCGGGATTCAAACTTTCGTTATTCAGACATTTAAAGCCAGGACAATGTGCTATAGAAAAATGGTAAAGTTTGTACCGTACCATCTATAACCGAACGTGGAGTTACAGCGCACTTAAAAACTAAGTTACCAATGCGTGATCACAGGACCGTATTTTTGTATTGGACTGTGCTTATGTTTCCAATAGAATGGTGATATTCCAGTAACACGAAATTAAACATTATTTTAAAAATATATACTGATACAAATTTATATATCATATACTACTTCAGCAAGAATGTAAGTTTATTTTATTATTTTTTATTTTTTGTTTTTTATCTTGTAAAAATAAATTCGTTTTTCTTCGTTTAACCTGTTAACTGGGTATGACGACATTTTTCGTCATGCCCAGAAGACTACCAAAATGCGAATGACGACATTTTTCATCATTGAAATTAAATATATTTAATATCACTGAAATTAATTAAATATAATAAATAAATATAAATATAATAATCAAATGATAAAAAAGTTTCCAGTGTGAAACGAGTTTCACAAAATTTTATTCCCCGGTTAACAGGTTCAATGCGCGAAAAATTAAGATAGTTCATCAAACGAAAAACGAAAACCGAAAAGATGGAAAATATGAGATTTTTTTTTTAAATTTCCAGTTTGTATTTTCAATAAGAAAAATATGATTTCTTATTTTAGAATGTAGGCCTAATGGGCAATTTGGTACTTTTGGCTAGAAATTGTCCTTAATCACACCTTGCTCATCCAAACACAATTCTTTCGAATTCTAAATGCAAATAATCTAAGCGCCAAGTTATTTAAATGCGACGTGCATAATAAACCGATACATAAAGTAAAAGTTAAATAAATAAAGTTAAATAAGTACGGGAGAAAACATTTTATATTTGGGATATTGTCAACTTTCTTTTGTTGCTAAGTACAAAAGGGAAAATTGCCAGAACCTGCCAGATTCTGTTAAATATCTCCTTTTTTATTACCAAGTACTTGCGAGTTGCTCTTAACGACATCTGTAATCCTTGCTTAAGTTGAAAGTAACGTATAAAACACTTCTATTTTTTATGTATCAGTTTCCAGATATTTTCCCCCCATTTCATCATGAAAGTACTAACTAATGCAATATTTTAATAAGGGGTATGAATAATTTTTCGTTTTTGGTGGAAAATCTTGTGAGAATGGAGAATTCGAAAGTTCATTTAATATTTCAGTTTTCCAAAAATACTAACATATACAACTACAAATTGAATGCTTAACTATTTATGTATGATTTCAACTATTCCATATAATACATTAAAAAGTAAAAATTATACCGATATATCGATGGGGCTGTATGGTTTGAAGGTCATACCAATTTTATTTCTTGCTAAAAATGTGACCCGGCGATTAGCAATGCGTTAATGTTTGTTCCAGGTTCTGCTGGGATTACAGCCCAGACTTTGGCAGCTACCCTTCCCAATTTTCTGTCTTTCCGAATTGTCTCTGCTCCGGGTTCCGAATTCCGCTTCTTATGCTTTTCCGCTATCGGAGTTGTTTATTTCTGCGTTTTATTGCGAGTTGGGGTGGACATCTTGAAATTGAAGGATATTTGTTTTTGTGATGTAACTCGATTTAGTGACGTAATTCACTTCCTTCACTCATGTAAAGAAGACATGTACTTCGTTAACAGTTAGGAGTTTCATTTTCCTTTTTCTCTAAAGAGAATTATATTTTATTTTTAAGTACATAATTCTTTTCGACTTAAAAATATTGTTTCAATCTGTATGGGAACTGAAAGTTTTCTGCAATAACTGTACACTCTAAATTATATAATATATGATTATTAATATAATTTATATATGATAGTATATAATTTATATATAATAGTATATGATTGAAATATGATAGTGGCCTATATGATTAAAATATGATAGTAGCCAATGTGATTAAAATATGATAGTACCCAATATGGCTAAAATATGCTAGTAGCCTATATGATTAAAATATGATTGTAGCCTATACGATTAAATCATGATAGTATAGGATTAAACTACGATAGTATATTATAAACTATGATAGCATAGGATTAAACTATAATAGTATTCGATTAAACTATGATACCCTATAATTAAAATATGATAGTAGCCTAAATGATTAAAATATGATAGTAGCCTAAATGATTAAAATATGATAGTAGCCTATATGATTAAAACGTGATACCCTATAATTAAAATATGATAGTATATGACCACATGGTAATATAGTATTATTATGATTAGGGCTCGACATATCGTTGTGAACCATGGACGATACTTGTCTGCCTCAAAGGGTAACTTAAATACCATGTAGGAAAAGAGGATATCCTACTCGTCAACTGCGAAAATCTAATTGCCAATGGCAACCAGAGTTATATGTGTAGCGCCTTGATTATAATACTGTATGGTTACTCAAAGGTATTATCAATCAACTGTTTTCAAATGAGTCAATCTTTCAAATTCGCTTTTCCTGCCGATAGGTGGAGCTACTTTCTCCAAGCGAGAGCAAGTTAATAGAAAACGGTCGCTAACTAGTGCGATCGGTAAAGCTTTAATGTTTATTTCAGTATACACTGTATTCCTGATGAAAGGTAGCCATATCCGTCTAAAACGTACATTGAGACATTTGTTCACCAAACATTACCAGGCCTTCAACGTTGAAAAGTATTGTTTTTAATTTTATATGATCCTGTATAATATATGCTACATGTACATCATCATCATCATCATATTCAACCATTATCTATCCACTGCTGGATGAAGGTCTCTCCAAATGCTTTCCACACAAATATAGCCTGAGCAATTGGCTTCCATGTCACCCTAACCTGTTTTCTTATTTCATCCACCCATCTAGTTTGAGGACGTTTTCTAGGTCTTCGATTGCCTTTTGGAATCCACTTGTCCATCGTTGATTTACCATATGTACATATTACACTATAAGTATGTACCATATGTATAATATATTATATAATATATACAAAATTATAATTATAATACTATGATTATTAAGACACAATTTGACTATTATTAGTATTATGAAGTGCAGAATTACTCTAATTGTTTGTAAATGGCGTTCACTTGATTATCCTCATTACGCAATACCCCTCAAGTTTCCGAATAAATATTATCATCAGCTTGGGAAATAATTGCGTCTAATTTGCATTGTTTTAAATTATTAGAACATCATTTAAATTCCTGATGAATTGTGAGAAAATGTTCTAAAGCTGAGAAAACGCCTATTTAGCGAATTTAGATAGGAATGGCCTAATCCGATTATTATATTTAAGGAGGTTGTGAACGTGTGCAGTTAGGCTTAATTACTGTCGTGTGTTTAAATACTTAAAGGAAGTGAAAGCCAATCAGTTTACTTTCCAAATATTCAACACGACTTTTAATTAAACGAAGCCGTTCAATTTAATGCAATCATTTCCAAATCATATATGCCAAATTGGGGGTTAAGGAAAACTTCCTTTTGGAGATATCTATCATCCCTCCTTATCATAAAGGAGTGGAGTACGCAGGGGAGTGTTGATGGGATCATAAACCCTTGCAGGTTTTGAAAGCTACAATATGGTAAATATACTAAAACACATCGAGTATTCTGAAATAATGGGTACACATAAGATCTTACTGATCATCAAATTACTAAGTTAAAAACTTGCATTAATCGTGTTCTTACATTTAAAAACTAACAATAGTGTAATCTATTTAAACATGCAACTACTTCACGATTATCCACCCACAACCAACAACATTTGTAAAGCACAGCGAGCTAGAATCTGTTCTTTGTAGAATCTCGTATTGTTCTTTGTAATTGTTCTATTGTAATTCTATTGTAATTGTTCTTTGTAGAATCTTGCTAGAATCTGTCCTTTGTAGAAAAGTAAGACATGCTGGCACAAATGTATGGAACACTTTACCGCAGACGATTGAATCCTCCGTATCTTTAAACAAATTCAAACAAGAAGTAAGAGAATTGTTCATAGTATAGAGTTAACGTGGTGTTTTGGGGCGGCGAGTTCTGATATAGACTCATTCATAAACTATTAAACAAAACCATTTAAAATCAGTACAGCATCTATGGACAATATTCATTACAAAAATGAAGAAAGTAGGAGAGCGAGAGAGAGTAGGGGGAGAGAGAGGGCTTAACAATGAGATGAGGGGAACTGAAGACATGGCTTCATGACTACACATTATAAGTTTGTTGGATAACGGTCATCTTTGTAATTCCTGTGTAAATTACCCTGATTTACACCATTTTGATATATGTTTATCTTCTCTGTATTTATAATTCTTTATGCATGTTTTCAATATAATCAAAAGGTATTTTCTCGGGAAACATGGGCCTTGTCAGACTTTGTATTTCCCATTGCTGTCCGGGTAAACACGAATTATATATAAATGGTTATAATTATATTGAATCACTATACAAATGTTTATGATCTACCTAAAATAAAGTCATCATTATCATTGGTATATAACACGAATGTGTAAACTTACGATTTTGTAATCCCCTTTATAAATCGTTTACGTACGCCACTCGATATTGATTTGAGTTATCAACTTTTTTTTAAATAAGTAAAAATATTTAAAAAAATTACAAATGGTTTAAAATGCAATAAATTCTTGTTTATCAATAATAAAACCCGTGGCTCCTATTTGATCAAAAAATCTGTTGGTGATATTTTGCGCAATTTGCAGTTGAAATTTAATAATGGTTTGAAATCTAACGATATTTTCTCGGGACCTTTCCTGGTGCGGTCATGTTTTTTTTTCTTTTTTCTTTTTGTTGTGCTGTACACTGACTGTTTATATGGCTGTACCAAAGAAGAATAAATAAAAGTATATTATTGTTATTATTAAATTTAATGATAAAATGAGGACTTTTTTAAAGTTTCAAGGGTTTGCTAACAAACAGATTATCATGCCATATTATAAGACATGTGAAACTGTTATTTTAAAATATGTTTTGCACCTTTAAATATAGATTATTTATGCTTAAAATAACCATAGTAATAATCTTTTAAGATGGCCATTGAAGTCTAAATTGTCCGAAAATACCTACGATTGCGCAAGGGAGAAAAATTAGGCGAAATTACGTAAAATGTTATAAATAAATACAATATGCAATGATCAAATATTTGAGATAAATGTAACTATTATGTATTCTATATTTACTATTAAAAGTAATTTCTTACCAGGTAAATATTTTATTTCTGTTCTTAAAGTTCAGCAATTTTTAAGAATAAAGATTAAGTAAAAACTTATAAGAGAGTGACAGTTTCGTAAAAAAGGTAACATTTTACTTGACGTTGTGTTAAAGAGACTTTTATTTTTGAAGAAATCTTTTAAATACTCTTTATTCTTTGAGAAATTCTTTAGATAATCTTTATTCTATGGGAGATATCTTAAATAATTTTTACTCTTGGAGAGTTTTGGTATCACTTTTATCTTTACAAATGTTTTGGAAAGCGTTTGTCAACAAAAATTTTGTTTAGAATTTCTTTTTTAGAAGATATTTAATATACTTTAGAAAATTATAATATCTTTATTCATTTTTGCTTTATCTGACAATAAACAAATTATTCACTTTCTTTCCTGAGTTGATGAGTATTAGCTTACTCGAAAATAAGATAACACAAAGCAGATATTGCTAAACTACTCCGCAGCATTCCAACAGAACTGAGCTTAGGAAAAGGCAACATTGAAGTATTGTAATAATTTTAATATCACATTTCTAAACGTTAGTTGGAGGTACAAGAAGACGCATTGACGTTCGTGAATAACAATTTCTGAGAGCTAACTTCGAAAAATCTTTTTCAACGTTTCGGAAAATAACATAAAGGGGTATGATTGAGTGACAAATCTATTTGCCATCACTTCAAAAAACTACGAATGCACTCACACATACATGCAGAATATGCTTTACAGCAACAGATCATGAATGCTCCATATACATCATGTTATACGCCTGTAACGAATTCTATTACCAGGTCAGGTAGTTACAGGGCTATAGCTAAATTTAGAATTAAACGTTAACAAACCGGATAGGTGTTCTTCAATACCATATTAAGCAATGCCCAACAATCTCAGCATTTTACTCAACATTCAACAAAACCTGGTTACAGATGAAGCAACAAACAACATTTCAAGCTCGTAGTTTTAACTAAATGCGTGCGGCGCAAGAGCAAAAACGGGATAATCCTATTAGAGTACATCCAACGTTAGTGGATTTTTTCTGTGTAGATCCCGGGAAATGGAACTAGAAAAATTAAAGATCTCATTAACTAAAAGCAAGTGAAAATATTCAGTCATAAACAAAATCGCAACAGGCATATAAGATTGCTACTGACCCGGAGGCTACAGTCCGTCGCCTTGCCTTGATTCTTCTTCTATGAAGCCTAATAATATCAGTTTTAACCTTTCACTATTAGAGTTAATTCTTTAACTAAATCAGATAACTTACATTAGGCGTAGCGTAACGTTAAAAGATCACATTAAACTCAAACAAACAATTTAAAGCTAATTCAGAATACAAAAAAAAACAAGTAACTGTCCTGCTGGTAAGTAAATATCACATTTCTAATTCTTGCAACGGCATGCCTCCTAAACAAACTAGTGTAGAAATCACAACATACATGCAGTGTTCGACCTAACTATTTAAGCAATAAAACAGAATACATCACAGGGAAATATAATCCTTCGGCTATACCAATTGGGTTGACCGTAGCAACGCAGAGTCTGCAAAATCTTTACTCGATGTAACAATTTCCTCAGCCGAGGTTTTCCATCTAAGTCATCTATCGTCTGTTGACTTGAGCAGGCTACCATGATCTCAATTCTGCAATATTCAATGCCACAGTTCTGCGGCCCCGAACGGTGTTCGGCGATTGAAATGAAACCCGGAACAACCGGTCGCTAAGTCGAAGGCATAATTTCGTTCGTAAATATCGGTCTCCGATACAAAAACATC
>QLNU02003225.1:81531344-81548063 GCA_006491805.2 Dysdera silvatica | reverse complement strand
AACGCCAAAAAACCGTTCGACGAAACCCCCGAAAAACAATGTCAAACGGCTCAAAGGCATTATGTTCCCGACATCACCCTACAGATCATTACTGTTACCAAAAAATATTCAAATACATAAATATATAATGAAATGTACATGTACTTACAAGGATAGGTTGGGCCTGTCGCTTCGAGTTCATGATCTTGTGTTGTGACATTTTGAAAGCGAGAGGGAGAGGGAGAGAGAGAGAGGGGGGTGTTATTGGCGGAATTATTTAGGATTGGTAACAGTTTGACGCCAAACAACAGGGAGGCTAAAGAATTAGCTGTAGCAGAAGTTAAAAGGGGTGAGGAAAGTAGCTAAAAGGAAAAATGAAGATAAAAGGGGAAGAAGTTATGAAAATGTAAGGGAAAAATTATTAGCCAAGTATATGGCGCACCTTTATGTTAAAATTTTTTCTACGTTTTAGGTTAGGAAGGATAACTTCAAGGTAGCGTAAGCAGAAATTTATGGGAAAATTGTTGTTTTTTAATGAAGTAAAGAAACATATGAGACTGTTGGTAGTATCGTTAATATTGTTACATATTTTGGAAATGCGAACACAATGTGTAATCAAAATATTTCGTTGAACACCTATAGAGATATTGCTGTTCCATTTAGTGAGGAAGTTCACCTTGAAATTAAAACAACTACGTTTATCAAATGTGGTGCAATTGACGTGGTCTTAATAAGAGTAATATGCAAATCGAGGAAGTTTGCTTTGGTGCTGTCCTCTGACGTCTTTTTCGGTATAAGCTCTTCGGGATATGTATCAAGGTGTTTAGCACTGAAACTGTGGTTATCGAAAGTTATGATGTCATCTATGTATCTAAATACATTACACAAAACAACACTATTATTTTTTTCATAATGATGTAAGAATAAATCCGCTGAAATAGAAGAGAAGTTACTTCCTTGTGGAATTCCGCATATTTGTTTGTAGATGTGCTTGCCATCAGAAATGTGGTTGTTGAAAATGCAGAAGTTTACAATATTGTTCCAATGATTTTCATCAATGTTCAGGTGGTGCGAGAAATTATAATATTTGTTGAGGATGTATTTTAACTTTTCCAAGGGAATACTGGTAAAAAGGTTTTCAAAATCGTATGTATTAATTATAGAAATATTTTTGTTGTTGTTTATATAGTTGATGACAGGTATATTGTTCTTGATAAATATGGTGTTTTCTTTATTCTTATGGATTTCTTGTAATATCTTTCTTAGTAGTTGAAAGAAGGTGCTATTGGCGTTATGGTTATAGCAGTTAACGCATGAAGTAACGAAACGGAATTTAGTGGGATTTTTGTGGAATTTGACGGTGGCAAACACATATGGAAAAACTGTATTATGATGCGGTGCTTTTAGTAGTTTATTAAATGCAATTTTGCGCTTCATTATGGTGGATGAGTTGTCTTTGCATAGTTTATAAGTAGAGGAGTTGTTAAGTTCGTTTAGAATTAGTTCATGGTAGAATTTTTTACATACGATAGCATAGTTTCCTTTAGCTTTATCAACACTGGTGATGATAACAGATTTTTTTAGCACTACGATGTCTTTGTGAATGGTGCGAGAGTTGATATTTGAGTAATTGTTTGATCGAAGACCCAAAATTCTTTTTCGAGCTCGTGTGACTATGTTACTAATCCATTCAGAAAAACATTCTGTAGGTAAAGAATATTTAGAGCTTATTTTTAGGCAGAATTTTAATTAAAAGTTGAAAAAAACGTTATCTATCTACAATCCTATGTAGAGTGTAATCGCGTGTTAACTGTGGGGCCGTGGTTCAGATTCCTCGTTAAAGTCTACGGTCAGCTTGCCAAAACGACTAGAAAAACATTGTAAGTCTAAAACCAAATTCTCCGTACTTCTTTCACCATATTATGTGTATGTGTGATGACGGAGAGACTTGAATCTTGCACTGGATTTTTATAAGGATTGTTGATGAGATATAGGTTAGAGAAACAAACATAAGGAAATTGAAAACCACCCAAAAAAGTATGAAGAAACGTATGCTTGGAATTACTAGGAGGGATTACGAGAACAATAGTAAAACTTCCCTTAGTCTACCGAATTACGTTCCTTGAAAATGCGGTCGCTCAAAGAGGTAGTCTTTAAATGGAGGTTTACGATGGGAGAGTAGGGGTTAAATGAGAAATTAAATATAAAACAGTTGAAAGTGCAAACATAAATGGTAAATTTTTTGTCATAGTAGCATATAAACTTAAAAATACGATTTCGTAAGCTGAAGCTTTAACCTCGAAATTTACAACTTTTTGAAAAATGAAATAAATAGTAGCTTATTTTAATACTACATCCTTACTACATTTTTTCCAAACAATTGGGAATTTCAAAAAATAAACTGAATATTGTGTAGTCTTCAAGTGATTGAAGTTACCATAAATCTATTTAATCCATTGAGTGCTTTCTAAGAAAAGAGTGCAGGAAGATCTACTGTGAAAATTTCGATGATGCTTCGTTATCACAATCGGACTGAGAGCCTGAAAAAAGTTTTAGAAGTTCTAAAATCTTAAAGTGAAAAGTTATCTCCAAATTGTTCATCCCGTTCGAGGTTAGAGGATAAACAAGAAGTAGAAAATCCCCCCTCCTCTGTTTCCAAAATATGGTCTCTTTAAGAGGTTCCTGATACCTCCTGAAGGGGTAAATTTAGTATTAGCTTTAGGGAAAATCCGTATCGAGATAAACATGGTCGTTAAGAGAGTGATTGTTAAGAGAAGCTTTAGTGTACTTGGATAATATAACAAACAATGGTTCAGGATGTAAATGTGAAAGTAAAAAAAAAAAAACAACTCATGATAGTGAGTTGGACACATCGCAAAAAAGAACTGGTTAACGATAGACAATCGAAATTCTGCACTTGTTTCCAAAAAACGATTAAACACTTAGAAAATGTCTTCAGACTAGATGTATGGATAAAAGGAAAAAAAAAGGTTAAGGGTAACAATGCAAACAAATTGTTCAAAATATACAGGTATGGAGGTGGGAAGGCAGTTAAAGAAAATTTCATTCAGCAGAGAAAAGATAATGAATGAATATGTATGTGTGTGTAGTGAAAAAAAAGTATATATCACCCCAACCTGTTTTTTTGTTTCATCCACCCATCTAGTTTGAGGATGTTTCTAAGGTCTTCTGTGGTCTCTTGGAATCAAGTTGAGAATTTCAGTTGTCAATCGTTGATCAATACTTTTTGCAATAAGCGCAGCCCATCAGCATTTAAGTTTTTTCACTTTAATAATGATGTCCTCCACTCTAGTTTGCTCTCTTACCCAAGTGTTCATTTTTCGATTTCTCCTAGTTATTCCAAACATGCACCTTTTCATGTACCTTTGAGTTGTCTGAAACTTCCATACGGCTGCAATTGTTAAACTTCATATCTCTGATCCATAATAGAGGACTAGCAATGCACGCTGTTGAAAAGCTTTCTGTTTAGGCCTAAAGGCAATTTCCTTTTAGGATAAAACTGTTTCTTCCAAATGCACTCCAGCCAAGTTTAATACGTCTGTTGAGTTCTTTCATAATGTTGCCATCCATTGAAATCAGCTGGCCAAGGTAAATATATGAATCAGCAATTTCTAGCTCAATGTTGTCAACTTGTATTTTTGTTTCCTCTACGAAATTATTGAACATGATCTTAGTTTTTTGTAGGTTCATCTTGAGTCCAACTTCTTTACTTCTAGTTGAGAGCTCCTGTACCATGTCTTGGAGTTCTGATGGGTTCGTTGAAAAAATAACAATGTCATCAGCAAACCGCAAATGATTTAAATATTCACCATTTATTTTTATTCCCTTGTTATTCCAATTTATCTGCTGAAAAATCATCTGTAAAGCTGAAGTATTTGAACCGAAGTCCATTGAAATCCGTTGGCCAAGGTATATATATATATACAGGGTGAGTTCAATCCACCGCACCCACGAAACATTTTTGAAATAGCCATCTGTTCACTGATTGGACTAGTTTCACCAATAGGCGCTAACGAGTAACTACTGGGTTGTTTATTTTTCCGAGATAACCTTTTCATTGGTTCTATACTATCAGCAAAAGGGTAAGCCCAATTTGGCGACTTTGCAAGCTGTCTTCACCGTGTTACGAACAACGAAAATAAAATTTACAATATTCTTACGCGCGAGAATGATCAGTTTATTAGAATTGGCGGCCCATCGCTATTTTTTAAATCTCTTCCTAATTAATAAATATAAAAAACCTCAGTTTTTAAATATTATGCACTAGAGAACATTTAGACATCGTCCCATTTGCCTATCCCAACGGTGGGGGTCGCGAGGATTTGACCTCCATCGCCTAGATTTTAACGTGCATTTTTTTTAACATGGTTAATATTCTGGATTGAGGGTTGAAATAAACCTCATCCCCCCTGCACGCTAACTTTCTGGTAATGCTGTAGTCCTGTAAATTTCGAATTCAGTGGCGTTTTTCCCTAATATGATATTCAACTTTTCTTGAATTTCTCAAGTCATTACAGGACTTGGGAAGTAGGGGGAAGCGTGTAGGCACCGGCCGGCCTCCCTTGGAGAGATAGAGAGGATTGCCTCATTGGAGGAATTTTTAGGAGATTGGCTCGTATTTACATTACAGACTGAGAAAGTCAGGAAAACTCACAAGTAACCCCTCCCCCACTTCCTCGGAGCTCACATGCCGAATCTAACGAATTTAATTGAGCTTAATGTAGACACATTAAAATCCTTAATGTGTGTGAAAGTTAGCAGCAATCTCCAACCCCTCCCCCCCCCGAAATCGAGAAATTAAATGTTAAAAGGTAGTTAAAATAGCGCCAATTGCAACCCTTTTGAAATACGTGGCGAGATAGCTAGTTGGTCTAAAAAGGAGAAAAGCGAACGTGAAGTCGTATTTTAAAAGTTTAGAATACGTCCAGTAATAGGTGATTGCGTTAACTTGTTAAATTTAAATGTATTAGATTTTGAAGTAGCTGTAAAGTTCTTTTTTTTTCTATTTGTTAAATTGAAGTTCTATATTATTTTTATTTTATTTCTGAAAGTCATAGCAGAAAACAATTTACTTTAATTTTTATAATCACATTGCAAGTTGCAATTCAATTTGTGCATAAAAGAAGCATCTATTTTATTTTAAAAATTCTGTCACAAAGTATCGCTTGTATTCTATTTATCCGTGTGAGGATAACATGGAACAGACTATAAATATATTTAATGTGGTTTAGAAATTTTTTTAATAATTTTCTTCTGAAAATATGACATTATCCTTATACTCAGAAGAAGAAATAAATCTCAAAATTAAATTAATGAAGTTTTGCAAAATTATGGGAAAGTAATTGCAACAGGTTTGGTTGTAAACGAAGAAATATTTATATTTAATAATATATTTCATACCAGCACCCATACTGTCAGGAATACAGCGAATCGCTGTTGTAGATAAACCGTGACAGCACTTATGCTAAATTGCCTACATTACAAGCAGGGGCGGACACAGACTTCGGTTTTGGAGAACCAAGGACAGAATTTGCCATGGTCTTGGAATAACACCATTCATTTTTCATGAGAGTTTAAACTCTTTGCAGTGAAAGAATATATTGCTGGGGGTCATGACCCCTGTGATTCACCGTGTCCGTGCGTCATTACACGCATCTTTTAAAAATTTATTTATGAAAGAAATTAAAAAGTGCCAAATGGCGATAAAGTCTCTCTTTTGTCAACTCAAACTCATATTTTACTAATTATTGTTAGCTTTAATCTGAAGAGATAGCTGCTAATTTTCATACATTAGTTTTCTTATAGTGGTAACTTATAATTGAATTAAATTCGTTAGATTCGGCGTGTGAGCTCGGGGTGGGGGGTTCCTTGTCAGTCCAGCCAGTCCATCAGCATTATGGGATGAGCTCACAAATGAATACTCGTTTTCTTGCGAATTTCACCGTGGAGTTATACAATTCGAACTTAAGTCAACACTCAACAATATACTGACAAATCCAAAGAGGTCACAAACTTTGTTCTAAACTCGCCTAGCGGTGCCTAACTTCGGTGTTTTGAATTGGAATAAGCGAATTACCGTTGCTTTTTACAAAATATCCTAAAAATAAACCTCCAATTCGATGATGTTACAGTCGAACTCGCGTATAGGTCTTTCGCATATATGACTCAAAATTTCTCCTATCTTTCTGATGTTACCTAAACCCGCTTAATTGCGATTTTATACATGCGCAAACCGCATACATGCAAGCATTTTTGAAGCCAAACGAATGTTTTATTACAGAATTTAAACCAGATATATGCAAACAAATTTTGTAAAGAAGTTTTCAGCGACACTAAATAGTTGGCAATCCTTATTTTTAATTATAGTACGTGCTTTCAATTTTTACTACCAGTGACAAATTATTTTCAAACAGCTTCTATTCCTTGAAGAAGAACTGACCTTATTAAAGTTTGCCAAAGCAGTTAACATCTGGGAAGCAGTGAATATCATCAAGCAGTCCTTAAAATTAGTCGCAGCTATTACAATACGAACTTGTGTCAGAATAGCTGCATTTTCTCGTCTGGTTGAAAGTGATGGGTGACTTGAAGATGAAAGTGGAAATTCCAACAGAGGTTCCAGAAGACGAATTTAATGATTTCATCTAAGTTGATTACGATTTGCATTGCTGTGGTGAACTTACCAATGAAGATATTCCTAATTGTCATAAATGCTAAAGGTATCTTAGATACTGTAGACAAAGAAATAGTACCAAATGAAATGAAAAATATGCATACTGGTGAAGAAGTTGTTTCCACTCTAACGCTTTTGCAAGATTATTTAAAATCAAACAATTGTAATATGAAAAAGGTTAATACTGTAAAAGGTCAAAGTTTTAATCGGTCATCAGAACATCCATGCTTGCAAATAAAGTTCACCCATTTTCTCCACAAATAGAGTAAATAGTTTTATGTAATTACTATTACATTACTTTTTATTTTTATGACTAGAGTAATAGTGCCGTACACACATTATAAATATTGAAATAAATAATGTATATGATTTATAAAATTAGAAACATGAATATTTAATTAAAGAACAAAATATGATAAAAATTTAATGGACAAATTATTTGCTAGCAGTAGTTCAGAAAATACCGCTCGTATGTAAAACCCATGCGAAACCTGCTTATATGCATAGAATTTCTATACCGTGTACATTTGCATATATGCGGTTTAGACTATATTACCTTATTGCACTTGTTCTTAAATCCTAATGAATCCAATGGTTGGTTTGTTTGATAGTTTTACGTTCAAAAGCTACATCATGGGCTATCTGAGACAGGACCGCTGGCCTTACGCGACCTCTGAACCACGCGATACTTATAAAGGAAAGCAACCGTGGTGTACAAGGGATATGAACCCGCACCTAGTGAGTTGTCAGACTGACGCCTTAGTCAACTACAACACTAGGACACTATGAAATCCAATGAATAGAACAACGTTATCCAAAATGTTTATTAATGCTTAAGAATACTAGGCGAGTATTTGATCTTAATACGTAGCTAATAGATCAATGATATGGTTCCTAAAGAAACATACTTCCTGTACTGAGAAATGAAAAGCATGTATTGTACTAAAAAGCACTAGCAACTTGCACTGAATGAAACTAATAACGCTTAACATTATTTTTTACGACAGTCAGCTTAACATTATGTGCATTAATTAAAAAATAGTTAATAACAATAATAAATAAATTTCATTTCCAATAGGAAAAAAAAATGTCGTTTTCTTTACAGCAATTATTCGAAATTGCCGCCGTTATCTGTGCAGCAAGAAAGCGCTCGCCTTACAATGTCACGTTGAACGCGACGTCGCATGTCGCAATCTATAGTTGCGAAAGCAGATTGAAATTTCGCCACTAAGTTCTAGATCCCCGTCAGTGGTGTTCTGTACACAGTGTATACACAATGTGTCCCCATATAAAAAGTCTAATGCCGCGAGATCAGGTGATTTGAGGGGCCATGCTACTGGACCTCCTCTACCTATCCATTTGTCAGGAAATTTAATATTCAGCCATTCCCGAACATCTCTATCATAGTGGGCCGGGCATCCATCGTGTTGAAACCACATTCTTTCTTGACGTTCTTGAGAAACACTGTTGTTCAGTTGTTCTGGCAAAACTTCCCTCAAAAACATCAAGTAGTTTGACCCATTTAATCGCTTCGGTAGAATATAAGACTCAACAAGAGTGATCTCGATGATTCATGTTTACACTAAATCTCGTCTGTGACACAGATTCGTAAACAACATGGCGATTTTTCAATGACCAATAAGGGCTGTTATGAACATTAAAAATCCTATTTTGGTTGAAACATGCTTCATCGGCCCACAAAATACGGCTTACGAAGCTCGAGTGACGTTGACGTAACCACTCACAAAATGTTACCTTGTTTGCAGGATCAGTGGCTACTAACGCTTGAACTTGCGTGTAATGGTAGGGATGAAGCAATTCTCGGTGTAAAATGGACATCATGGCACGCTAACATATTTGAAATTCTCGTGCCAAACAACGACTGCTTCGTTGTGGATTACCGTGCGCAACAGCTAAGAAAACAGCTTGTTCTACATTCAAGGGTACTGATTTTAGATTACCCCCCAAATTAGGATTACCGAAATTTGTCCAGTTTCCCTGGCTCGCCTAACTAAGCGACTAAATACATTTTTATGTGGCTGTCTTCAATTTGGATGTCGTTGAGAGTATATACGTGCTGTAGCACTGGCGTTTTCATCGCATTTTCCTAATTCTAATAGCATATCAACGTACTCCGAATTTGAGTATTTCATTTTTTTACAATCCCGCGCGTCAATGTTTTTGCAAAATAATTTCAGCCGAAGTGGTTCGTTTGCTTTCGAAAATTGCATTTAAGAGTTTGGCGAGCTTTCTTGGCGAATGCTATAGATTACAATTCACTTCTACCCAATTTATTATATGCGTAATCAGTTTCTAGCCAAAATATGAAATCATTCCGTTCAGTCTATTCTGTGTTGAATAGTCATAAAACCAATAATTAAACTTATTTTCTTGGAACGAAATACTGCCGTAATACATCTTATACTAATTTGGCTGAACATGTCGAATGTCTCGTCAAATGGGCGTGAAATCTTGAAAAGAAGGTTGGCCTCCCCTAACCCATGATTGGCTGAATCAACAAACATGGTCCGCTCGAAAACCCACCCTGTATATATAAATCAGCAATTTCTAGATTAATGTTGTCCACCTGCATTTTTGTTTTCTCTATAAAATTATTGAACAGGAATTTAGTTTTTTGTAGGTGCAACTTGACTCCAACTTCTCTACTTTTAGTAAAGAGCTCCTGTATCATGTCTTGGAGTTCTGGTGGGTCCTTTCAAAAAATAACAATATCATCAGCAAACCGCAGATGATTTAAATATTCGGCATCTATTTTTATTCCTTTGTTATTCCAATTTATCAGCTAAAAAATAACATGTAATGCCGAAGAAAAAGTTTTGGAGAAATGGTATTTTCCTGCCTCATATCTTAACCAATTTTGATAGTTTTGGTATCTTTATGTAACCGAAATTTTGCACTTGCATTTTTATACACACGTTTCACCATGTCAATGTACACATCCTCAATGTCTGTTGATCTTAAAGAGTTGATGACTGCTGATGTTTTAATAGAGTCAAAGGCCTTCTCATAGTCAATAAATGCCACACACAATGGAAGTTCATATTCATGTGTTCTTTCAATTAATTCTCTTAATACTTGAATATGGTCCACTGTACTGAATCCACTTCGAAATCCAGCTTGTTCTCTTGGTTGAGCTGCATCTAATTTTTTCTGCAGGCGATGTGTTAGCACTTTTGTGAAGATTTTATAAATAGCAGGTAACAAGCTAATTGGTCGGTAATTTTTCAAATCCTCTTTATCACCTTTTTTATGCAAAAGAATTACTGTTGCAGAATCCCATTGGTTTGGTATGTTACCGCTGTTAAGACATTTGGTAAAGAATTTTGCAAGTATGTCTTCTACATATTCTCCAGCTTCTTTTAGGATATCTAATGTAATACCATCATCACCAGGGGCTCTTCCTTTCTTCATATTTTTTATTGCAAATGTTATTTTGTTTTTAAGATTTTAGGAGCTGTTCCTTCGACTATTTCGGTGTCTTCGTTTAATCTACTGTTACTTTCGTATAGTTTTTTGTAGAATCCTTCAACTCTTCTAAGTATTTCTTCCCTATTTCTTGTTACAGAGCCAACCTCGCTCTTTTGCGCAATGATGCGTTTCTTCCCAACAGACCATAGTTAATTAAGGGGAGTTTTTTATTTTACGAAGACTAGACTTTCTCTATAACTATTATTCTCCTCTTCATTCTGTATCATATGTTAGCTGTTCTATGTAATCTAATGCAGCTTGTTTATATTTATTACATAATAAATAATCAATGCACTTGCTTCTGATGCATTAAAATATTGCTTATTATTGCTTTTCCGGTAGGCTAATATCTATATTCCGTATACACCCTTAATGGCACAGTATCTTTGGTTATCTATAAGTATTCATTGCATTTTAACATTTAAACTGCTTCATACCTTGACAGATGATAACTGGAATTCCTTGTTTCACATAACATTGCTCCAGTGCGTATCTGACGGCAATTACCAAACTACGAATTTAAAAACTTGTGGCAATAATGTTTCTGAATTCAATACAGTTAATGAGATGTAACAAATGGATAACAGAAGTTATGAGCAGATATTTAAAAGACACATAACATGTAATGAATAATCACTATCAATTTCATAATTAACATAAATATCTATTGAGGATTATACGTTTTGGAAATACTTTCCTGCAACAGGGAATCAATTTTTTACCCTTGCATATCTTTGCTTTCTTTACAAATATTCTGTCGACACTAAGGCACTAATTTCGGACATAACTACTTTTGGAACAAGTCTGTAATGATGATTATTTTAATTCTGGTCCTGATGCTTAATTTCATACCTGAGGGCATATTTCTCGAAATGTTTACTAATCGCCAGAAAGCACCATACTACTTTTATCAGTTTACATTGTCTCGGCGGGTAAAATAGACTCGACGTTTTGACTCTGGTCTCCAGAGCATAATTTACTCTTATTAATTCGATGATACTGAAGCGTTATCAGTAAGTACAACTCACTGTCCGATTTCTTATTATTTCGTAGTTAGTCCCGAGGGATCGTTTACGCCGATACCGCGTTAAGATGAGAATAATAATCTACAGGGACCTCTTACCAAACTTCGTGTGTTTCGTAAACGAGTTGGCATAGGCGAACAAAACTCAATATATTACAACAATGCTTTCTGGGTCGAAAATGAATTGACAAACATCTTGCCATTCACCCCTTTTACATTGCTGGATTTTTGTTTCTGCTACTACAAATTCTTTTCAAGTTTTGTAAAAGGGCCAGGTGGAAAAAGTTGGAAATAGAATTTAATATTGTGAATGTAGCTCATGCTTTATTTATAAGCAAAATTTTACAATTTGATTTAATGCAAATACGCTTTTCGAGTTTCAAAGTATTTCTGGGTATTTGCCCCAGAAGTTTTCCAAATGAGACTGAAAATTCCATACCATGGTTGTTTTGTCAGTTTATTCTTGGACATATCTCGTCTCCGACATATCTGAGACCGCGCATTCATCATATGCAAATATTCTCTTGAAAGAAAGCCTTGTTTTCTGTATTAACTATAAACATACTGCCCTTTTCATATTATATTGCTTTTTTTATTTTTGGAAATTTGCAACCACTCAAATAGAGCTTTTAATTTTTTAGGCTTATCTGTTATTCGACTTCAATTAAACATTGCAGCTTAATATAAATAATCTCCTTTTATACTCTAGAAAAGTATAAAACTATTGTTCGTACTATAAATGTTAAAGGATGCGCTTTAATCTTTAAAAAACTGCAAACGATCACATAATTAATATTATCACTACTTCAGTAATGTCTTTTCCCTAAAATTACAGGTAACTTCTCTCTAACTTGATGATTATTCAATTAAAGTGAACTAAATTAGGCGACAAGAAGTGGAAAAAGGAGTCAAAGTATCAAATATATTCAATCGCTTTTTCCTGTGATTCCATATCAATTTGATAATATGCAAAATAAACGAACACAGAATATCAATTTGGAAAGGAAGCATCTAAGTAACTATTCAGTCAATTTTCATATTATCGTACATTCTACTAAACATATGAAAAATTATATATTATGATATATGACTAACATAATTCTCTATTTCGAATGGCATAGTAGACAAATATGTTGAGTTTTTATTTTTCAAAAATATTCACCCTGAAAATTGGATAAAAAGGAGTACTGCATATGGAAATATTAATAAAGAAGTAAGTTAAATGTATTGCGATCTGAATTTCTGTAACTTTATAATATGTAAAGTGAAACTCACAATGAGTAAAATGGAATTTATAACACGTAAAATAAAACAGTGATTAAAAACATGCTGACTAAAATTTAAAAAATCTTTCCCACTTTCCATTTTTAGGTTAAATCTTATCTATTTAGTCTGAAAATTTTGCAAATAATTTGTATGTTCCAATTACACGAATACAATGTTTGGGCGATTTTTTCCTCTCTAAAATTCCAAATGTAATTATACGAAGAGTAGTACACTCTTATCTCTGAATTTTTTCAATCAGTCTTCACTAAACAAACTTAAATAAACAAAACTCGCTGCCAACAATAGCTATCTTGGAATCTTAGAAGAAGAGAACTGTGTAATCTCAAAGAAGCAGTCTTCACTCGAAGCACGAATTTCGTATGGACACTGGAGGGAAAAGCAAATCCAAATATGTTGTTTGAAAGCAATTCGTGCAAACTCCAAAGTCAATTAAAATCGAGATTCGTCACTCAAAAATTCCTCCTCATAAAATAGCACTCCTAAAAGTCGTTCAAATTCCATTTTTATTGCTTTTCTTCGCAAAGCGCTCTTCCGCGTTCATTAGTATGCGAAGAGCACTCTTGAAATTGAGTTGTTAAACTTTCTAGGATCAATTCTGAGGCTAAAGAGCTTCGAGTCCGGAGAAATATGTTACATTTTGCCGTATTTTGATGTGGAACACAATTCTAATGGCACAACTTTAAAGCTCACTCAGTGAGATAAAGAGAAAGAGCGGTAATCGCTGAAAATTTGGGGCTTTTGTATGCAGATAGAAATGCAAAGTATCGTTCTTGAAACAAGATGAAACCAGAAAGGGCTACCCCATGAATCTAGAAACCCTACTTTAATTTTAGAATAGGTTTTGAGTTTTGAGATGATTTTAAAATTACAGAGGGTGGGGGTGATGGGTGTGATAGGTTGGAATTTTCAAAACGAGTGACAACTTTTAAGGAGAAAATCCGAAAACGTTCTTTCCCAAAAACGGCAGAATATCGGTTTTGCCTTGAAAGTGGAATCATTATTATTATACGAATTTGGAAAATCTTGAAAAAATTCTTTTAAATTTAATTGAACATAATCGTTTAAAGTTTGGAAAAATATTGTATT
The DNA here is from genome assembly GCA_006491805.2 of Dysdera silvatica. Taxonomy (NCBI): domain Eukaryota; kingdom Metazoa; phylum Arthropoda; class Arachnida; order Araneae; family Dysderidae; genus Dysdera; species Dysdera silvatica. The sequence goes on along the minus strand of QLNU02003225.1, from coordinate 81,534,507 downwards.
TTTCAAACTTTATCATAAATTTCGATGGTTGGGTTGAAACTCACACGGTCTTAATGGACAGATGCAGATTAGTACGAAACACACACAAAAAAACAACAACACAATAATCGCAGTTAATTAATAAATTAAAATTTAATTAAAAACGGTGATAGCTATTTCGATAGCAACAGCTATCTTCATCAGACCGATACAAAATAGTATAATACTACAGGTGAGAAAACATTCGCGGTTGCCATCATGCCCAGTTGAAATTGGATATGAAAATAAGCTGTGGGCACACAGCCGCGTCTCCGACTATGGGACGAGAAATTAAATGTTACGAGTTACTGGCCGCGTCTCGAGCCATTGGAGGGAGGAATGCTCTCCAAATGGAAGAAAGGCTACTGTGAGGAAGCTGGTGATTAGCGGTGATAACAGTTAGATAGGATGTGGAAGGTTTCATAGAAATACAAGTCCAACGGAAAACGGACTTTTTCAATGACTTGGACTTCCGTTGGACTTGGATTTCTATGAAGCTAATAATATGTGCATTGGAGAATAGAAACCGATGTCCGAATTCCATGAGTGTTTTGCCAGAGCCGATTTATGGAATTCTTGCTTTCTGACATAAGCTTCGTGTTCATTTAGTCTGAGGCGCAGTGCTCTCCGTGTTTGACCGATATAAATTTGGCCACACTGGCACGGAATGGAATATATGCCGCAGCTGTCAGAATCCGGGATGGTGTCCTTAAACTGAGAAAAGCCAATTTTGTTGATTGGAGTGAAGGTAACGCGAAAGTTGAATTTGTGCAAGATGGCAGCGATCCTGGAAGAAAATTTCGGAACATAAGGAATGCAGACAATGTCCCTAGGAGCTGAAGAATCACTGGAGAGAGAAGAGGCCGGTTTAGGTTTAGTGAGTTTCTTAAGAATATTTTTAAGACTTCGGTTTCTATTATCCAATGCACATATTATTAAAAAAGTCAACTCAACACTTGATCTCAGTTTCTTTGAGGAATTTCACATTCTATCAAACATCAACGTTTCAGCTAATGAGCAACTCCTTAGTAACTCTATCTCACCCACTTGGAAAAACCTTTCCTGTCTCACGGCTAAAGATGTCTCCACAAATATGCTTACGTCGATCCTTTCTTCTTCTTTATCCCTCGAAGAATGTTTCGAAGGACGTCCTGGACGATTTACTTTCCCGTAGGTATCCATATTTCGTAAAAAAAGTCCACCTGCATTATGAGATCTGCTAATATCCCTTGAAATTTCACGGACACATTTTCCGCACTTACGATACGTCACAATCGTGCCCTTCTCGCATTCAGACAACTGTTTACCACGTGGCATGACTGAAAATTGGCAATTAACTGAAGTTCAACTAAATTGAATGCTATTATAGCGAGAGAATCGAAGTGGACTTATATACATTATGAGCTCCGGATGCATAGTATTCAGCTTGACGTCATGCGCGTGACGTTAAACAGACTTATTTGCATCATTACAGGGTTCTTTAGATCAGTCGTTACCGATCTGCAAATAAGTATACTGAACTACTTTTTTAAATTCAAGAAATAGCACCTACTTAAGGTGGAACTATAACTACGTGGAGCAGTGTTTAGTATATATAGGGGGTGGGCAAATGCGGCTCTTCGTTAAATTAAGTGCGTCTCCCGTCGAAAATTGAAATTCCTTTTTTTCCCTCCAGAAAGTTTTTTTAAGTGTCTTGCTAAATTGACTAACTGAGAATGCAAATCTGCTAATGAAGAGTAAAAGTCGTACGTAATCGCTTCAAAAGTAGACCTTCGGTTGCATCGATAGGTCCATCTAGGAGTTATTATAAAAATTTTAAATAATTATTTTGTATTTTCTTTCTCTTAATTATATTTTCTCATATGTATAATTTACATAGCACTTAAGACTTTGGTACAATATGTAACCATATTAATTAAATTTGTGTATTTACGACATGTTGTATTTGTGTATTTAATACATGTTGTATTTATTCATTACGACATATTGTATTTGTGCATTTGACATGTTGTATTTTATTGTATTTACGACATGTTGTATTTGTGTATTTACGACATGTTGTATTTATTGTATTACGACATGTTGTATTTGTGTATTTGACATGTTGTATTTATTATACTGACATGTTGTATTTGTGTATTTACGACATGTTGTATTTGTGTATTTGTTATGTTGTATTTATTGGTATTTGACATGTTGTATTTAATGTATGTCTGACATGTTGTATTTGTGTATTTACGACATGTTGTATTTGATAACATTACGACATGTTGTATTGTGTGTTACGACATATTTGTGTTGTGTATTACGATATTTGTATTTGTGTATTTGACATGTTGTATTTGTGTATTTTGACATGTTGTATTTGATGTATTTACGACATGTTGTATTTGTGTGTTACGACATGTTGTGTTTGTGTATTTACGACATGTTGTATTTTCGTATTACGATATGTTGTATTTGTGTATTTACGACATGTTGTATTTGTGTATTACGACATGTTGTATTTGTGTATTTACGACATGTTGTATTTGTGTATTTACGACATGTTGTATTTGTGTATTTAATACATGTTGGCGCAGTATAGCTCAGATGCTCTTGCGCCATAAAACATCCAAACAAACAAACATAATACCATGTAACTATAGTGCGGCTCTTTACTATATATGATAAATTGGAATGCGGCTCTCATTGACCTCATGCGTTCTTACCCCTGGTATATATATAACTAATATAATATATATTATATTAATTTAATATTTTATATTTAATGTGTTTTCTTTACTTTGTTAAAAATGCTTTTATTATACAAATGTGTCGGCGGCGGACAGAGGGGTCGCAGATCTTTTGGTTACTATAAAGGGGGTCGCGAATTACTTGGTTACTATAAAAATGGGTCGCGGCTTGAAAAAGGTTGGGAACCACTGTATTAGAGCTAAACCTTGAATAACGGCATCGTTCTCGAAAATATTGAGTGCCGAGAAATATGTCCTATTGATAATGAAACATTAAATTTTAGTGCACACAAGATTAATTCCCTAGTTATAGTATTAAATTAAATTCAACATTAAAACTTAACCGAATTAAAAGGACAAATGGATGAGTTTGATTAATTTTCATTAGAAGTAATCTATCTTCAGTGTCA
>QLNU02003225.1:81499696-81516363 GCA_006491805.2 Dysdera silvatica | reverse complement strand
CCTGTCTTCATTTTGCGTTTTAGTAATTAGTAGAACCATTTTGGCTTTAATCATTGCAGCAACTTACTGAATTTCGGTAGGTTTTGATTCCCAATCTCCATAAAAAAACCATAGCCAAAATCGCTAAAAACAAAATCGCAACCGACCTTTTAAGTCATTTCAAAAGTGCTCAATTAAATTCAAATCTTAAATATGAACATACCAATCTACTATTTGAAGTTCATTTTCAATAAATCCCTCCTATACATACAAATGTGCAGCAACTAGTTTTATTGTAGCCAAAATGGCAATATCCCATAACGTAATATTTTCGCAATGTAGAAAGGATGGAATTAGCTAGAATACCGGACTGGAATTCGTGGTTACGTATACAAAAACAAATTTACCAATTCTATATTGTCTAAATGAAATTTCTATCGAATGAAATGTCTACCATATCCAAATGCAACCTCTACCAAATGAAATATCTACATGTCCAAATGAAATATCTACATGTCCAAATGAAACTTCTACCGAATGAAATATTTGCCATGTTCAAATGAAACTTCTCCACACCATGATAGAGCCATCTTAATCCATATTATAGTGTTCGAATATTTTTGATTATATAGTGTATGTTTATCCACGGTAAGTGTCCTTAAAAGAATTAAGGATGCCGGGAAGAGTTATTTGTTACGAGATTAGGTGCGATATTCAAAATTTTGAGGAACCTACTAGTAATTATTTTCGCCCATAGTTACCTCCTTAATTACTTAATTAAATGCACTTTGATACACGTTTATGCGAAAAAGAGCCAAATGATTGGGTGATTAATGATTTGAGAGTTATAATATTGGCATCGTAATTCAAAAATCGTCTATAACAAGTGCAGCCGAAGTCCGTAGAATAATTTATTTTCGGCCTTTGTCCGACTGTTATGAAACAAAATATTTTCCAATAAGGAGCTAGGAGGTAAGTACCTCTTAAATAGTCAAAAGAATCGATTTTTTAATTATACCTTTTTTAAATAGTCAAAAGAATCGATTTTTTAATTATACCTTTTTTAAATAGTCTAAATAATTTCGGACAGTTTAAAAAACCGCATCAAAATGTTCAAATTAGTCACTTTACAGCAAGTAAAAACGTAACACCATTCATTACTTCTGAGAAACATGTTTCGTTTACTTTTTCGTTATTTTTCTCAATTTTTTTTTTAAATTGCGCGCAGGACTACTTTTAAACCGTTTGTGCTTTTTCCATAAAATTTGGTATTTAGTTTGGCATAGTGATTGTCTTTCAATTCTCCCATTAATACTTTGATATTATGTGAAATTACCACCAGGGGGAAATGTTGTTGTGTATAAATTATTACGAAATTTTTTTACAAATTATGGAAGGTGTGTTTTAACATATTTTCATTTTATATATATATATATTAGGGTGAACATTGAAAATCCCCTTTTTAAAATAACTAATTAAATCTAAACACCCAGGAGCAGATAAATAGATAATTAAATAAAAAATACATACACTCTCTCTCTCTCTCTCTCTCTCACTATGTATAAATATATGCTTAGATGTTGTTAAGTGTTTTTGTTTTTTCGATATTCTGCCGCCTGTTATTTAATTTTTTCAGATGGAGTTGTACCTCCAATTATTTGTACACTGCGTCTATAACACTATGCCAGATTAATTAACGTTCAAGAGGAGACACCTCCATTCAAGAGGAGACACGTTCGTCCAAAGAAACCGTCATCATGGGCATAATAGGAAGTAAACAAGTTTCCTGGGCCATCCATTCATCCAGACAAAATCAAATTCTTTGTAACTTCTTTTCAAGAACTTTAAATTTAGTTGTTTTTTATGTGACAAACGAAAAGACTTGTTAAAAATGCCTGTTGAATTAACAAAGGTGTAAAATTTAAATTAATTTGATTTTTACTAGTAAAAAACACTCTTAAAAAAATTCTGAATATAAATAAGGCACTTATAATTAAATTCCTTTTCTTTTTAAAAGTAGGACCCCTTAACATACAAATCCACCTTTTTGTTTTTTTCCTACCTATCATATTTAATTTTTTAAACCCATTTTTAACTTGCAAACAAAAAAATTTTGGCCAATCAGTGTACCTAAAAACTGCTATTTCGCTCCCTACAATATGGCTAATATCCATCAGCAACCGAAACCTATAAAAACTTAAGTTCAGACGAAATCCCTGGTCGAGGGGAAGTAAATGAGTCATCACAGCAATAAATAGCCAACTCGTTGCATGTGGAGTTGCACGTGCATAAATAGGTGACGCACGAGGGCCGTGCGTCTAGTTCCAGACCACCACAATTGGCCAACAATTGCAATTTAGGCAGGCGAAATTGCCGTCTAATACGTTAACAAAAGCCAAATGAAAAAGTTGGCAATATATTGGCGAGAATAAGGATTTTAGCAGTCCTTACACAAAAAAAAAAAAAAAAAGTCTTCAAGATGGTGTTACTTTAAAAACGCTTACAAGTCTCGCTCAGCCAGAGAGAGAGAGAAATTTCCGAAAAATAAACATGTAATTCAGACCAGGGGACCCCAACCTACTCCAAACATGGGCCATTAAGGGTGTAACATGTAAGTTAAAGTTACCTTTCCTTATATCCTATTAATCGATAAATTGTAAGTGCCTCCTCCTTCATTAAACTTATAATAAAATGTGCAAATTTTTCCTGGTGGTTTATATACCCCAGCACAATTCTCATAAAAAAAATGAGTAACTAAAAGATAAGTGAAAAATTGATAATATGTAGAATTGTTAATAGCTCCAAATGCTTATATAAATGGCACTGTTATATTCTAAAGGAATTAGAAAATATATTATCGTGTTTATAATATAAAATAAAAGGCAGTAATTATTGAATAATTGTTTCATGTCTGTTTTAAAGAACCTGGTGTTTTTTTATTTTGTTTATGTTTAACACACAACGCGTTTAGAAAAATAACCCTAGTTATCCACTTAATTTTTACGGTCTTGCATTTGAAATTTTAGGTAAAAGTCAACCAATGTTTACTAACCACTATCAACGGCCAATTTACAAATTTATTCTGGATAAACAAATTTAATATTTAATGTTATGGAAATTGTGTTTTAATGTTCTCAAATAGTAAAAATTAAATCAATAAGTAAACTAACTAAAAATTTAACCAAACTAATTATAATTATAAAATATATTTTATTCATTATCATTTCATAGCCCATTTACATATAAATTCTAAATCATTTTTAAATAATTAATTTATAACATTATAAATATTATAACTAAATAATATAAATATAACTAAATGATATAACTAAATTATAAAAATAAACAAATAAAAATCTATTCAAAAACCCCCATAACAACTTCTATAATCATGTAATTTCATACACTTAGCTCTTAATAGTATAATTACGTAACTTGTTAACTATCATTTGTTGCACTAATTTTTTTAATCAACATTTCTGATTACACATACTGACTCTCAGATATTCTCCTAGCTCGAATATTCATAACCAGGAAATTTCACAAATTTTATCCAGGTGTGTATCGCAATTTTCTCAAATGAAGCCCTTCAAAATCCTAAACAATACTTATACTTCTTATCCATGAATTAGTAAAAACGACGTTTAATCTGTGTTTTAAGGAATTAGCAGGTTTATACGTTCCTCTGCCAAAGATATACAACAAATCGATTCTTTAAAACAAGCATAATTCAGAACTATGAAAATTCTACAATTTTCTTGTCAGCACAGCATCACCGCATTCTGGAAGATAATCTCGTAACGAACTCTGGCTTTATACTCTGTCGAATCTAAGTATCGCAGCTGCTAGCAGTCTCCTTAATTATAAAATTTTATGAATAAAATGTTAATTAAAAATTATTATTAATAAAATGTTACCTAAAATTATCATTAATAAATGTTAATTAAAAATTATTATTAATAAAATGTTAATTAAAATTATCATTAATAAATAATTAAAATTAGTATTAATAAAATGTTAATTAAAATTAGTATTACTAAAATGTTAATTAAAATTAGCATTAATAAATGTTAATTAACAATTATTAATAAATGTTAATTAAAAATTATTATTAATAAAATGTTAATTAAAAATTATTATTAATAAAATGCTGATTAAAAATTATTATTAATGGAATGCAGTAAAGGCAAAACTTTATGAATGTAGTTTGCGTCAGACTTCTCCGTTAATAGCTCAAACAGTTTTTGGATGCAAAATTGAAAAAAATTTAGGAATGCAACAAAGGCTGCAATTGCCCATTTGCGTCCCATTGGCCCCTGGCTCCTCTCCAACTACACCATTATCCATGTTTCATGTGTAAAGTCATCAGACTTAAGGGCCGTGTGTATTTTTCACAAAAGCCGGTGTAGAAAACTTGTAGCCCTTAATGGAAGCGAGTGGGGGTGAGATAAATGAGTTCGTTGACTGAACATGGGAAAAATGATCTCAATAAAATTTCAAGAATAGTCTGGAAGACTATCCTTATAGATTACCATTCCAAGTTCTATAATCAAAGTAAACCTCCATAATTGGTCTCCATAATTCATAATTAGTCTATACTTAGTTGAAAATTAAAAATTACAAGTACACTTTTATTGGTATGTTGAACGCTTATGGCTCAAAGACAGCAAGTGTCCTTCTACAAATGACCCATACTGTCATACAAACGAGCTGAGATCATACGTCCGATTTTAAAACGAAAACAAGTTATCCTTATTTATAAAAAGTTAAAATTGTATTAAAGCACATAAAAAACGAAACGATGCTATAAAATCAGTTGAGATTTAAAAAAATGATATCAGATATAAAAAAATGATATCAGATATAAAAAAATAAAAATATATTTTATGATTATAAAAGGTTGACATAAAATATTACGAAGCTTAAGATCATTTTGGTCAAAAGCTAATGGTCTTCACTGGTAGCATTGTGTTATATTTCGTCTCGTGGCTAAAAGCAAAATAATGGAATGAGAAGTGTCAGCAATGCAAATTATATAGTAATGAATGAAGTTTAATTGTGATCAACATAAAATAACGGTTTCTCGCTATGCAGAATATATCTTTATTATGTTGGAATTCAAGATGTTCCACTATATTTTATTTTCGCCACTTAGTGGGCACCATGCATGTTTATGTACAAGTGTCACTCCTTCGCCCTTTGCTGCTTCTAATCTATAATTGGGTCTGTCTTATTTATTTATGTAACCGATATGGAGTGCTCTTCACTCTAACTGAATTTTGAGGTATATATTTCTTTAATCACACACACACACACACACACACACACACACACATATATATATATCCACACACATAAAACTGTCTTTTACTATTTTTGCTACGCCATCTCTTGAGTCAAGAAAACGGTTTTAGTGTCTTGCGTTTTAGTTTCACATTTTTTTATGAAAATTTGTTTCATCTGGCTTTTTTAATTTGCATTTCTCAATAATATAACTTCCCTATATAGAAATTGAATCATAATCCAACTAATCTTTGGCTATGAAGAAAATTATCATTTACAAATTTTGTGTTTATTATTGCTGCGAAACATGCGCACATCCTATAACTTGAACAATTATTTCGTAATTGATATTATACTATTCAGTAGACAAAGGGTTAAAATATATTGCATGTGGAAGTGGCCGGACTACAAATTGAGATCACGAAAGCAAGAAAATAGATTAAATCTAAAAATTGAAAATTAAAAATAGATGATAAAAATCATTAGTGTGGAATACAAAATACCCGAACATGTCTACTTGAATACCAGCATATCTTTTTGATTCATGTGTTTAATAGCGCAAAGATAATTAAAATCACGGTAATCTTGGATCTACAACTCATCGAGAGACCCTATCTCTACAAATAAAGAATCAAAAACTTGATTGTATGGAGCTGTAAAGAAATGAAGATATAATGAGTATTGTAGTCTTAATTATTTAAAAAATATTATTTGCTTTGCTATGATTCTAACTAAATTCTGAAAGAAATATTACATTTCGTTCCCATTAGTAAAACACCGATTTCTATTTCATTATTAAATCTATGAAGTTGTCATGTAGCATTTTCCACCTTTTTCGAACCTAACGGAGAAAGGTATTGTATATAAATAAATCAGGTGCAATTCGAGACCCCAAATGTGGCACTCACTAATTGCCTAGTTGTGTTATTTCCTCTTCCTCCGTTTCGATAGAAAAAACCATGTCAAACATTGCGACTTATGCAGAAGTCATTTGTTTTGAGCAGAGCGAGATAAATCTTCGCCGTACTTCACGTAGCAGCTTACCAAACCATTATCCCACCAGTCACAACTTCAGAAGAGTTTTCAAAAAGATCAAACTGAACGAAAAGAAAAAGGGCTAAGCCGATCTTAATTACGGGAAAGGTCTAATTAGTTTCGTTAATGCGCTTGATTATTATATAATGAAAGACCTGTTGATCAACCTGAGTTTGTTCGAAAAGGAAATGAGTCTTTTTTATTAATTATCAAGGCCTTTCAAGAGGAGAAGTTCCCTTTGAAATGTTTTCTTCGTTTCAGAATGGAAGTGAAGAGGAGAGGAAATGGAAGGCTTCATTTAATTGTAGTTCATATAAGGGAAAAACCTTACTAAAAACTTATGACGAAATTATTAAAAAAAAATGCTTGTCTTTTTTTCAGGATATAGTTATATGCGAGCTTTAGGCCGTATTTATAAAAATTCTGGCTTCTTGGTTGATGCAAGATAGCTTTATAAAAATTAATCATCCTATTTTTGACGAAATTAACGAAAGAACGATCCAGAGTATTAAATTTATAGCTTCCATTTCAACATCCAAAATCCTTTAAATTAAAATTTCCTTAAAAATCATTCTCGGAATCAGAAAAGGCACGTTATTTCATACAAAGGGCGAAAAATGATTTGGAAAAATAAAATTATGAAATAATAAACATAAAGCGCCTTTCATTAGAGATTAGTTTGTTTACTCAAACAAATGACACAGAAAGCAATAAATCGGATTTTTCTACATTCAGTAGCATCACTATTTATAGATTTGTTTGAAAGGATATTTTTTCATTAAAAATATGCAATTTATGATGCGTATAAGTTAAAACCCGGCTATTCAATGAAATAGAACCAATTATAAACAAATGTTATTTGTGATTTAATTTTGATACGTCTATGTTGTATTTAAAATGCGGTTTTGCGAGGGAGGCGTAAATTTAATATAAAACGCTTCTGGAAAATTCATTTGTTTTTGAAATAATGTGCCTCCTCACAAACTCCGACATTCTGTCTCACGCAGGGTTGCACAGTGATCAAAAAAAACAAAAAACACCCGACTTTTCTCGAGAACTATTGAAAGTAGAACAAAAATTTCAACGCCACTTTATCTACAATGGCTAATTCTATAAAAATATGGTAATGAAAAATATTTGGGGGCCGTCTTCATATTTAATTTAACGTCAACTTTAAAATTTCCAATGGTAACACCCACCTTTTAATTTATTTTTAAATTTTATACATAAAATTATATGAATATTCCAAATTTTATAACTTCTGAATGAATGGTTGCTGAGCTATAAATATTTGAATTTCGCATCTCCTAATGTTAAATTTACTATCCACTTTTTAAGCGATATCTTTTGAAATAAGTAACGAATGATTCTAATTATTTTTGCACGTCATAGAGCTCAATTATCCAAAGGGATTTTGTATTAACTTTCTGATTGGTCAAAGTTATAAATATTAATTACTAATTATGAAATTAATATTTCAAACAAATGTGAATTGAAAGAGGGGTAATATTTTACGCCATTCGATTCAGCGGCACTGAAAATATAAATATATAGTACGTATAGGCTTGCAGAAAGTCCATAAGTGGGGGATTACATAGCTACAACTCCATATATTTATGTGTATATATACAAAATTTCATCTCAATGGGGAGTTACAACCCCATCAATACCCTCTGTGTACCCCAGTGTCACTTTTCAAGTTGTTATTATGTCACTAAGTCTACATGATGACAAAATCAATTTTGACAAGAAAAAAACGTAGAAACATAGTTATTATTATGTTTACTAAGGTAACAGTTTTTTCATATTAGCCGATGATGTGGCAACAGTAGATGTTAAATTACTCGTAAAGAAAAGAATGATTTTCCGGCACCTGGTGGGACGAGAGTGGTTGCGCCTGTAGCTTAGTAGGTAGAGCACCTGACCGGCAATCAGGAGGTCGTGGGTTCGGGTCCCACCAGGCGCCGGAAAATCATTCTTTTCTTTACGAGTAATTTAACATCTATTATTATGTTTGTTGCGTCATCAAGGTTTCACGCCGTTCTCCTTAGGTTCTGTGGTCTTTGGGCCTCTGCCTATCTCTGGTCCTATTGAATCAGTAAACCTGAAGTTGGGTTGGTAGTCTTTCTTCTCCCATTTATCATGGTATAATTCAGAATAGGCAAAACGGCCATGATTTATAATAGCTTACAATAACGAATAAATATATTGGATGTGAAATTTCCATGTTTAAAGATGGGGTTCTGAATGTAGGGAAAGGAGATTTATCTTGAAATGATCTCTTCCTTGTTCGTTCACGAAGTCGTTGTTACAAGATGAGAATTAGATACGAAGAGGTTGAAAGTATTAATAACTGTCTCCCGTTTATGAATTATGTATTTCATAAAAACTTTGCAAAATGAAGATTTTTCTCAATTATGCCCAAATAACCGCATATGAGAGTACGATCTGCATTTTAAGTTTTAGAAATATGGGCTTTTTGTGCAACGTCTTCCAAAATAGCTGGCAATATTGCCATGCGCAGCGACCAGACTTACGTGAAGATGTTACCTTTAACATGCTGAATCCTTTGGGGCTTGTTGATTTATACAGCTTCCTTAGATAACTCCAAAATTCAACCGAGCAAAGCACAAATTTGTCTGCCGTAACTAAAAATAATGACAGCTATGAAAAATCCTATGTAAACGGGCCGCATTTTCCAACTTCAACACGGTTAATATATACCCAAATTCATATTCGTCAAATATTATTTATTTTAAAAGTTTTCTCTAAAATTAAACAATAAAATTTATAAATAAATAAAATTTATAATTTTTTTAAAGTGTTCGTGGCGCAATGACCTATTTTGAACATATTTATTAAATTCTAATAGTACTACAAGATCAGAGAATACATAATTTAGCATACTATTTATAAATTTACATGAATTAAGCAAAACATATTTACGAATCCATATAGATATTATTCATTTTGTTTTCTATTCCGTTAATGCAAGGTCAAATTTCTACCCATACATTTATATTTCATTTGTAAAAATCTAAATATTCGCATTAGCTTGTCATAGAGTAAACAAGTAACATACCATCAATCATAGTTAAGAGTATGCGGACGAGACTCTTGGACGGCCTTTTGCTGGTACACCCGCTTTTTCTGTTTCAAATAATCCATAATCGTTCCTTTCAAAACTAACATCATAATTTTTAGGACAAGAATGGATAAGCTGGTTGTGAATTAAATATTAAGTGAACAACATACAGAAAGGCTTCCAACAATTTTCGAGAAAATATAAAATATAATTTGCGAGGTAAATAATTTGGTTTTTCATTTCTCATCATAAAAAAATACCGTCATTTTTATAAATACATTTTGTTAGTATACAGAAAAATAATCGATGAAAGACATTGACTGATGTAAGCATTAGTGGCGTACTGTAAGATAACATAGTGCAAGTATATAACGTGCTTTTCGTAGAAGAGATATTAATGTAACTAAATATTTATTGCCCCCGCCATTGAACGAGAACCTTAAATATTCAATGGCACAAACCTGACTGCGTTGATGTATGTTACAAAGTGTAAATGCTATTGATACTTTCATGGACAGTATAATTACAAGGAAGGTGGTTATCATAAACTGGTTTAATGGGTAGATGTTTGGTAAGGGGGAAGAAAAAGGCACCTGCAGGCTGGGTTCAAACTAGAGACCTCCTGGTTAGAATATAAACGTCTTTCTAATTAGACCCTCGAAATACAGTTAATGTGTGAAATTCGTCTTGTGTTAGTATTTTCACGCATTGCAAAGGGAAATTTTGCAACGGAATTAACGAAATTATATTTTCAATTATTTTAACGTGGCAATTTTAACCATTTTAACGTAAGAAATTTTGAACCATTTTAACGTAAGCAGTTTTTCAGCTGTTTTAACAAAAAGTCATTTTTCAACAATTTTAAGGTGAGCTATTTAACCCTATGTTAAGAAAGTTATGCAAAAGTAAAAAACTACGAAAGCTATTATTGGTTGGTCACTTTGTATGAGGCAAGGATCACAAGGGTGATTCCTAAGTGCCAAGCAAGGTGAGACTGTACATTAATGGTTTTAAATGAGAATAAGTTAAATCACAAAAGCTTAATTCAGATAGGGTCAATATAAATAAAATTACCGCTAATTGATTAAACACCCATCGAGGAATTAAATTCGGAATTAAATATTATAGGTCTGATGACAAATTGGGGTATAAATTTAATATGCATATGGTCCTCTGATACGAAACATTCTATATGGAAAGTGAGACCATTACATTAGTTTCGCAGGATGCTTATTTAGTTTAGTTTAGTAATTATATTTATTTAGCTTAGTTAAATAATTATATTTATTTAGCTTAGTTAAAATAACTATATTATTTAGCTTAGTTAAACAATTATATTTATTTAGCTTAGTTAAATAATTATATTTATTTTAGATATGGTAAATCATTATTTCTTTTAATTAAACTGAAACTATTTTTGTTCGAATTTCAGGTAAACAATTATATTTGTTTAATTAGAAAAATGACTATTTTCTAAAATTCTAATAATTCTATTAATTTATAAATATTTACACAATAGCAAATTACATTTCTATGGAAGAAAAATGCTTATTAGAATAATAATATTAATATGAAAAATTTAGACGTAATTAAAAATATAGGGTATCCATAAATTAATTATATTTAGAAATTAAATCTATTACAATAACATTGGAAACAATCATAGCTAGAATAAAACAGTCTTTACTCTTGATATTCAACATCGACGAGAATATTATTTTTTTCGGAAGATGATAAATTTCACTATAATCGAATTCCTTGAAGTACCTGCAAGAACTTCTTTTGCTCATAATATTTGTAATTGCATTTGCGGTACCCCCCAATATCATTCACGGCGATGTTAAAACAATTCTTTGACATATCCCTTTCAAAGAAAAGAATAAAAAGGCTGACATTCAGACCATTGGAGGCTAGGTAGTCGGTCTGTTCTACCTAGTCCACCGCATTTTAAATTGCCATCAAGAAAATTCTGAACAGAAATGAGTTTCACTCTGGCACTATATTTTCATATTTACTAAGGAATGAATTTGCGAAGGAAATTTTGAACACACTGCAGTTTACAACTGTAATTTTTGAATAACCCTACTTTTCAATAAACGACTAATCAATCAGCTTTAAAATAGCGAGAATCATATTATAGAACCTCAGTGAAATTTAAATCAACTGCAGTAATAAATTTCTAAATCAATAAAAAGAAAAATTATCAGAAATATTTTAAAATATGAAGCTTGATCATTTTATTTATAAATTTGGATACCCTCTCGGTTTTGTGTTAAAATTCTGTACAGGACAAGAAGTAGTCTTGAAAGCGATATCATATATTTTTTTTTAAATTTTACAACACAAAAGCTCTCCCCCTCTCTCACACATCCACACACACACACACAATAACATATATATTTTTCCACACATTTTTATTCAAGTATTCTAGAAATTGCAAAATCATATAATTCTTTAAATACTGTTATAATGAAAGCAAGAAATCCCATTTGTTATAACGACAGATCGTATTTTATATATAAATTCCTTAAAGCATGCACGAATCATTTCAAGTTTAGCTTTATGACTGCTCTGCAGAATCTCAAAGATTTATGAAAACGAAAGAAACCAATTCTATCCACATACGAAAGACTTTGCAAAAATAAATACAATTCGATTGTATTATTTAAAGTTTTATAATGCACGATGGTAATAGTTGTTCTGGATTAAGAATTTTTAAAGTGGAGAAAATATTTTAAATTCCTTTGATACACATTTGTATTTTATTACAAAGGTCTTAAAAAGCACGTTACCTTTTAACAAGAATAAACAATTAACCCGTCATGAGATCAGGATTATTTAAAAATGACTTATTCAGGTACATAACCATTGTTTAAGCGGTCTCTACGTATATTCAAATTTGCATAGATCTGAGGGAAACCTGATGGTGTTTTTCGCTGGAGTAGTATATCAAAACCCATTAAAGTACTTTGAACTTTGATGTCTTATAACATTTTACATCTTTATGCATTTAGGCAAAAATCATGATTTAAGAGGTTTTAAAGGTATCCGTCCAGCAACGCCATTGTTGGTCAAAATTCTAAACTTATTACGCAAAATACGCTATAATGTGATATTATTATTATAACATATACATTTATATATCATGCGCTTTGTAACGAGATTGTGTATGCAATGAAAGTATCGCCCCTCCCTGAAGCTTCCCCTCTATTCATAGCTGTACGAAGGGAAAGCTGTCACGCAGGGGCGTCCTGTACCCATTAAACTTCCTAAATCACGATTTTTGCCCTATTAAGGTGGTGGAAAAAAATCGTTTCGTACTAACTAGCTGGTGCTTAACAACTTTGTAATTGACTTTTCCCCGTATCTTGAATAGTTTTCGAGATAGCAGTTCTAAGTTCTGGATTTTTCCGCTAGGGGCGCTGCACGCAGTCTCATCTTGTAGCGCATAGTCACTTTCCTTTACCTATGCATTACGTTCGTACATATAGCTCTCTCCGTTAGACAGTTATCTGCGTGTATAAGGACTTTACTAACCGTGCTGTATATATGTTGGAATTCGTTCAAAAATAATTAAATTATTAAAACTATTTATTAAGATATAATAAACAAAAAGCTAAACGTTTAATTAATTTACAAATAAACTAATGTTAAAATAAATATTTCACAATTGGCGAAGATAATCAAAATTTTGAAAACCTCGAAGTAAATTGCCAGAATTTGATGAAATTCGAGAAGTTTGACGTAAAAACAACGTTTTTTATAGATTTAAGTTCAATAAATACGTTTTCGTAGTTAAAAGGTAGCAATCTAATGTGAAATGTCCCTTATATGTGAGGTCTTGGTATAAGAACGATCTATCCGAGTAAAGGATGTAGCTTTCCAATAAATGAAGGAAAAAGCTTTGTTCTATTATTTTATTTTAAAGAATTTACTTTCAAATGTGGAAGCTTAAGGTGTAGACGTATATCGCTTATCAGAATGTGGTCTAGAGTATTAACGAATTAAAGTTTATCTCGAAACAAGTATCAGCGTTCAAATCTTAAATTATTTATTTTGAAAGAAATGTGAGTACAAAATAACTTTCATTTTTTTAAATGCGAAAGTGGCTTGTGTTTTATTTTGGCGTTTACGCACTTTTCCCCAACTTCCATTGTAAAAGATAAGGTCTCTATTCTTATCAAGTTGTTGTAAGAGAAAAAATGATCTTGGTGTAAGACTAATCAAATAACAAGATAAGCAAACTGAAACATGACACTGAAGATAAGAAAATGATTTTGTAGTAAATTTTAAGGTGCGGATAAAATATTGACACATTTTATATCGGTTAAAGAAATGACATTATAATTTTATAAATTATAATGTCATTTCACATAGTAACATAGCGAAATTCGTCCATAATAATATAAAGTACATTGGATCGGGAAGAGATATGGTCATAGACGAGTTTGAACAGAAGACACTATATCTGTTGAAATCGGGGCGAAAATAAGATTGTAGAAAGATTTCACTGTATTTAGTTCTGCTACTTGAGTACATTAATGATTGAGTGTAATAAGTATAGAGCATATGGACATAATGAGTTAAGAGAGAACATAGAGACACTCACCATTTAATACATGAACATAATGAATGCTCGATACATGTGCACGTGGACTGGCTTATATAAGAATATATTGAACGTTGGAGAGAGAAAATAAACGAAAGCCTAATTCAAGAGTCTTGATTTGAGTTTTTCAGGGCAATTTTGATCTATAGAAGATAATTATTAAAGATTGAGTACAATAGATATTGAGCATATGCAAACTTATCACACTTAATACATGAGCATAATGATGCTCAATACAAGACAATTATTAAAGATTGAGTACAATAGATATTGAGCATATGCACACTTATCACACTTAGTACATGAGCATAATGATGCTCAATACAAGACAATTATTAAAGATTGAGTACAATAGATATTGAATGTATGAACATAATGAGCTAAGAGAAAGCATAGATACACTCACAAAATACATGAGCATAATCAATGCTCAATACATGTGCACGTTTACATAAAAACCTTACATGGTTTACATAAAAACATACTGAATGTTGGAGAGAGAGAGAGAGAAAAATATACGAAAATCTAATTCAAGAGTTTTGATTTTAGTTTTTGAGGACAATTTTGACCAATAGGCGATAATTTTGCGCTGCTTTCTAGTATTCAACATGTTTGGTACTAAAGAGATGTACATGACATACTCTTATCTGTTGGTAAGGGTATTGAGCTTTTTTCTGCTCTGTATTTTAAACAATAAATTTGAAATATTATGGGTAGATAAATTTGTTATTTTGGTACACTTCTGAAGTATTTTGAGACTCCATTTGAATACTACTTTAAAGTTGTCATCACTGGCGTCTCATTGGGTGACGCGAGTGAAGCGCCACTTCACAAAAAAAAAATTGGGTGGTCGAACAGTCATTTTAAATTTAAATTCCAAATCCTTTTTATTTTTTTGTCAAATTTAAAATTTGATTAGAAAAATAAAATTCGAAATTTTATTTGAGCCCACTATTTTTTTTTGAATTTAATTCCTTTAATATAATTGGAATTACATTCAGGAACAGAAGGCTACGTTTTTAAGTCAGCGCTTTAAACGCGTTAAACGCATCAACGAAATGTTGCCCGCCGAGAAAAAGGGCCGAATGAAGCGACAATAGAAATTCAGAGCTTCGCTTCAAAACGGAAATGTTTTGCGAACATGGTTACCATGGCGACGATTTATTTACGGCGAAAGCAAGTACTGTCAGAGAAGAGAAATTTTTATCGCATCATCATGTCAGCTAGTATTGCCAGATCAGAGGTTTTATATAGAGATATTGAGCCAACGTTCAGTTATTTGTAATGCTGAACAACCCATCCACATCAGGAATGCTTGGCAATACTTATTTAAAACCCTGCCTTGACTCCAACTACAACATTATTTATTTACCACTACTTTACTTTTACACACTGTACATTTTTTTTTCTATTTTCACAATCATTTTACCATCATATATAATTGCCTTTAAGTGTTTTACAACGACACATTGATTTTTATACCTGCACGCATCACGATTGTTTACTTTATTTTAAATGTTTGTTTTCGATGTTCGATGTTATTTTCATTTATCATCTGATGATGGCTGTCCAATGGAACAGCCGAAAGCCAGGCTAATGTAATAAAATAACTTTTTACCCGCTTTACGTTGTCATATATATCGTATTACTTCATCGAGCGGTGATATTCTCTCTTTAATTATCTTTTTAATTATGTTGAGTGTTATAAATAAAGAATGGGATTCTTTAAAAGAAGTATTTACTGAGATTATGAACGATCCAACCTCCGATCAAACTTCGCTTAGGCAGAGTGTCGGCTATTTAAATATATTTAACGACTTTGAATTTTCACTTTTGGTTGTTGTTTTTAACCATATTTTTGGACTTACGGATGTTCTCTTCAATGTACTACAAAATAAGTCATTTGACATTAATTTTTGCATCTCACAAATTAAAAATACGCAAATGGTCTTAAACAGCAAACTAAATGAGGATACGTTCATAGAAATTTTCGAATTAGTGATTTCGAAAACAACAGTTCCAATTGAACACCGTGAGGGACGAAAAAAAGTGACGCTCACACAAAATAAAGTTCTTGCAAAATATAAAATTCATATTTTATGAAATATTAGATACTATTTCTTTACAAATTACTACACGTTTTCAAGATATGGAAAAGCTTCATTTTATTACATTAATGGATACTTCAAAATTTGTAGAGTATTCCAATAAATTTCTTACAAAAACAATAAATAATTTAAATGTGTACTACCCCAATATATTTACTGACTTCCAAAGATTGAAAAATGAATTAAAACACATATATCTGGATAAGCAGTATAGAGATATGAAATTACAAACATTCATGGAAATTTTAACAGAAAACAGATACATTTTTAAAGAAGCTTATAAACTTCATTGCTTAATAGTGACTATTCCGTCCACTAGTATTTCCGTAGAACGGAGTTTTTCTTGCTTAAACAGAATCAAAATCAGTCTACGTAATACGATGTTTGAAGACAGACTTAGAAACTTGTTAAAAATTTCAATTGAAAAGTAACTACTAAAAGAGTTAATAGAAACTCAACCATTTTTTCACATCATCGACAAGTTTGCAAGTCTAAAAGAATCGAACTTATATTCAAAAAATAAAGACTGGGTAAGCATATATTGCATATTTTTATTTTGCTTGTTATT
>QLNU02003225.1:81471116-81482487 GCA_006491805.2 Dysdera silvatica | reverse complement strand
TTTTATTGCTGGGTTGCTTCCGACTAACAAGCTTCTTTAGCCGGCTCCATAGATTTTCGATGGGGTTAAGGTCTGGGCTATTTCCAGGCCATTCCAGCAGTTGAATATGATGATCTTGAAACCATTTTTTGCACACACGAGCAACATGACATGGAGCTGAATCCTGTTGAAATATAAATGCTTCATTATCTTGGAAAAGATCACATGCAGAAGGCTGCAGCTTGGGCTCAAGTATTTCATTTATGTATCTTTGGGCATTTATATTCCCATTGATCACGCAAATTCTGCCCACACCTCTTGATGTTATACAACCCCAAATCATAACACTAACTGGGTGTTTCACGGTAGGTGTAATGCACTCAGGATGGAAATCTTCTCCAATTCTTCTCCATACGTATTTTACGCCATCACTACCAAACAGTGAGATTTTGGTCTCATCACTCCAAATTACACTGTCCCATTGTTCCGTTGTCCAGTTAACATGGGTTTTAGCCCAGTTTAATCTTTTCAACCTCTGTTTGACAGACAAAAATGGCTTTTTTCGTGGAATTCTTGCATTTAGACCACATTCATGCAGTCTGCGCCGAACAGTCCTTGCACTTAACTTCACATTGCATTGCGCCATTTCACCTTGTATACACAGAGATGATTTTTTCCTGTCACCTAGGCACTGTCTTTTAATTCTTCTATCATCACTTGCTGTTGTGCACCTTTTTCTGCCTTTACCAGTCTGGTTTTGTAATGACTGAGTCTCCTTATACTTCTTCAAAAATTTAGAAATGCCACCTTTAGTTAAGTTTCCCCCAATATTTCTTCTAATTTCTTCATAACTGTAGCCTTGTTCACTTAATATTACTATTTTACATCGCTTCCTAGGTGACCAGTCAACTCTTTGCGCCATTTCTTTAATTTTATTACGTTTTACAAGCACACTAAATCAAAGAGCACAAAAAAAAAACAACCAACTTGATAGCAATTACAGAACACACTGATAAATGTCCTGTAACCTGTTGGCTCATTGCCAAAACAAGAGAAAACATGATTGGCTCATTGCCAAAACAAGATGACACCTGATTGGCTCTGTAAACACTCATGCTCATTGGCCACATTCAAATGAAGGAAAGCTACTTCATATAAATGTAAGCAAGCTGTGCTTCTTTTTTCTGGTTATTTGGCTATAACTTTTGATAGAATACAGATAATTGAACAAATGTTATTGCATTACAATCTTTATTAAATTACCTTTCTAATGATATATAATTTTATAGTATTGGTACAAAAAAAAGTGGTGTTATTAGCCATCAAACCTCTAAAATAAACTTTTTTCAAAGGGTTTCCACAATTTTGTCCACTACTGTACATTTGTCGGTAGAAATTCATGAAATGTCTACATTAAAATGTACCAGATTTTTATTTATTTGAACTGCAATGCCGCTTCACGATTACTACGAGAAATCGAACATTAACATATATATCCTTAACATTCTTGTGGGGAAAAATTTCTGACAAGTCAAAGAAACGGTCTTTGGTGTTGCAATTCTACTTTTATACAGTGTGTAATGCTTTCTTAGGCATTTTGTAGATGTTCCTTGCGGTTTTACGTTCGCCAATTTTTAGAAATCTGTCTGACATGAGAAATCATTTTTTTTTTAATTTCTAAAACAAGAAGAGTAGAAACTGAAGCCAAAATGGAGATTTCCTAAAAAATGTCGCAATCAACAACGTTTTCGCTTTAATTTATTTTTAGCGACAACACTTTACGTGGAGCTCTGACATTGCACAAAATCGCGAAAATCCAATTTTAAAATGTTTGTGCAGGAGCCAAATGGAATCCTGGTGAGAACGTTCTAATTACTTTGGCAAATTCTGCACCCCAAATTACCTCTGGGAATAATTAGGTTTTACGCTTGCTGCGTCCTGTCGAAGGACGTAACGCGTTCTGTCGCCCTTTTAAAAATGGGGACAAAGTAGTTTTATGTTTTTAGCGTTTAAATGCAATACGTGGTTATTAATTAAATTTTGCGCCGCGATGGTTTTGAATAAAATAGCAAGCGCTTTCATCAAAAATTCTAATGTCAACACAAACAACTGGACTTCGAAACTATGCAAATGAAAACAAGATAAAAAGTTCCGAAATATTGCATTCTATTCATTTATTAATCTATTTTCACTATAAATGCTTCAAAGGAAGTAAAACTAAACTCATCTATTTTAATCATCTATCATCTAATTGAAGGATAGGATTTGTTTTTAAATTTATAAATTAGTGAATTTTTTGAATAGTTTATGTTAGACTATATGGTGAAAGAAATTGCTCAATGAATGTAGAAAAAATACGGGCGAAAAGAGGCACTGAATTGTAAACGAAGTATGATTAAACCCAGATGTAGGGTGCAAAGCGCCTTGAGCAAAGCAATTTTTGGTGCTCCCCTTGCAGTATTTTGTATATTAGTGGCGCAGCATGTCTTCAGAAATGGGTAATTTATATATATAGCACCATCTTCAGCATCATCAATAACCGTTTACAATCCACTGCAGGATGGAGGTTTCTCTTTTATCACACATACATGTAGTACGATGAAAGAAATATAGAGGAAGCGGCGTTAAGCTCACTACGCTGGCCAGACGGATTGGCGAGCTGAACCTACAGTTTAACGAAGAATCCGAACTTCGGTCACCACAATCAAAGTTCTACGCTAAGACACTGCCTCCTAAATTTACCCTCTAAATTTTGGTGGCAGTGGCTAAGACGGGATGACGGCTACCTATGACGCTTTTCCGCGGCGATCGGTCGAGTGCTGGTGTTCTTGGAAGAGGATGGCTGTAGGACATATGTATATATATATATATATATAGTGTCCCAGTTATTTTAAAAAAATGACACATTCTGGCTGAATTTAGAATTAGAACAAGATAGATAAAAAGAGTAAATTCAATAAATAAATTCTGCGCAGATTAAATTTGGAAGTAACATATTATTACCCTTCTCAGGGATAACACAATTGCCAAATAATGGTCAACACACAAAGCCACTGGGGCGAGTTTTTAGGATTAATTTTGGATGAAGGCCTTCATGATGAAATTTAATTCGATGACTTTTTTTCGGTGTTTAGGGAAGGTAGGCTGTTTTTACGAAAACTTTCAGCCTGTCAAATTAAGATAAAAAGAGAGGCGCTTTCCCGGAGAGAGCAGGTTGACGGAATTCTACAGTGGATTCACTGGTTTTCAGAAATTAGGGAAAAATAAAAAAAAAAAATAGGGTAACTTGATAGCAACGCTTTCCTATATTATAACATTAATTTGGATTCGATTTCAATAGTATAGCAGAATGAAGTCTGTTGCCATACTCATCGTAGTACAGGGTTTGTTTCTCTAGACAACGAAATTTCGGATTTCTCTGAAAACGAAATACTGACTCAGCATGCCCTTAGTTGAACTTGCACCGCAATGCGATACACACAAACTAACCGCATGAATGTTTAGTGCATTCATAAAACAAGTTGAGTGGCGAAATAATTAGAGCCACGTTATTTGAGTTCGGAGTTGAGATTTAACCCTTGAAAACATGGTTGTGTGGAAGCTTAATTTACAATGGAGGTAGCAATGAGCTATTAATCACATCTTCGACAAGCCATTGGATACTATTAGTATGAAATAAATGTAAATATAAATACACCACATGCTTCTGAAACAGTTTGGTGTACATCTTCAAAAGTGTCAGTTCATCGTGATCTGCAGTTGCATCTGAAAAGGGCATTTGGGAACTGCAGAATGAAAATAAGATTTAATTTTGTGTTCGAATAGCTTGTGAGCTTTACGGCGCAAGGTTATCAAAGGTCATACTTCGCCCAGACCCATGGGTTTCCGAAGAATCCGAATCTATTATTGAATCCGAAACCTCTTATGCTGAGGGAGCCAATCCGCGAACTACAATGCGGTCAGTATGCGTATTTTCTTGGTACATTCGTGTTGGTAGTTGATTGCGTTTCTATGGCGCAATTAGAACAAGGGTCTTTCTGTGCCAAACAAAGTGGGACCGTACGTGTAGTTTTAACGTGAAAACAAATTAAAACTATAGAGGTAAATGCTGTGTATTAAAAGTATATGTAAACGAAACGATGTCATAAAATTAGGTGAGATTGGAAAAGCCAATATCATCTTAAATATTTAAAAGTGATTTCATGATTAAAAGGCATAAAATGTCTTGAAAATCATTTTGGTTAAAAATTAATGAACGTTGTTGATTAAAATGCGTGCAAATGAATAAAATATGCAAAACATTTCATGGTTCGTGATATGTTGCACACATCGAGGCATAATCTTCTTTTAACAGATATTAAAGGGAGAAGTAAATGTGGCCTCTGCGAAGTCTAGCGAGAGCAACTTCTTTACGCGACGGTCGTTCAAAGACTCCTAAAAAAAACGGGAGATGGCGCATTCGCCATTTTGATATCTAAGTTATGATTGCAAATTATATTTATTGGCGACGTTTTAAAAGTTGCGCCAACGTTTATCCTAGCCTAGTTTCACATGTCTTCTGGGGAACCTAACGTGTTAACTTTTTATCCCTTCTATGTATATGGTGAAATTGATGGTGAAGAGGGTGAGAAGATACGATAGGGTTAGTGCAGAGTTTGATGTTAAACGTTGGCGTTGTGTGAAACTGGGAAGGCCGATTAAAGAATTTACAACTAAAACGAAAGAGTGAAATGGGATGAAGGGGTTATTTTCCAAGTGGCGAAGAGATCGATTTTGGCCAGGACTGGGCCCAGATGATGAATTTGTGCTTACGTCTGGTCAACGCTGGAGAATGAATGGTGACTCAAGGTGTGGTAGGGCGAAGAGTTGATATGGGGGAGGGGTGTCGTGGGTCTAACACTTGACGAGTTGGTTTTCGGAGATGTCCAGTGGGTTGTGGATTGACGAATTTAGGGGTGATCGTAGGAGGAATGTAGGTGCAATTGCCCGGAGGGCTCGGCGTGGGTTGGGTGTGTGTGTGTATGTTAGAGTGCGGCGTTTCGGGTTTGGCAGGATAGGTATGTGTGTTGAGATGTGGGGTTGTCGAGTTTCCAACGTTTACATTTGTCGGATAATCGTGGACTGTTGTTTATTTATATGCCAAAATAGCTATCACTGCAGCAAAGCGGAGAACCTTCATCGCTAAGGTAAATCATATTAGAAGAGTACAACAAAATGGCGGCTGATGCTTCGGCCTATAATTCTAGAGGCTCTAGTCACTTCTATAAATAAATTGCCATGCCTCAATCCGTGGTTTGATATAATGAAGTTTATTAAAAACTTGTTCCCCTTAACCTAACTTCCATGTTCTGTATGATGGTACCCTAGTATTGAAAGTTTGAAATGGATTGGTCATACTATCAGAGCCTGCAGTTGCTGACACAGTTGGAAGTCGAACCCGGGAAAACGGCGTGCTAGGTAAAAGCGTCACCACTGCAAGGCTGAATAATTCATTTAATTTTTAATTTTAATTCTTTCTTCACAACATAAAATATGACGAAATAAATGCTTAAAATTTCAGTGCTCGTTAAATATCGGCTTTTAAATGAAATACAATTTGTTTCAAGAAATTCGAGTTATTCATAAAGAAAACATCTATAAAGGCTTTCCTTTATAAAAACAGAAGAATAGATAAAAGTTTAATGCATAATAATAATGGCCATAACGTGCGAAATTTTATGGAACGCCTTGTCTGTTTTTTCATGAGAATTTCTAAACTTGTTACCGAACTTTATACCAGAAGAAACCTAATTATAACAAGTCCAAAGTTTCATATTTTATTCTTTGTGAGGACTTAAATTATGGACCGTTACTATTAAAAGTTTAGTTCATTTTTTCACCCTCTAAATTTAATTTCACGTGGAAAAATAAAACTCAATAGGACGATTGAATTTCATATCTGAAATTAATAATTTCCTGCTGCCTTATGTAAAATTCATGCCAATAATTTTAAAAATATTGCTAGCAGTAAACAAAGACTTACTTAAAAATAGTTTGAAAATTCAGTTATTACATAATGTGCAACATAAAATTGTTCGCGCAGGATTTATTACATTTTGCCTATTACTGTAAACAAAAACCATATACTTATCTATTAACAGTCTGTTCGTCTTTTAAAATTAAAATCCATTACATACTTTTGAATTGTAATTATGATACAAAGAACCATTTACATTTAAAAGTTTAAACGCTGGTAAAATTACAAATGAAATGAATGATCCAAGAAGATCGTCAGGAGTGATGCTTGATGACGGGTTGTGTCTGTCACGTTTGAAAACGTGGGTGGTCTACCTTGCTGTAGGCGCTTAATGAGATTTTAGGTGTTTCGCATTTTTAAAAATAGACTATATAAATTTTATTAATTGTACATACTTCGAATTCGGTGGTTTTTTAAGCCATGCGTAACTTAGACTGAAAATCCAACTCAAATTAATTATCCAGTATCGAGAAGAACAGCAACTTTGAAAGAACACACTTGCAAAGAAAAACTGGATGATTTATTTCACAAGAATAAATTTAACACAAATGAAGTATTCATAGAATTAAGTCCTTTGATTAATGAGGTGAAAACTTTTAACATAGAACCATTTAGGTTAACGAATTAACATAACAAAATTCAGATTTACAGATTTGTTTTTTTACGCCATGAACGGCCACACCCAACGCTCAAACGCCGATTCCAAAACCAGAACTGAACGCTTTTAAAAATACAGGAAGAAAAACCGAATAAAATACCCCAGTTGTGGCGCCATCTATTACACTAAAACAGTTCAAGGCTGAACACTTGCATTATTACAAACCCTGCATTTCACGTTGAACTAAACACTTTAGTTTTCAAATGCATCACAGTGATGCGTTTCTTCTTCCTCTAAAGTTCCAGTGCATATTTGGTGAACAATTTTGCTGTGACTTTAGTGCTTTATAGAAAAACAGGCCTGCTACTGAGTAGCTCAAAGAAAATAGAGTTGTAAGCAAAGACAAAGAATAATGACTTGGCCGTTTTCTGAATTTATAAAGCAACTTAATTGAGTGTTGTTGCCAAATACAATAATAAAATGCAAATCATAATTATATATTCTTTTTGAAAATGAAATAATTATCCATATTATATTCTTCCGGATATTTAATTTAAAACAGTTCGCTAAGTCAGTTTTACAATACATTTCAAATTTTACTAATGGACCGGTGGAAAGCTAATGATAAACTATTATATGAACTTATTGATTACTGACCAAAATAAGACAGGGGTCTTCAACCTTTTTCAGTCCAAGGACCAATTTTGCTTATTCCCATAGGCCCGCGGGCCGCACTACTGTATCAGCAATATTAGGACTGAACAAATGCGGCTCAAGGGGTGGGCCTCCTGGATCATCTTTTGTTGATAGTTTTTCCTTAAGTCCCTATATTAGTTTTACATGCCCACCCAAAATATTTTCAAGATTCGCTTCTGGGACCTATATATATATATACCTAGTCACATGCCATAAGCTCTGTCCCTCATAAAAAAGCGTCTGCCATAAAAAGTATTGTTCTGACATTCTCTGGTCAGATAAAGCGAATTTTCATTTCAAATTTAGTCATTTTCAGTGGCAAAGACACCGAAAGCAATTCTTGGTCAAATATTTCGATCTTTTCTAGTGCAAAAGTTGATAAGTGACGTCATTGAAAAAATTTACATATATGGGTGATTTTATCGTAAAGCGCCCCTAGTGGTGATTTTTAAAATTAAACAAAATTATTTGCTAAATATCTTTCTTATTCCTTCATTAAGGGGTACGTAGATTTGCAGAATTTCTTGATGAATAGTTTCGGCTGCAGATAGCTCTGAATACGGGAACTTTAATTATGAACATCATGTATGTAAGCGGTTAAACTGAATAATGAAAAATTTTAAGAATTATATAGTTGAATTTTGAAATTTTTAATGGAATGTAAGGATATATTTACTGTATGTATCATCCAACTTGAGATTTTTCAGGATGAGTAAAGGAACTGCACAATAAATTAGTCGGAAAAAATGAACAAATTTTATAAACAACTGTATAGCTAATTCAACTATATAATTCTTAAAATCTTTCATACAATCGTTTATAAAATTCGCTCATTTTTTCCGACTAATTCATCGTTCAGTTCCTTTACTCATCCTGAAAAATCCCAAGTTGGATGATACGTACAGTAAATATATTCTTACATTCACGTAAAAATTTCAGTATACGTGATGTTCACAAAAAATGTTATCGCTTATAAAAAAATCAAAATTACACAGGCGAACATTGCGAAGTTCAAAGGACGTGGACATATTGTTTCATATGTCGGTGCAAATTAAAATTTTCAATAAAATTAAATTGAAGCTTGGAAGAATTATTCGCGTAATACTGGGATCGAACTTCGATGTTTTGTGAGGGAGCTGGATCTCTGGAATAAAAATAGTTGTCAATCCGTCTTTATTATCGGGGCAGTATTTTTATGAGCAGGCGAAATTTTGGGACGTTTTCCGCCAATTTTAGAATTTTTATAGGTACGTTGTATGCAAATATGTCACTTGTGCCAATTTTACTTTCAAAGTTTAAAATTTAAATACAGAACGGATTTAGAGATCAATCGAATATAGCCAGCATTTTCCTTAGTTCCAAAATTTTCGCTATATGCGGGTCCTACTGTAATTACACAGGCTCAATTTATACTGCAAGGGGCCTGAGAAAAAATTTGCCTAGAACCTCAGGAAGCCTCAATCCGGCCCTGCTCGAGATACGCTGTTTTTCATTTATTACACTTTCTGCTTTCTTTCTATGGCATATTGCTCCATTTTCCAAAGTAAAATTCAATTTTAAATGAAAATAAAAAAGTAAAGTACAATAGGATCGTGACCACAATACCGAGATGAAAACAGAAAGCTATAATTTGACGAAACTCTCTTTCGAAGATAATTGATGATTCTTCAATTGTTTTTTCGTTCTTTATTTTCTGCTTCCTTTCTATGGAATATCGTTACATTTGTCTTGATAAAATTACTTT
Source organism: Dysdera silvatica (assembly GCA_006491805.2). NCBI lineage: Eukaryota > Metazoa > Arthropoda > Arachnida > Araneae > Dysderidae > Dysdera > Dysdera silvatica. The sequence goes on along the minus strand of QLNU02003225.1, from coordinate 81,473,454 downwards.
TTTTGATAAAAAAAACGAGGGATACATACAGGACTGAATCCTCTCAAAGGGCGCATACCTTGGATTAGAGGAGGGCGCGAATATTTGCCCATTCGGAGGCTTGAGTCCAATCACTCATGAGGGCTCACCGGCCTGAGAGCCGGTTCGCCAGCGGGCCAGTCCTCCCCTGGATACATATATACCCTGTATTTTATCCAGGACTATATATTGTGAAGAAACAAGACTTGCAGAGGTAATTACATATACCTCAACTATTTTCCTCAGGACCTTGCAAAGTTTTCGTACCCAAAACGAATATTTAAAATTGTCCTCTCCTGAATATTTCTTGATAAAATTTGCTATTTTAAATAATTATTCATATGTATTTTTAATTTTTACACATAAACTTTCGCTTAGAAGCACAATGTGTATAGTTTTACCTACCTCATTTGTTGCTCGTCCAACATTTAACCTGAAGCAATTGCCAAATTTTCCACACCCTTTGCACGACTTTCATGCCGCATGTCTTTTAGAGAAGAAATTGTGAATCGTGTAAATTTAACCTCCCGTCATTATTTCTGGTTTCACTGAATATTTTGCTTAAAACATTTTTCCGTAATCTGCTGGTCTTGAGTTGCCCGCGCCTTCGCACATGCACAGTCTAAGACCTCTTCATCTAAACCTGGCACTGTTTGTGAATAGCATTTCATGTGAGAAAGCTGAAAATTCGTTCAAATTCTTTCACCAACCTGAATTTAATGGAATCAAGCTGCATCGGAATGCGTGGTCATAAAAGACAAAAATACTTCTTTGATAAATAGTTTCGCAAATGCTTTCCGCTTTGTATTTTGGTCAACGTGTAGCCATTTTTAAATTTCTCTTGAAAATATTTGATAACCCATATTTCCTAACTACGAGTCATTCTTAAAAGAAGTTAATCCTTAAGAATTGAATGTATTGCTTTTATTATACCTCGAAAAAATTTCAACTTATTTGTTGTGAGTCTGAATTATATACAGAAGTACAGACATTAAGGGAGGGCAGACTTATCCACTGTTATATATTTCGCCAAAAGAAATGTTTGTAGCCAAATCTAAATGAAAGATTAAGTTAAATGGAGAATATACAGGCTGAAATTTTGAGTACAATCTGCAGCATAAGGTAAATATTGCCAAGTCACCCAATTATTCAAAAATTATTTTTTAGCACAATTTTGGTAAATATTTTTGTTGAAATTCTTGTGCATTATTTAGGCCAGAATTTTTTTAGATTACAAGTCAAATTCGAACCAATAATTTGACTAATTTTATTCTATTCATTATGTATTCTTTCGTAGTATCTAGTGCTGATTGGTGCATAAACATCTCCCTAGTTTATTTGGTTTGCTTTAATTATTAAGAACATATTATACGCATTCAATTATTTAAGAGATTAAATTTTCAAAAACTCACAACATATGGCTCATCCAGCATTCTTTTGACCCATTACTACAAACCATTTTGTTATTTCGTTTATCAGGATAGTAAGATTACTACAGAAGTTGTTGACTGAAGTCCTTCGGTTTTTTGGGGGAAGGGGTGGCGTAAGGGGAAACGACTTCATTTAGGGCTAGGTTGAAAGTTTATAGGTGAAAAAGATTAAAAAAGGATTTAAAGGAATTAAAGGAATTAAAGGAACAAAAGATTAATAGTCAAATCTGTAATTTTTATTATGGCACCGTTATGATGACTATGAAAAGTTTTAACTCACAGAATAATTATAAAAGTGTAGAGCGAACTTACCACATATGCATATTTTTTTTTCTTTTGTTCCATTTCAGGTAATGCACTCGCAAGAAATTCATACCTAAGTTATAATTGTACTATTGTATTGTGCAATTGTATTGTAACTGTGCAATTGCAATTGTAATTCTACAATTGTATAATTGTTTATACTGCATTAAGATTCATCATTGAAAGGCACTAACATGGATACGCAGTTCTGAAATACAGATGAAATTTATATACAAATGTAAGGTAAATTTTATTCCAAAGCTGGTGATCAAGGGCTATAGTAGTGAGATGGAAAATCCTAAAGAGGAAATAGCAGCCCTGTGACTGGAGACTGCGGTTAGTTTAGAAATTATATAGCGCATAATATCTGTAGTAGTAAGAATTTAGCAAAGGAGTAAATGACCTGTATGTTTGTAAAAAACTAAATATCAGATTGAAATTATATTTTGATGAGAATTTTTTTAAAAACGATGCGTTATCGATAAGAGATAAAAGTCATACAACGGAATTTGTGTGTCCCTTTAGCTTTAAAAATCCCAGTTAGAATCTATTAGTTATTACTAATTAAGTATTAAATTATTTTAGAC
>QLNU02003225.1:81454105-81471016 GCA_006491805.2 Dysdera silvatica | reverse complement strand
TGAAGTCAAGCTACGCCACTGATATATTATATATAGTATATTATGTATACTTAGCGATCTATTGATTATAACCATCCCTATACAACTTTGATATTACCTGGTAACCACATCGTGTTTAAAGCCATGCAGTTAGTAGAGTACGAAGCGCATGAGGTATCAATGGTTCCATAGGCGGTAAAAGTCTGGGCATAATGGATAAAGATACGGATGCATCTTTTAACGCACTGGTTTTGAATGAAGTTGTGATAGAGGGGAAAAGTTAGTGCTGTGTTTTCAAAACAAGTTGAACTTGTGGGGTATTTGAAAGCCGCCGTAGTTAATGGAAGATTGGTGTCAAAATGGCAAAACAACGAATAGGCGGTGCAACTACAAAAGAGAGCGAAAGGCTGATGTTACTAACGAGCGCTGGATATAACGATTCATACATGCCTGAAAACGTACCATGGTTCAAGCGTTGGATACAATATATAACAGTGGCCAACCATCAGCAATATTTGGTACGACCATGCGTCATATGCTCGCACAGCAGATGGACAGTCCAACATCTCCTGACGGTGGTTCATCAGCATAAAGATTATCCTGGTGCAAGAAATATGCAAGTTGGACAGTAGACGATTGGAAAAAAGTGTGCGGACAAGACAAGTGTTTTACTCTAGTCTGCGGCTGTTCTGTCTGGATTTGGAGTCAACAATATGAAGCTATGGATACATCTTGCATCGCATTAACAATGCAGGCTGGTGAAGGTTGTTGTATGGTATTGGATATGGTTTCCTTTGAAGGAGCTTGGACCTTTGGCGTATACAGAATAGCACGTATGACCAGTTCCTGTGTATCGTGAACTTTTTGCTAACTGCTTAACATGCCACTATGTTGCACTTCTATAAGAAGGGTGATAGTTTCTTCCAAGACGGAAGTACGCCTTGTCATTGGACAGTTTGTGTGTGGAAATCCTTGAGGACCATAAATTACTTCCATCATTAAAGAGATTGGCCTTCGAATTGCCCCAATCTTAACCCCCATACAGAACTTTTTGGGGCACTTTGGAAAGGCATATAAAGCATCTGGATGAGCCATCACTCCCAAACATTTCCGCAAGTTCTGTTGGACATTTGTCCGATATCTTTCTGGATCAATACCTTGTAAGACATATGTTGCACTTAAATTTAGTTAAGAAGAGGAGCTACTAAATATTAGGTAGGTGGCCATAATTCCGTGTATTTTTCTGGACATGAAAAGTTTGGGATTTTAAAGGTTTGAAGGGGAGGGGGAAAATAAGATATGAAAAATTGATGACTATAAAGTTCGGTTGGCAGTTGTTTTATATTAATGCCTCACCTGAAATTATGCATGATCTTTATGTCGTATCCTCCTTTATAAAGCCTGTGCACGACAATACATTTAATTTTAGTGGTTGGTTTACTGATGATAAATATACCATACTGATGAAAACCAATATTTCACCAGTATGGTCATTTATTCTATTATTGAATAAGTGTTTTTTTTTCTACCTTAATGTTGGATTTATAAAATTAAGGGGACACATACCCCTTAAGTGTTACGAAATGCCTTCTGATAGGCTGAAGTTCAACATTCTATAACTTTTAAAATAACACATATCCAAAAATAAAAATTTGCACATAGGATTATTGTATTATGAGCTTACTAAAATCATTAACAAAATGTATTTATGTATTGTTATTTTTTTTATAATAAATCAAAATATTATACTAGATTTTGCTCGTTAAAATTTTTAATACCATTTTGCGCGCATAATATAATTGGTTGTTATTATCTAATTACCAAAAGTAATGTGCTAAATGATAAATAATGAGTATAGCATTCAACTAACGAAAATACTTTGCAAATGTATTATGTGTCTTCATTTCGGGAGATAAGCTTTCATTAATGTATCAGTCTTAGATATCATTATGAAAGAGGCGCATCTTTATATGATTTACATTATATTATTTCAAAGTATTCTATAAACGTACATTTCATTAAAATTATACATATGGTTGTGGTTAATCTAAAGCGAAATAGAAGGGCGCAACGCCCTGCCGTACCTATTAGCACCCTGCCCTTCAACTTGTCCGCCCTTGTGCCCATATGTCCCACCCAACCCTCGGAAAATAACGCACCATCCTTCCCCGATGATGATTCAAATTCTCACGTTAGAATCCAAAACGCGTGATGAAATTTGTTGATTTATAAAAATTTTGTACTTCATTATTTCATTTTCGTAATAACACTGATGGTTTTGGCAAAATGAAATTGCTGACGAATATTTGTAAACAAAGCACTGTTGCCAGGTTTGCAGACTTTCAACCACGGACTACTGCGATAAACGTTAGCGGTTCCACGTATTTTTGAGATCAAATTTTTGTTAAAATCAATTTGTTTGTCTTTAAATTCTAAATTGAGCATGTTTTACATCCCTATTTTATGAAGCTCACTTATCACGTAGTATAGGATATTGTTTAACTAAATTATAGTTATATTAATTTAATTATTATTTTGTATAAAGTAGGGATTTTTTAATCTTGCCATCTGGCAACATTGCCGTTAGATTGCAATCATGTACACTTTCTCGCCTTTCGCATATACTTAACTAAAAAAAAAAAAAAAATCCTCCAAAAAATGCTTACCTGCAAACAAAAACTAAAAATGTAAAGGAAGTAGCAATAGTAACTAAATCAATTAAATCATTGCTTAAGAATACTACCTTTAAATGAATTAAATTTTACTTTATAAATCATTAATATCCGCATATTCAGTGTTAATTTAAGTGTAAAAACAAAATAGATTTTACACTTTTTAATTTATCATGACACTTAAGTTCACTTCGCCATAATCGTTAGAAAAGTAATTTCACTTCAATTTTTAAAATGTTCACAAAATAGTTACAAATCGTCCCTTTTAAATAAATATCGGGATTTAAAATTCTACGTTATGTTGTTCTTAATGTCATCCTTAGGAAGTACAGGCTTGTTATTTCCTGAATCCTATGTTTATGTTTTCTCATTTCGAGGAAGATAGAATATTGTTCATCTACAAAAATAAACATCCGGTTCCTCCTCCCAATTGAGAGCACCAAATAGATATTTGTTTGCTTTGACAAGGAAGAATACATGAATAGGATTACGCTACCATAATTGAACATTCTCACAAACAAAATTCCGTCAAATCTATTGAAAACATGTCCAAGTTTTCTAAAACGAGCTGTCTTGAGATATTTGAAAAACGTATCACAGTGTGCGGTTTGTTTTTCTATGATGCCTTACACACATGTTTGGAGTCAAGATGGAATTCAAAAATCCATTAGTACGCTTTAAAATTGAAAAAAGATGAAGTCTGCAGTCAATCCATCCATCTTAGGGTACGTCGTCAGCTGTGAGGGGAAGGGATTTTTTAGTTCCTGTTTCTTAAAAGCTCGGAAAAGACTTTGCTCTGATAGTGTGTTCTCTTTTCTTTTAGACATTGAGCCCATGAGAAATGATGCTTTTTGTCGAAATGATCAAGCGATTTATCATATTAAGGCGCGATATTGAACGTAGTAAACCTTAATATACTTTAAAAGAACAAACAGCAGGCGTTTCAGGTCTTGCTATAAAACAGCTACACGTAACTCAGGGGCTTCGAAAAAAAAAATGCTTTATAAGTTGGACATTAAAGTTTCTTCTCTCTATTGCAAGAATTTCGCTGAATATATTTTGAAAATGAAATAATTGATTAATGGTTGGTTGGTTGTATTTTTATGGCGCAAGGACGAGGGTCAATCTGCGTCAAATGAGGCAAGATCTAACATACGTAAATGACGAATGTGCTGCAGTATTTTCTGAAAGTAAATATAACTTTAAAATATATGCATATTTTGAAAACGATGTGAAATGAGTTTAATTTGAAGTAGAGAGAAATCGAATACTGTTTTCTTGCACGATAGTGCTCGTTATCATCGAAAAATACATATTTTGACCTACACAAACCGATCATAACAAGTAATCTGAATTTCTGTATTTGGGTCTTATGGTTACTTTGGTAATTTTTTTTTTTTTTACGGTGCAATGTCAGCAAGTGTTTGCTTAGCTCCTAAGATTTTCCGAGGAATCCGAACCTTTAAAGGTTTAAGGAATTAACCTTAGAGGGCCGCGCCCAACAGGTTGATAGCGAGCGTTTTATATTTGGGCACAATCGTGAGTCGAACCTGGATTATCGGTACATTTGGTGAACGCTTTACCACTGCACCACGGCCGGGCCTTATTTTAAGATAAAGGCGGACCACGAGTAATGTAACTTAGGGTAAAGTTCAACGTCGTTAACCAGAACATACTTATGGCGAAATACTTTTAATACGAAAGGTTTCCTAAATTCCCGTCAAAAACAACAAATTCCCGTAAAACAACTTAGAAATAGAATATCATCCTTTCAGATAATGCGAACTACTTTTAACCCGAAAAATTTATTCTGTCACCTGAGGTGTTCGCATTAACGAGGCTTAATTGTATTGCAAACTGCTTCTCTTTATCTGTGCGAGGTGTTTACTCACATTTCTTTCATTCAATTTCAGTTCAATTGATATATTTCATTGTGCCAAAAAATGGAGCAGACGTGTTTTTTGTACTGAGGAAAATCCAAGTTTGAACATCTTTGGTATGGAGCATTTACAGTGTGTTTCTGGAAAACATTATTTCGAGGTTTGATGCTCCAAGCGACAGAAGTTAGGATCTTTCGAAAGCAGCAACTCCTGTCGCATCTTAACCGTCTTTGCTCCCTGAAATGCAAACGAACCAGTGCAGACATGAGCAGTGGCGTACGAAATAGAGTGGAGGGGCTCACAGGGAGCTAAAACCCCTATTGGATATCAAAGCACATTTTATCTAAGATCGCATCGCATAATTTTCTTTGAAGCCACTTGAGCCCTCTTACCCTTTGAGTTGCTACGCAACTAGACATGGCAAAGCTTCTTCTGAATATTTGTAATAAAGATTCATCCACATCGTTTTACCAGGCCCGGCAACAGAGGGGGCAATTGCCCAGGGGGTCCGATCCTAATGAACGTTTGTCAAGAATTTTTACCATACGGGTCCCACAGAAAAATAAAATATCTCTGCCTCATGGAACAGATCCTTTGACTCAAAAGGTTATATTCTTCCACTACTCGTAACGGCGAACTTATCCATCTGAAATCAATTCATCTCTTACATTTTTTTTAATTTTAAATATTTGGAATTCCTTGCCCCGTAGAAATAAACGCATTTATTAAAATGCAAATATTTTATTTATATATATGAATTATTTGTTTTTTAGTGTTTCTATTTCCACAGAGCAAGGAATTTGGAATATTTAAAAAGCAATATTATGTGTATGAACATCTTGGTAATCTCCAATATGAGAGCAATCTTTTAAAACTGTGTTGGAAATAATCCGATTACTTCTCAGAGTTTATCACCCAATAAAATCCATTACTACTCTTTTTGGAACAGACGGATTCTATTTTTAGAGTTTGCTATGGCGGCACTCAAAATAAAAGGTCCTAATGACCACAAATTCACTTCTGCCATTTTTGTTACTGCCTTCATAAAGTTCCTCGATTTTGGTTTCAGATCATTAACTTTTGCCTTGCTGAGTACCTTTTGCCGTTTTCTCAATCGGGGCCGTTGAAACCAATCACATAAAAGATGTTTGAAACACAAGCAGCCAATTACTTCACTGTTTGATATAAACTTACAGTTTTCATTCCATTCAAGAAATGACAAAACCAGCTACTACGAGGCAAATCGGCAAATGTACAGGTTACATTTCTGGTTAAAAGAAACAGATTAGACCATAACTGTGAAAAGTAACTAATTTCTTGTGTTTATCTGTGGCAAATGATTGCAAATACCAAGGCCGTGTAAACGAGGGCTTTGCGAGTTTAATCCCTATTTGGACAATATTATAATTTCCTTACGAGGGAAAAGAGATTCTATATAACCCCCCCCCCATTTTCAGAAGACAACCCTCCCATTTTGAACTCCTGTACATGGACCTGACCAATATACATAATTATTTTAAATGCCATATTCAGAAGATTATAAGATTTCGTGCAATTCAATACACGTTATAAGAGTTGTTGAAATTTTATAAAACCTTTAGAATTAGGAATATAAAACCTAACTTCTCAAAAAATGCCTAAGCTGTGATAAATTTATAGACTGAAATATGTATATAAGTTCACACTCGGGATTAATCTAGGCTACTGATTAATATTAAGATTGTGTTCGTTATTCACTTGTTTTTTGAAATACCTACATTGTTTTTATGTTATTTACAGATATTTTCCTTTACCTTTCTGTACTTACCAATTGCTACTGAATTTTTTAAATCAATTTTGGTTTTGTTTCTTTTTTTGAGTTGACGGTTCTCCACTAATCTTTTAATCATCTCCTAAAATATATAATTAAACTGATCACACAAGAAATTAAGAAATTTGACGTTACGAAAGAAAATATTTTATTTCTTACCTTTTTTTTCATTTGGTGATTTCATCAACTTCTATGCAATAAAGTGCTTTAGCTTCAGTTAAAATTTTAACTCCGGAAAAAAGCTTTCAAAAATATTGGTTTACCGAGTTCTGGAGAACCGATAAAAACGTAGGAAAGGTTTTGACGTTCTGATTTCCGAGTACGTCCCTTAAAAAACGTTTCGTTAGCTAAGATAGACAAAAGACACTTCTAAAAATGATTGAGAAGAGAACACTAAGCCAATCTCTCAAAACGAACGAAATTCATTCTACGAAGAAAAAAGAAAAAAGTAAATGTATGTTTCGAAGCCCTTCAAAGAGAAAATCAAAATAATTTAAAAAATTTTCAGCACCATATGCCTTTTATTTCATAATGAAATTCCGAAGGACCTTATATTCATGACAGTAACTTATCGCAATTCTCATCAGGATTATATGTTTATGTGGGTCTTATGGCGCAAGAACATCAAGCATCATGCTGCGCCGGGACCTACTGTTTTCCGAGGAATCCGAAACTTTCAAGGGGAATTAAACACCGGGCTACGGTAAGCAGTTTGTCGATAATCGTTCTTGTTTTGGTACATTTGTGAGTGGAATTCTGCCTTAATGTTATGTACGTGGCGCGTCTGATATCAAAGAACCATTTTGTTCGTCTATTTAATATATGAAGGATGTTTCAACATGACATATAAAGCAATCATTTTCGTCAATTTTTCTGGGCATCCGCTGCTTAAAGTCTTCACAGCTATCCGAAGTCCTACAACGTCGTCGGGGTAAGGCCTCTTTTTTTACTGAATAGAAAACCCATGTTTGAAATCTGATGATATCCGATAGGTCGTGGTCGTGCATGGACCGTCAGCCGCAGTAAATTTTATAATTATTATATCAACTATTTAAAATTCACAAATGTAATTCTGCTTTTCATAGATACATGAAAGATGCATATCAACTACGTAGCGAACGCTAATTTATTCGGATTTTTCCTATCTAAACGTACGAAACCCGCAACTTTATCTAAAAATTATTGAATAAAAAAATCGCTACTCAGCTTACACCACTGAATAAAATCAAGTTATTGATATGTACTGGAAATAGAAAGCTTATTAACAAGGTAATTCATGATATAAATAGTTTTTGAATCCGCTGCACAATTTAAAAGTAATTTTTGAATCCGCAGCACAATTTAAAAATAATTTTTGAATCCGCTACATAACATAAACTAATTTTTATATCCGATATACAGAAAATAAAAAAAAATTTTGAATCTTCTGTATGAAATAAAATAATTTATGGATTCGCTAAACGAAAAGACGAATTTTTCCCTTCATTCAAATTTAAATTACAAAGATGTAAGGCAAAATACAATTAAAAAGGAAACATATATTGTAAAATAAAACTCTATAAGGTAAACATAATAAACTTGATTCAATAAAGTGATACTGAACTCTGAAAGATTAAAAAAAAAATATAAAGCTACCAAATTCGCGTATGGTATTAGCAGAGCAAAAGGGAAGAGAATCGTATGTAGGGTTATTTTTGAAAAATTCGCCTTTTGAAAAATATTTTCAAGATACTTTACTGATATTAACACTCGTTACAAAGGCAATATTATTATTATCCTTTTGTCAGCATCTTAACATATGCTGATATAACAACTTTACCGGATTTATTGTTTGTGAAATGTAGTTTGAATGAAAATTGCGATGATGAATGTTCGAATTAAATGTTGGAATCCTTTAAGCGGAAGCAATATTTTTCAAGGCAAACATATAAAAATTTAAATATTAAATCACTCGGGAAATTAATTTTAAGCACAAACAAATTGAAAGCTGTATTAAAATCACGATCTAAAATGAGCTTCACGAAAGTAAATAAATTTAAAGGAGCTGGTGAAATTTTAACAAATCCACATCAGGTAAATCATAGTATTTTCATGTCTAAGACATTTTTGATTAAAAATATTAAAAGTTAAATAATTTAAATCGCCATTATTAAAAGCTATTTTAAAATATTCTTATCCAACAACTCCTAGCGCATTACTGTCTTAATCAGACTTACAAGACTTCCTTCGACAGCTCAGTCAGAGTAATTCGAAGTTGAAAGCCACATACAAAACAAAGAAAAATTCTCGATGAGAAGAGCACTTGACCGATTATCAAAGGTTGTGGGTTCTGTCCTCATCAGGAGAAGAAAAATCATGCTTTTCTTGGCGGGTAATTTATTATCTGAAGAAAAGGTGTTTCACTTAAAATATAGCCGATTTGATTTGAAATGTTCGGCGTTATGTCAATTGGTGTGAAGGAATGTTTTTTGTATTTATAAAAGAGATTGCGTTATTTTTAAATTGCACAAAGACTGAACCCGAATTGAGTTGTTGAGATTTACCAAACCCATTAGTGGGCTTCAACAAATTTTAAATTATAGATTGTGTTACAAAATTTGCATTAAAAAATTACTCAAAAATATCGAAGACCAGTGCTCAGACATAATCCATCTTTTTGCAATTGTGGATCTCTTGATATGATATACATGTTCGAAGAGAAAACCTACATAAAAAAAATTCCATAAATTATTATTGATATGTTCTTTTGCTATTTATAAAAATAAAGTTCATCATCAAGTTCTTTCTCTGATTCGGAGGTTAGCGGTCAATATTGGACCACATTTTCCTGTCTCTACTGACATGGATAATGTCTCCCATGCTTAGCATAGCCCAAGGCTTCAAATCATCCATCCATCCTTTTCTTTTTCTACCTTTAGGTCTCTTCCCCATGATGTGTCCTTCCCAAAGTTCTTAAGAAAAAAAATATTTCTTCTTGTAACTGGTTTAACAAAACATAAATTTACATTATTTTATCATACAATATAAGATGTTTATTAAAAAAAAAGAAAAATATTAGATTCAAACCTCTTGTTTGCGAGACCTCACACAAAGGTTAAGCATATAGTAGTGCTAGCTCATTTAAAATAGCACACTTTAAATGTGCAGGACACATGCATGTTCATTAGGGGAAGGGCAAGCGCAAGGAAGTGTTCCGCTGTGGGCGAATACTTATTTTGCCGCCCCAAAAAGACTTCATTTCTCATAGTAATTCCATTTTGCCACCCTTAAAAATATTCTGCTCAGATACTATCTCTCAAATTTGCAAAGCCGTCTGACCAGTTTATGATGTCAGCCCAACGTGACACTATTAGCAGAAACCTTCCGATCGCAAATTTAGGAAACCTTTGAAAAGGAGATTGCCTGCTAAGAAGATAGTTTATAGTGGTATACAATTATTACTATATTTTTTTTTAAAATTCCATGTTTATAAGGCTCTATTAATGTTTATTCGGCGGAACCTAAAAAAGTTGTTCGTATTAAAAAAAAATTGTAAAAATAAGAAAATCACATTTTAAAATAGCGCTAATAATTTATGAAAATGATTTACCACTGGAACAAGAACTTAACACAGTATAATTAAAATATTGGCATTTACATCCACATACTTTGGAGAGAATGTAAACATATCTTTGTGAAACACTACTTACCTCTGACTGATTTTCTTACAATTCTTTTGCTGCATTTAAAGCTACATATTTGTTATTAAAATGCTGTTCACTGATTAGCAGCATTTATGCCTTCTAAATCTACAAAGTTTGTACAGTGTTGACAGAACATATTTTACTGTTATCAAATACAAAATTTTATTTTGGGAGGAGATTACTTGAAATCTGTCTTATTTTACTTTAAAAAACATGGGTTGCATTTTCGAAATTAGTTGCTTTGCGTGAAGTAATTAATATTTAATTAATTTTCTAAAATTCTTAAAAAGTCCAAAACAAAATGAACGCAAGAAACATTTTCGTCAGTCAATTAAAATGTCAAAGATAGCGAAAATACGTCACCTCCCCCACATTTCATTTTTTTTTCTGTTTTGAATTTCTGTTGAATTTCGTAACTGTGTAAATATTTCTTTGGTTTTAATGTTTTAAGTACTAATATGATGAAATATGCAAGACAACGTAAGGCGGGTAAAATACTTTTCATTAAAAATATGAGCTAGGCTTTTATCAAATTATTGACATTATTTTGTTACTCAACTATTAATACAAACTTAAATCTTTTGTTATGTTCATCATGCATTAAAAACTGCATTTCTCAAAAATAAATTTGTATATTTAACGCATACGATTTACAAAAAATTAATGATATAAAGGCTAAGCACTGCGACACCGTATAAATCTGTATTCGCTACCCGCACAGATTTGAAAAATGACTGATATTTTCGGTTTTTTTATAGCGGACGTTTTGACACTAGTAATTGCTAAAACACTTAACTTCTAAAAATACTTAAACACACTTTCGCTGCGGTGGTGCGGCAAACATACGTTCTGTGCTATTCTCAGTGAGAAACCAAAACCTGCATTTGTTGATTGAACTCTTACGGCGCAAAAGGGCAGCACTAAAACCTGCAATTTGTAGCAAGGGAGGAATACTTTAAAATACAGCATTGATATGCCATGAAAACTCACCTTCTCGCGCAGTAGATGCAATGCCGAAGGCAATAAAATAGCAAAGGTTTAAACACCCCGTAGCTTTCACATCGTATGATTTTCCGCCTTCATTTTACACCCCCCGATCTGCTACTTATACAACTAAAATGTTCTTGATTCGTTTAAAGTGGCTTCACGCGGTTGCAGGTTTATATTTGCTATTGAGGTTAAGAAAAACGAGATCAACTTAAATTCGGGAGCAACAGAAAGGATTTTTCCACAAACTGAAGGAACTTGCTGAACGATACAGGAGGCATATCAACGTACAGTGGAACTACGCGAAGGAGTGCTACAAACGCTATATTCATAGGATTAGAGTTACCAGTTTTAAAGTGCGTGTTGCTTTTGCTCGTGTGCATTTCCCCTCGTACATTCTGTTCGCACGTAGTATTGCAAAGGGTACAGACATAAAAATATGTTAGAAAATTTACACCGGCATCAATCTTCCACGGAAAGTATTTGTATTTTAAAAGACATTGTATTTCAAAAGCATACGTTGGAAAGTTATAAAATGGCGGGGAAATAATTATCCATCTATCCACATAGAGGCGATTTTGGGGATTGTAACCCCCATCGCAATGAAATTTTGTATATTTAACATAGGAATATATGAGTTGTAGCTCTGTAACCCCTCCCATTAAGCCTATAACCCTCCCCTTATGAACTTTCTGCCTACGCCACTGCATCCACCCACCCACCTAATACTTAACAGACTGGTTGCTTTTTCTGTCTTTCTCGGTTTCCGGGCATTTGTTAAGAGAATTAAATAAACATGTATGTTTTTAAAGCGTTGCAGTTTTCTTAAATCAACACTATTTTTGATAAAATTTTACAAAGTTCTTTATTTACATGTCTAACAACTCTACGTGACCCATCCTAGGAAGTCAGAATGGAAAAACGTAAATTTACGTGACCCGTCCGTTCAGTGTTAATAGGGGTTCCTAGTTGGTCATCTTTCCTTCTTACGTCCATACATTCTACATCCCTTAATATAATAAAATAATAATAAATAATGAATATAATTAATATAAATAATGAATATACTTTAATATAATAAATAATGATATAATTAATATAATAAATAATGAATATAATTTATATAATGAATAATGAATATAATTAATAAAATAATAATGAATATAATAAAACTTACGTTTTATTATATAAATGAAGAAAATAAGTGGCGTGCCATTTTTTTGTTTACAAATATCTCATTCTTGTTACTATAAATGTATAATATCGTACATACGTATAATATGTGCGTATATATAAAAATCCAACTCGAATTTATTTTTTATTTATTTTAGAAGTTAGTTCGAAAATAAATTCTTTTGTGACTTTTGCATCACCCTATATATGTATGATTGGGAATATACAGGCATTTTAAGAGTTGCTAATTTAACCTCAGACTAGTGGATTTTTGAGTAGCGCCCTGCGGTGGCGCAGTGTGGTAACGCGTTCTCCTAGTGCGCCGCTAATCCGGGTTCGACTCCCAACAGAACGCTTACCTCATTGGTTGAACCTAGCAAAAACATCCAAACCCAAAACAATTACTTTTAGTAATAACAACTCAAAATTCTTACTTTCCTTTTCTTCCCCCATCTTACTAACCCACTAACCTCTCTTTATAAAAAAAAAACCCCCAAAAAAACCCCTCTTTTCTCCTATTAACACTTTTCCATACTAACAAAACTCACCAAGTGAGAACCTAAGGAAGCCCTAGGAAGGGCAAGAACGGCCTTCAAGGCAACCCCCCCCCCACCACCACTAACATCCCAAAGGCAGAGGCAAAGCAGCATAACGCTGCGTGAACTCAGAGAAAAAGACTTTGATATTACAGGAGAACGCTTACTCAGAGATCTCATAAAGATCGCACTGCTCACTGTAGTCCGGGGTTTGGTTCCCTAGGCCATAAGAGGTTCGGATTCCTCGGAAAACTAGAGTAGGTCCCGGCGCAGCATGACCACTGTAGTCTTTGAGCCGTAAAACCAAAAAGAAAGAAAAGAGAAGAGTCCTCCAGGTAGCGGGAAAGAGAGCTTATAGTGAAGAAAAATGAAAGCCCAAATATTTGCTGATAATAAAGATAACAATAAATCAAACAATAAAAGAAATGTTTTCAACCCTATACGGGTAGACATAACTTTATAGCGAACAAAGGTGGACGCTCGTATAAATGATGATTGTCGTAAAAATGTCATTATTTCTTGCGGAAATATGGCCGGCATAAATATTTTGATTATCTCTAAACACTTATTGTCATCTTGATAAAATAGAATTAGTTTTATTTATTATCTCCTTTAATTAAAACTTCGTTTAGAAGCAATGTACCACAGAGTGAAACCATTTGTACATAAGGCATCGTATCAAACGCAATCATCGCTTTCAGAGCCCGGCATTCGATAAGACGGGCGGACAATAATAATCGAATAATCATCATTTGAGAATTTTTTTTGTCCGCTTTAAGTCACTGCACCCATTGTAAGAGTCAAAGGCATTCGCTCTTTCGTGATCATCGATATTGAAAATACTACATATTTAAGTAAGGTTTGAAAATCCAACTAGACTGGTTCTAAATGCTTTTAATTTGCTTGTGTTGCTTATGGTGCAAGGACAAGAAAGGTCATGCTAGGCTGGGCCCTGCATTCTTTTGGTGGAAGCTGAAACACTGCTGCTAAGGGCACTAAACACCGGACTACGCTGGGCTCAAAAATGACCACACTCGTTCCACGATACCATCGATAGTCAAAACCTGGTGAGAACCATAATAGAAGAATACGTTGCTACCACTTCCGCCATCACAGGGCTGTGACCTTGCAGTTTTTCGAGGCATTCGGACCTCCTAAAAGTCCTAAGGGGCCAATCCGCAGACTACGGTGAGCTATTAATCGATACACCCTTTTTTTTTGGAACAGTTTGGCTTAGGAAAGGGAGGGTCGCAGGGGTCTCGAGACCCCCCCATCGGATATCAAAACACTATTTTTTTTCATAGGCCACGTCATAAAATCTTCCTTAAAGGCGTTTGGTTTAGGCCACCCTCCATAGCCACTTGGAACACCCCCCACAGCCACTTGAGACACACCCCAAAGTCACTTGAGACACACCCCAAAGTCACTTGAGACACACCCCATAGCCACTTGAGACACACCCCATAGCCACTTGAGACACATTCATGTTTCGAATTGCTAAGCTACCGATTCCCACTGGACGAGTGTGAGGCCTAGATATAAATAACCCGGAGATATATGAATCCCACAAAAATGTTTGATAATCAGTTGCCGCGACCATTTTGAATCGGTATTTTAACGGGTACATTTGTTTTGAAGGGAAGGGAATGTCTGTTTGTAGGACACGCGTGAGAAAATTGAAGTTTATTGTTAAGGGCCCTTGGGTGGCGGTGCGGTAAAACGTTCGCTTAGCGCCGTTAACCCGGTTTCGACTCCCAACGGCGCCAAAAAACGAACGCTTACCAACTAACTGTTCATTTCAGCCCGGAGGTTGATTCCCTAGACCATAATATGTTACGTTCGGATTCCTCGGAAAACTGTAGGCTCTCGAACGAACAAAATAATTTTGTTGCTAAGATGATAAATCACACCTCATGGGAAAAATGTCGACAAATGAATTTCATAATTGAAGATTTTACACAATTGTAATTCATACTCATCGGATAAAGTCATTCGAATTCGCTTCGTTTCATAAACAGTTTAAGTTTTCGAAAGCGCGGTTCATTTGTTTGTGATTTAAGGTGCAAGGACGACAGAGGTCCTGCTGCGCCGGAGCTTATCGTTTTCTGAGGAATTTGAACTTCTAAAGGTCTAGGGAACCAACCCACACACACCACAATGTGCGGCAAGTAGGCAAGCGTGTTCTCTTGTGAGATTTATGGCGCAAAGATAACAGTCATTCGCCCACGGAAGGTACAGTTTTCAGAGGAATTTGAACCTTTGAAAATTTAGGGAATTGAAGACTTCGATTAGTCGGTAAGCAGTGTTTTAAACCATTCGGAGTACAGCCCAGATTAAAGGCTTGCTGGGCGCACTTTTACCACTGCATCCATCGCAGGAAAGTTGGACTAAACTTTACGAATATTTCATGCAATTATCAAAAGGTATATATCGCTAAGCTTAACCCACGAGAAGGCGCGCGAAGTGTTTCAAAGCCTACAACTTACAATTTGTGAAAAAAACCGTCCACCCTTGCTTCTGAAACTGGCCAAACTCTTTCCTGTTGCCTTCAAAGTCACAATCTTTGGGGTAGGGTAACAAAGAGAAAATCCCACTTATTGTTCCCTGTAAAATTGGACGTTTTTAATGAAATAATGCTATATAATCAGATGGGGTGCAAAGCACCCGCGCGTGTTTTTCGAATTGGCGCGCATGCTCGCGGGATAATGGAATTTTCATTAAATAGAGTTCGTAATATGCCCAAAGAAATCAAATTTGTTCGAATGTTATGGAGCAAGGACATCTATGACGACTATAGATGAAGACCATAAATGACATCTCTGAATGTAATAGATTACATCTCTGAAGGTAATAGATTACATATCTGAAGGCCATAGATAACACCTATGAAGACCATAGATCTTGGCGCCTCACGATGCTGCGCCAAGATACGCTTTTTCGAGAAGCCCGGATCTTTGTCACGAAGGGGAGCAAATACCGGATTACGGCTTATTAGGAAGAAGCAACTAGTGCTCTGTATCATTTGGATTGCTTCGTAGATAAACGTCGTACTACTACGCCACCTTGCGGAAAGGAACGAAAATAGCACTTGGTGCACACCCCCTCGCAATATAACGTCACTTACCCTTTTCTGCCTTGGTAACAATACTAACGTTTTTTATATATCACCATTATCACTTTGAGACGTACACTCTATGAACCTTTGCTGGCTTTGGACCATCCTCAAACCTTATCTGAGGTTAAAGTATGTCCGGCGCAGCATACGATTTGATGTCCATGTGCACTGAAATTAAAATATAGGGCTGCGTGCAAAAATTCCCACGCCTTTGTACAAATTCAATATCCATACCGAGTGTTGGGAAGTTTCTCACCTGAATTATATATTCTGCGTCTTAAGAAACTCCTATGAGTTAACAGGAAGGGAACTGTCGTCTTAGTGATACATATAAACCGCGATACATTTATATATAGCCAGGAGCACTGCTAGTCCAATCCAGGCTAATGGGTCCGACGGCATCAGTCTTAACCAATCCAGAGCAGTTTTATCGTTAAAAATGAGATTATTAGCATGTTTATAAAGAGACTCCACCTGAGAATTTGTCGTTTACGTTTTACGCTTGGAGACAACATGGCCCTAGGTATCATTGAATCTGTGGCCGATATATGCAACCATAAAGTGCCTCTAACCAAAAGTGAAAACTGCAACTTCCAATTCCTTTCGAGCTATGTGGCAAACAACGTTGTTGGGAAAATCTTACCAAAAGACAATTATAGTGTAAACAAGACCCAAACTCACATCGCTGAACATTCCAAACTGGCAATTCCCATGTAAACAAAAGTTCTCGGTTCTAAAAGCCAGGCACCGAGAACAAAGCAATCAAATATCCCAGAATGTTCACGTGTTTAAAAACTATCCAATCAGAAACAGTGAGATTTCCCAATAATCACTTGCAGAAAAGTTTTTGGATGGAAATCACCATCAGAGCGTTAATACCTTCTGTCCAAATAATACACGCCCCTCTGTTTCTCCAAATATAGTAAATTTAGTAATAGTTATGTATTGTTAATAAATGTTAAAAATAGTTCAGCAACCTTCTGAAGAGTTCTTATGGCTTGGCTGTTGTTATAACTTCTAATTTATAATTTAAAAGAAAGTGATGAACACCATAACCGAATTGGTGACCACCATAA
>QLNU02003225.1:81442728-81454005 GCA_006491805.2 Dysdera silvatica | reverse complement strand
AACTGCCTCTTAAATTATTATTTTTCATTTGATGGATGTCCAAAATTTAACTTCTCAACACAAGAAAAACCGTTGAAGGGCAGACGGTATCTCTCATGAAGAAAGAAATTCAAGATAGAATAAAAAGCCTCTAAAGGTTCTAACGGTAATTGAATCTGAATGGAGTAGAAATGACAATGAATTCAATCATTGAATCATGCCTATGTGATTTGCCAGTCCTTCTTTTTCATCCGTTTCTGGACAAATTAAACCTTATTAGACAGGTATAAATTATCACACAAATTCCGAGAATTCAATAATGGAGTTCTTATCACTGATCATCAATTAATTTAGAAATTTTTATGTCAAGTAATAAAGTGACCACACAGGGTAAGATAAAGAAGATAATGGATGTTAGTCGTTGAAAACAGGAAAAGCACTTTGAGAAATATTTTAAATTATTTCACTCATGAATTGTATTTCATACATTAAAAGAATATTTATACTAGTCGAACACTACGCAGATTAAATTATGTAACCTCTTAATGAATTTAATATCGATCTCTCCGTGATTTGGTCTAAAAAGCAGTCCATGTATTGCCCCATTCCGCGAAACAACCGGTTTAAAAAAATACGCTTAAAATGACGTTCGTAAGGGATTAAGTGTTTGTCATCTTATGCTCAGTTGGTAAGAGCACCTTCCCGGATTGCAGAAGGTCGTGGGATCGGGCCCCAAAACATCTCTTTTCTTTACGAACGTTTCACCATCTAACCATGCCATAACATCGGTATTACTATTACTACGCCTAAAAAAGTTGATAAAAATTGTTTCTTAATTAAAAGAATAGTTAAGAAAATATCCGCATATTTGGTTTACTAACTGCTATTGAAATTGAAGATACTGTATCGCATAAAAAATATTATCTTTACTATTTGAAGCGATATCTAATGTGCATTCAAGAATACAGATTTGCTGTTTAGATAACCGAGTGACTGAGAACGTCGGATTTATTAGACACTTTTAAGACAGTCACTTAACTTTAAAATCACATTAGCGTTTCAGAAAACTTTTCAAATTATAAATACGTATAAATGGCAATGGATTACAAATTTCGGTCTTATTCAAAAAGCTTCCTTAAAATATTTAGAAATTCATGTCTAATTTTGGACTTAGTACAGGTTTGGTGCAAATTTGAACCAAAAGAAAACATCCACTTTAAAGAGAATTTTCATGTGTGGTCCTTTTTGAAATCGTTATATTTATATGCATTTTAACTAAAATGAATAACTGAGAATGAGGTAATACCTGGAAAACAAAACGTACAACTAAGCAAAATCCACAAGAATACCACTCTTATAAACCACCAATAAATTTTATTTAAATAATATAATATGCCATTAAGCGGAGCGATTTATCTTCCATATTTGAATAAACCAAATATACCAAATGCTAAGTATTCCGAATTCTTGGAAAACTGAAGATGAAAGCAACTTGCTTGCGGCAACAAGTTAATTGGATAACAATCGTGCTTGTAGGACCCAAGCTCCATAAGGAAATGCAAAAGAGAGGAGATACGAAATACTTTGGAAATGTATTATGTGTCTTCATTTCGGGAGATAAGCTTTCATTAAGGTATCAGTCTTAGATATCATTATGAAAGAGGTGCATCTTTATATATGATTTACATTATATTATTTCAAAGTATTCTATAAACGTACATTTCATTAAAATCATACATATGGTTGTCGTTAATCTAAAGGGAAATAGAAGGGCGCAACGCCCTGCTGAACCTATTAGCGCCCTGCCCTTCAACTCGTCCGCCCTTGTGCCCAAATGTCCCACCCAGCCTTCGGAAAATAACGTACCATCCTTCCACGGTGGTAATTCAAATTTCGACGTTAGAATCCAAAAACGCGCGGCGAAATTTCTTGATTTATAAAAATTTTGTACACCAGCATTCAATTTCCGTAATAATACTGGTGGTTTTGGTAAAACAAGATTGCTGATGAATATTTGTAAACAAAGAACTGTTGCCAGGTTTGCGGACTTTTAACCACGGACTACTCCGATAAACGTTAGCGGTTTTACGTATTTTCTAGATAAAATTTTTGTTAAAATCAATTTGTTTGTCTTTAAGCACTAAATTAAGCATGTTTTACATCCCTATTTTATTACTCTTACTTGTCATATAGTATAGGATAATGTTTAACTAAATTATAGTTATAATAATTTGTTATTTTGTATGAAGTTGGGATTTTTTAATCTTGCCATCTGGCAACACTGCCGTTAGATCGCAATCACGCGCACTTTATCCTCGCCTTTCGTATATACTTAACTCAAAACAAAACCAAGAAACTCCCAAAAATGCTTATCTGCAAACGAAAACTAAAAATGTAAAGGAAGTAGCAATAGTAATTAAATCAATTAAATCATTGTTTAAAGGAGTTAGTAGTAGTAAACTGACGTAACCACGGATGTTCATTACGAGTATCCGTGTATGTAGAGCTCCAGAAAAAAAAATTAGAAATTTTAAAAATTTAGAGCGCCCTTTTATCAGGCCGTGCGCACTGCCCTAATTTTTTTCCTAGATGAAACGCTACATATGGGTGATATGCATACATTGAAAATTATAATGTGATGATACCAAGAGAGTATTTAAACAATACAGTCGAATGCATTTAAGGAATATCTATTTTCGGATTTTTATAGAGTGCTAAAATACGACTGTTGTCTTTACGGGTTTCAACATACGTATTTTCTACTTAACGAAGAGCTTTGACAAGATATCTTGCGACTTCGTTAAATACAGGTTCGATTGTAATAAAATGTAGCTGAAATTAAGCATCAAAATGGGGAATTTACATAATAATGTAAAATAATGACGAAATAGAAAAATGGCATTAGACACAGTTGACAAAGGATCCTTTTCACGCATCAGAAAGCGTTCCTTACTTTTGGCTATTTTACTATTATTTAATCCTTTTTACTGAAGCCATAGAATTATAGGCAGGCGCATCAGCCGCTATTTTCCTCTATACTTCCAGTATCCTTGGCGATAAAGATGTTCCACTTTGACGCAACGATCGCTACTTTGGCATAAAAATAATCAACAATTCGCAATTACCCGACGATTGTGAATATTGACGCAACTTTTAAGATGTCCCCACTAAATACAATTTGCAACCGTAACTTGGTTTTCGATTAATGTAAAATTATAATACAAATAATCAAAACAAACTTATACTGTACATGACAGTCAGGTATCCACGCATTCTATATTTATTCCTTGAATGATTAGAACAATTCTCAGCGGAACACCCACCAATTTCACCTCATTTTATTAAAAATAACACGCTTGTAAATCACTCAACTTCAACACAGCAATGAATGGGATCATGTGATATAGATGCATGAAAATAGCGGCTATGCTCCAGCTCTCTTTCCCAGGAGCTTTACTTTTTACCAATAACATCGTTTTACATAGCAGTAAGTATTTATTTATAGGATAATAAAATTACTGACTGCTGAAAAAAGTGGGGAAACTTGAAAACAGAATATCAGAGAAAAGATTTCAATGGATTTCCCTTAAATTAATAGAAAGAAAGGAAGACCAAGTAGCCCCCTGGAAGAAAATTGGAACCGGAAATAGCATGTTTGACATGATCAGGGTATTTAGGGGCATTTCTTGCTGATGCCGTTATAAAAACAAAATGAACTCATTTACGAAAATATCTGTGTATAGGTGAAATGCAAGCGCTTACATAGAAATAAAAGTATATGTTTATATAGTTTAAATACGGTTGCATGCAAATATATATGACGTGAAAATACAAGTGTATTTTTATATGCAAGTATATTAAACTATTCGCCGTAAGTGTCTTATATTAATGGATCAATCAGATGAGTTCTTAGTTTTAAACGTAATTCAACGATTTACTTTAAGTTCATCAAACAGGAAGTTATCTAATTCATTAAATGAAAGTAAGTTTTGAAAGTGTCCTTCATTTTACTACTTTTCCATTTCTTGCTAATATGAGAAGCAACTCCTCAAAAGGGACGAATTTTGAATTCTTTTTCGCAAATATTTTATATCCACATTGAAATTGAGAAAACAAATGACGTCACTAATTGGAAGTTTGAGTCTAAAACTATCGGAACTTTTTGATGCGAACTTGCCAAGCTGATGTTAACATCAGTTTTTCTTCCGATTGTCCTTGAGGTAGCTGATAATACTCATTATGATATATCCAACTAATGGTCTTTGCAGGCATGTAGCCAAGTCGGGGCTAGCAGGGGCGTGGTCCCATTTGCCCCATGCTTGTGCCCCAATTTCCACGTCAAGCTATTCATATACAGGGTTCCCAGGAAAGTTCAATTGCTGCCAATAATTTTTGAACCAAGACAGATATTGCAATAAAAGTGTGGTATTGGTACAGTAAAATGACTATGCACTATCAACAGCGCCCCTGGTGGTGAATTGAGAAAATTGAAAATTGTATTTTGAAAAATAATAAAGTAAGCGAAATATTCTAAATTACAAAGTTGTAGAGCACCCTTAAGTCAATACGAAAAGATATACGACTCACATGCAGTATGTACTCGTATTGCCAAAAAGTGAGGTGTTACGGAAGTTTCAATGTGTCGCTTTCAGTTAATTCTTTCCGATGTTTTAAAAGTTGTTTTAAAAGAAGTTATTAAAGGAGAGAGATCAATGTTTCTTCTTCTTTTTCTTCTTCTTATTATTATTAATAAAATTGTTTTTTTTCCATCAACATGCTGTAGAGAAGTAGAACACTTTGTAAGTCTACGTTCCTATCGTGAAAAACACACTGCTCCAAGTTGGAAAGAAAGAAATAGTTTCCATTGCTCGGATGAACTGGTCGTTATTGGAAAAAAGACCGCCGATCTTAATTATCGGAGCGGGATCCTACAGAAACTTTGAAGTATCTACAAAAGATTTCTGTCCGTCGTTTCTACGAACCTGAATTTCTCTGAATGATAAGTTGTCATTTCGTACAAAAGAATGTGATCAATAGAGGACATTAAAGGAAAGCTTTCCATAATATATTTTTTTTGCAAAAGAAATCATTTATATATGTCTCCTTATATTTAAAATTAAGAGACAACCTTACAAGTTACTATTAATGTTCTTATATTATTAATACCAGATAAACCAATATGAATTATCAATATTATTATAATGAAAAATCAATATTTCAATATGAGGTCTAGCTATACTCTGTCCCAAAATGATAAAATGCAAAAAACATTTAAAAAGTTGTTTTTATTAATTTATAAAGAAAATTCCGTTATATTTAATTTTTGTATTTTTTTTTAAGATTTTATTTTCGGTATCATTACAACTCTTATCTATACCTTTAAACACTGGAAAAGTATATTTCACTTTGCCATAAAATTAATATATAGCTAGGGAAAGAAAAATAAATTGTTTTGCACATGTACCAAAATGATAATTATTAGAAAGCAAATGAACTTTTAAAAATTAATATTTGGTTATCTTACCACTGAGTCCAGTAACCTTAGAGGCACTACCTGGAATTCGAGAAATTAATTTGTGGGACAGTCCTGATGGTAATTTATACCAAAATTCGTAAATATCGTTTCTCAGTTCCACAATGCTTGAGAACTGTTTTCTTTCTGCAAACAACATTCTTGGCTTGTGTACCCCAAATATTTTTAATCGGATTCTGATCCAGGATACTAGACAGCAATTTTATAACTTTAATATTATTAGAAGGGAACCACCGTTTAATACAATATGTAGTGCGGACGGTGGCATTTTGTGTTGCTGAAATATGCAGTCTGATCCAGCAAGTATGATTAAACATGAGTGTAAATACTGTTTTAATAAGTGTTGATAGACAACAGTGATGTTTTATCAAGAAGTAAACGATATTTAATTTATTTAATTTATTTATAATGATATAGTCCAAATGGGGACAGATCCGCCTTCTTGTTGTCGACCGAAGAATTGTTTTGGTTTCTTTCGTAAATCGTGCCAATAATACTTTAGGCCAGTGTTTCTTAAACTTTTTTGGTTACGGACCCCTTTTAAATCCAAAACTATGATGACGGGTCCCTTTTAAATCCAAAACTATGATGACGGATCCCCTTTTAAATCCAAAACTATGATGACGGATCCCTTTTAAATCCAAAACTATGATGACGGATCCCTTTTAAATCCAAAACTATGATGACGGAGCCCTTTTAAATCCAAAACTATATGACGGAGCCCCAAATTCTATCACGTAAACCTTAAAAATTTAGCAATTCATTATTTATACAAGGGGGGCGGTAAAATATTACGTAATTAGGAGTGATGGGGGTTTGAACTTTATTGATTTTTTTATTCTTGGGACAACAGTGGGGGGGGGGGAACTATGCTTACGTAAACATAGTTCAGTTGTATCATTTCCGATGTCTTACGTCATAAGACAGCGAAAATAATAAAATGAACACAGTGGGCCTTTTTACCAAGTGACAACTGCCTTAACAGAAATGCACTAATTAATTCATAATTAAAACCTATACCAATTTTTAAATTACTCTAAAATTTGTATTTACAGCAGCAAATGAAAATCAGAGAATTTAATACCGATCGCTTCGCAATTTGGTTCAAAAAGCAGTCCACGTACTGCCCCATTCCGCGAAATAACCGGTTTTGGAAAATACGTTCGTAAGGGATTGAATGTTCGTCGCCTGTAGTCAGTTGATAGAGCTCATGCTCAGATTGTAGAAAGTCGTGGGATCGTACTCCACCGGACGCAGAAAACATTTCTTTACGAAAGTTTCACCATCTAAACATGCCATAACATCGGCGTCTGTATTACCACGCTTAAGCTACGTTGATAGAAATATGAAAAGATTCCAAAAAGTCCAAATCTGAAGTAGAATTAACTTGGTGATGAGCTTTTCGTCAGAGAATTTAAACTTGTGTCCAGTATTCCAAGAGTGTTTAGCTATGGCCGATTTTTGGAATTCTTGGTTACGAACATAGTTTTGGTGCTCTTTAAGGCGAAACTGTAGAGTGCTACGTGTCTGTCCAATATAAAGCATTCCACATTGGCACTGGATTTTATAAACCCCCGCAATTGGCAAGGTTTGCGATTGGGTCCTTGAGTTGTCAAGGTCTGCGATTGGGTCCTTGAGTTGTCAACTGTCAATCTTGTTTATGGGTCTGAACACGACCCGAAAATCGAATTTACGTAGAATTACATCATTTTTGGTAAAAACCACGGGCGCCATTAGCGGGGACCCGTCCCCTCAATGTTGGTATTAGGGTTCCATGTCCCCCTCCAATTTCAAACAAAATGCCTTCTACTGGTATATTGCCCCTCTAATATTTTTATGCCGTTGGCGCCTATGGTAGAAACAAGAGGTACAAACGGAATACTAACATTATCTTTAAGAGGTGGTGAATCTGATACAAGTGTGGTAAAATTTGGCGCATAGAGGGTTTTTGAACTACACGGTCAATAATTTTTGGGCTATACACAAGGTTAGTTATGATATTCTTAGGGACCAATAAACAGTTCACATTTCAGGTATTCATTGGTAAATGAAAGTTTAAGTGCTCTTTTTTAATCTACGAAAGAACACTTAAACCTTCATCTACGAATGAGAGTCCTGAATATGTCGCGGCGTTTTGGTCTTTTAGCGATAGCAAATGGATTTTTAGCCCACTCATCACCTTTTATTTGTTCTTCTTGCTCCTCTGGGAAATAATCCATGACCGAACAAAGCAAGTCTTTAAGGTGTTGATCAATTTCATCAAAAATATGCTTAGGAAGCTCTTTTTCTTCCATGTTCTCGTCACAGAGGTGTTTTAATGTCGGGGAACAATCGACGTTGCGGTCTTTGATAGGTTGTGCCCAAAACTTCAGCTTTATTTTGAATTCAGTGACTTTGGTATTGTCAACAAACACTGTTATGTTCTTTCCTTGGAGACCAAGATTAATATCATTGATTTTTGAAAATATGTCGGCTAAGTACGCCAGCCTATATAGTCATTCTTTTTCAGTTAGCCAAATTTTCAACCCATTTAAATTGTGATAAGTGAAGAAAAAGTAATTTCCCCTTTCAATCCAAACAACCGCATTAATGATTTGTCAATAAAAAACCAGCTAACTTTAGTATGAAGCAGATATTTGTGGGAGCTACCCATATCGCTGCACATTGCTTGAAACAATCGCATGTTGAGAGGACATGATTTAATGAAATCTATTATTTTCACTGCTTCATCAAGGTCAGATTTTAGAGCCATTAGTATTCTTTTCCATGGCCAATGCCTGCCGGGTAAAATACAATAACTTGTACAATGTAAATGACTTGTACAATGACAAATGCAATATAAAATTTAATGACTACTTGTACAATTGGTGGCAAATCCTTTGTTTCGTGCAGTAGCACCAGTAGTTGTTCTTACCATAGCTTTAGCACCATCCATGCAAATATTGACGCAATTTTCCTGAAGTATTTCATTTTCTGTGAAGAATTCGTCCAATATTTTAAATATATCAGCTTCTGTGGTATTACTTAATGGGGACTCGCACGAAAGGTCTCCCTTAACTGATACCTCGTGTTTGTACCGGACCAACACAAGTACCACTGACAGTCCAGCAACATCGGTGGATTTATCCATTTGAAGGTCAAATTCTGTCATTTGAAGATGGGACGTGAGCTCAGTCTTTACCTACATCATCAAACTTTAAACGGCTGACTTACGGTACCATTTTATAGAGGCACTGAGGAAACCAGTTTCGATGATTTTTCATCTAACATGAATTTTACGATATCAATTACGCAGGGCTTGATAGGAGTTTCGGCAATTATGTGAGCTTCTCCTGCCAGTGCTACATGATAGCTTACAAAGTACGATGCATCAATCGCTTTTTTGTTAACAGTTCTGGAATGCAAATGCATGCATTTTTGTTGTCCCAATAATTCATCACTTCTTTTGAATAAACACATCTTCTTATCTTTGTAATTAGGATGTACAGTTTCAATATGCTGACGCAGTTTAACAGGGAATATGAAACTGTTTGCAAGCACCTTGAAACAGATGACACAGTGAGGGAAATCATCATTGTCCATGAATCCACATGACAGGTAGCTAGCGTCATACTTGCGTTTCTTCACGTTCACTATCTACTATGGATTGTGCTGCGGTTTACCCTAAAAGTGCATCGTCTAAAAAAGATTTTATAAAAGTACACATAAAAAATACCTTTCAATTCAGAATACCGACAAATTTCCAGATCTTTTTTAAAACACCTCATTTTGGAACTAATAAACTAGATTAATAAATTTAGTTAAGAAGCCACGATTTTTCCAATTTCTGAATATTTTATGCCAATATTTTTCGCGGAGCCCTAAAATATTTCCCGCGGAGAACCTAGGACTTTGAAGAGCACAGTTTAAGGACCATTGCTTTAGGCCATTGGGTCCATACAGATAAAATCTGCTTTCATCAGAAAAGAGCACAGAAATCCATTCCATGTCAAATACCTTTTATACCAATTTAATCAGGCTTCTTTATGAAGTGGCATTAAAGAAAGTTTTTTACCATTTCGGGCCATTTAATAAGCACTTGTCCTTGAAGTCTTTCGTGAGCTGTCGATTTGGAAGCTGAGATGTTGGAACTACAGGCGATTTCAGTGGACTGAAATTGATTGTTGAGTAGCCAATTTCACAAATGTTCAATCTGCTCCATCCGACATGCATCTTGAACGACCGTCATTATTTTCGGTTTCAATTCTGTATCTTTTCTTAACACATTGTATATTACAGGAATGAATCTGTTCATTCTGTTTCCAATCTCTTTTACTGATATGCCCTTGTCTTCAATAGTATCTTAAGGACTGTTTCGTTTATTTGTTTTGAACGAATTTTCGCATAGAACAACTTGCATTCGTACTGAAAAATTTCGACATGCTCCACGTGTTGTACATCTATAGATATGCAAATGAGAAAATTAGGTATTTGTAAGATCAATTTTTATAGTTGAACCATTTCATTTTAAAATTTTTTGTTTGTGGTAAGTATATTACTACAAAGTTTAAACATTTTAAACCAGCTATTTCAAATTTGCTTTATTTAAATAAAAATAAACGTGCATATTTCAGCGCCAAATCGATTCCATAAATAGCCAGAAATTTAAAAATATTTACGCTGTGTGGTTGGTTGCATTTTTATGGCACAAGGACAACAAGGGTCATTCTGCGGCAAACTAGGTGAGTTGGTTGGTTGGTTAGTTGTGTGTTTATGGTGTAAGGATAACAAGGGTCAATCTGCGCCAGACGAGGTGAGTAAAAATGAGGTGAGATCGTACATGCAGTTTTAAAAACAAAATAAATTAAATCTATAATGGTACAAGTGAAATAAACGTACAATTAAACTATATAAGAATATTAAATGAATTTGGAAAAGCCAACATTAGACAAAAAGTTAAAAATGATTTCATGATTAAAAGAATCACATAAAATGTCACAAAGGGTAAAATTATTTTGGTTAAAAGCTAATGAACGTTGTTGGTTAAAATTTATGCAAATGGTTAAAACATATAAAACATTCAATGGTTCATCACATGTCGCATACATCGGAAGGTATTCTCCCTTTAAGAGCTATTGATGGGAGAAGTGTGTGTCCGATGCGATTTTACGTATAGTGTGATTCTTTATTCTATTTCCATTATTTATTATTTTTGGATAGACTGTATATTTATTAATATGCATAATTATATCCTGGAAACAACGGATTGTGGCAAATAGCACTCACCCGTCTCAAAAAGGAAACCTGGACCTAGCAGGAAAATAGTTCCGACTCGCCAAATGAAAAAACGAGTTCCTAATGGCGACCGTTCGTTTACATTTGTTTATGGCGTAAGATACGGCCATATTGCTTCGGAACCTTCAGTTTTCCAAGGATTCTGCACCCATGAAGGTCTAAGAAACTAACCCCCAGACAACAATAAGCAGCCAGCCGTAGTAACCGAATTTTTTTGGCGCCGTCCGGAGTCGAACCCCAAATAACGTCACATCAGGCAAACGCGTTAGCACTACACCAACCAATGGATACTGTGTTTCTCGAGCCATGATTATATTGCTATCATTATAACAGGATATCATTATGACATCATATCATCATTATGACATCATATCATCATTATATCATTGATATCATATCATCATTATATCATTGATATCATATCATCATTATATCATTGATATCATATCATCATTATATCATTATGACATCATATCACCATTATATCATTA
>QLNU02003225.1:81424590-81440631 GCA_006491805.2 Dysdera silvatica | reverse complement strand
AAAGTAGAATAGTGGTCCATCGGAAATGCAAAAAATGAGTGCACAAAGCCCTCCAGTGTCCTCAAAGCAAAATGAATGTCAGATGAAGGAAGGGGAGGTTAATTCCGGTGTTTTCTCACCAAAGAGATTAAGATCTGCATCGCTAGTAGATTTTGATTTTGCTGGGCCTTGTTTTATGTGCTCGAAAAAGGTCTCGGCCGTAGAAAAAAACCCTCTGACAAAGTTTCTCAAGTTGTCAACTAAGATTTTAAAGAAAAAGTTGAAAAAGCAACGTTAAGTAAGGGGAATAGATGGAGGCCGACAAGAATATGGAAGGATTCGTTTAATGAACATTGACGAGTTGTACCTCGATATCACTTTGCATGTTGGAAAATGTTCAAGTCAAGAAATCCGGAGAGTTCTGGTCAGAGAAGAGCAGCAGAACGTCCTCAGGATGAAGAAATCGCCCAGGCTATCCATGTAGACTATATATTTATTCTTGGAAGAAAGTAATGACTGCCAGTTCTCAATAAACGAAATATGTGAGGCAGTGCAACATTTCACTATCAGCATACAAACGATTAAAAAGAAGCTGGTTGACTCTTATGGAAGCGACATAGTAATAATATATAACAAGAATAACGTGCCAGTCATTTTTCTTACAATTATGTGGACAAAATATTGAGCGACCTCTAGTATGAGAAACGGATGGGTAAATAGGAAGAGGAGGAAATAATGACCAAAGCTGGCAAAATAACAAAAACACGTATTGAAAACACTGTATTCGAGAGTACATCATACAACAGCTCTGGAAGAATTTTGGAGAACATTTATACATGATTTCCGAAACTTTTAGAGGTTTATTTAGATGCTGTGGTCTCAAAGAAGAGAAGATCTTACAAGCCAGAAACACTGAAGAAGAAATATGCAGTAATTGCACACTGTTTGATTTCACTTGCAAAATCTAACTTCTTCAGGTCACCCGTATTGCTAAGTATAGCAGCATACATTCACCAAAAAATTGGATCTAAGTCACACCTCGATGTTTTGTCCAACTTGGTGTTATGCTCCACTTATCGTGACTTGAAAGTTTTGGAAACATGTGTGGTCCAATATCCAACTGTGAACCAAGGTAAGCACAATATATGTATGACAATGGTGACTTTAATGATAATACAATAGATGGATATGTGACATTCCATGATATGTTTGGCATTACGTGCATAACTCCAGTAAATAGTATAAAGAATCCTGTTGATTACATTGCCAAGCAGAAGAAATTGTCGCCATCATGTATTGTTGAGAAAAAAGTGGTTGGTTGAAACCCTGCAGTATAGACCTGGAAGTTTTTCTGGTTTAGTTGAGTTCAACTTTGAAGACTTGAATGAATTTTTCGCTGATATAACATACAAGGATTGTCCAATCACTTTAGATCTCTCATGGACGATGGGTAAAATGTGAAGTCTGCAAGGAATCCCTGAATGGCAGGATTTTTTGGAAATATTGGCAAGTGGGTATTGCAGCGATTCTTCGAAGGTCATATATTGAAGGTAAATAGTCTTCTGGGGATGCTGACCTACTGCTTGTACAGACAGCCATTGAAAAACACTGCTGTGCCATTGTGAGTCAAGATACGGACATTCTAATACTATTGATTGCTTTGGCCCCCTTAGATCAAGAAATATTCTTGCTACGAAATTTTTTTTCTGCAAGCCCCCAGAAATAACATGTGAATACCAACACGTAGGTTCTCCTAGCGCACTCTTCTAGTGGTTGTGACATAACTTGTACAATTTATGGTAAAGGGAAAATACTTCATGAAGCTGCTTGAAACTGAACCTGGTTTGGGTACCAGCATTGATGTTTTTTTCAGAAAAGTACAGCCACCCACAGTGAAATTAAAAACACAGGAGACATTCTTTTCCTGTAACTCTATGGTTCCAATGAAGGAAAACATACAACGCTTGATGAACTACGCTGCTTCCATGTTACAAACGTCAGTTATAAAAAACGCTTACAAGTCCTAATCACTTCCTCCGACATCTGCCAGTGCCGCCCCACATTCATATCGTACCTTCTACCAAGTACATCTACAAGCAAGGAAATAAACAAGAACCACAATAGTGGAGTTGGGTTTGTCAAAACAATGAATTGCACCCAATCAGAACAACCCTTGACCATACCACTGAGGCCATATTGAAGTTGATATCGTGTTCCTGCAAAGGAAACTGATCTAGTTCTCAATGTTCCTATGTGAAGTGTTTTGCTTTGTGCAAAATTTGTGAAGGAGGGCCCTGCTCGAACAGCTATACGAAAATTCCGGTTACATTACAATTTGAAGACAGAAATTCCATACTAACTGTGGAAATTATGGAAATTCACCTTTCGTTAAAAAGAATTATACATTACATGATTATTGAAGTACATTTGTATTTTGCTCTCTTATTACTCTTCGTTTTGTGCATTTTCCGTGTATTTTCAAAAATAAAACGTTTTTTCTCTTCAATGGTTAATTCTATCACCTTTGTTTTGCTTTTATTTGATTCTGCGTGCAAAAAACATATAAATTGATACCCCACACTTCTACTTTCGAGGAACTAGTTTTATCCTAAATTCCCCCCTCCCCCAAAACCTATTTCCACCCCCCCCATTCATTAGAGACTCTTTGAATTCTTAAAATACGTTATGAATAAGAGTGAATGAATGAATAGGACCAAATAGGACATTATGAATAGGACCAAAGTTTCGTGAACGAACCAATTTTTATGGTTTTGAGGCTATTATAGGACCAATTTTTACTGTACTATGAAGTTCTAGTGCTAAAACAAAACCACTTTGGAAAATGCAAAGGCATTTGTCAGAACACCCGTGATTTCAGTAATGTGACAACAGGGTGTTGCAACGCTCCATAAATTCATTCTTTTATAATAGGTAGAATATGTAGTATAGTAAAATATAGGTAGAATATAGAATATAGGTAGAATATAGAATATAGGTAGAATATAGTAGAATAATTAGTAGTAGAATAGTAGAATCGTAGGTTTCAGACGGGTTTCTCTAATTTAACCGGATTAAAAACTAGAGTAAAGGTTCTGATAGCAAATTTTTCCTCAGTTTGGATAATACCGCTATTGAAATATAATAATTAATTTGGAAACGATGATGCTTTGTTCTGTGCAAAAACTTTTGAGTGTGGTACAAGAGATTATTAGATAATGAGAGGTTCTGGAAAAAAGCGCCATATTTTGGTGGGTTTTCGATATCGACTACAGAGGTTGATTTTCTAAAATAGAAAACTTTTACCGGTTCTGTTATTGATTTAGATATCATTGAAGTCCTACAGATGATAGAAATTTATTTATTCAATTTCCGTTCCAAATAGAAATAATTGGGTTAAATTCTCTTAAACAGTTATTAATGCATTTAAAGATATGTACTAAGAGAAGGAGAGATAAGGGAAGGAAATGCAGTTGGAAAAATGCTAGATCAGTATCTTGAATAAGATATGAAATATGCTGTCGAAATACATAAAAAGAATTGAGAGCAGTAAACGGCGAATACGGGAAGAAGCCTTTTTTAGTTTATACATTAATGCCTGATGCATGATGTAAGACAGTGATTTAAATTAATGTAAAATATAATTTGTTGAAAGAAAGCTTCAGCATATCGCACCCTTGCGACGAAAGTGTTACAACTCAAAAAATCCCAATTTTCAGGAAACGCAAAAAACTGTTTCTGATTGAATTGAGGGACATTTTGTTCATCTAATAGCTACAATTCTAAATCTACTTTCTGGAAACATCAGATGAGGCAAAATTTGCTTCATTTATTAGACTAAAACCATTATTATCACGATTTTTTGAGTTATAACGGTTCATAAGACTCTTTCAAGGTTTGCGTGATGTACTATTTTGAATTATAACAGTTTCGTTGGTCGGTTTTTGATATTTACTGATGCCGAGCAAGAACTAAAAACGGGAAGTACTATTTTGAAAAGAAGAAAGCCAGACGTCATACTTTCCATTTAAATACCAGTGTTCGATAGGCTTTTATTTTTTGCTAAAATTAAAATTTATTTCAATAAAATTGAATTTGATTTATTATATACCAAAAAGGAATAATACTTCAATATAAGTTAATATTGTTTAATGTTTATGTTTCAATTTATGAGTTTATTTTTAAACAAAGTTATTGTCAATACAAAAGTGCAACAATTTTTATGTTCGCATCGCTGGTTGGGGGGCGGGGAGGAAGGGGCGGCAAAAGGTGCCTTGGGGTCCTAATCCGGTTCACAGCTTCTTCAATGATTGACCAGTTATGATCCTGTTATTGTGTTACAACCGGAGAGAAATGACATTGGGAAGCTTCAAGTACTACGTAAGCACCTTTGGGGTGAGGAGGTTATAATTTTCCTATGCTAGCCAATGTTAATTTTTGTTTACCAGGAGGAGGGGTATAAAATGGCCAAGATATTGCTTACGTAATACTCGAACGTCCCCCTGGGCACGACTGGGAGACGTCTGGCTAGGTTCAGTACTCGCTCTGCGGGATCCATAATAATATTGCTATTATAAGCTCCGTCCACAGTTACGGTGGGTTTAGTAGTTAACGAGGGATCATCTGCATCTGCAGGTTTCACAAGCAATGCTGTAAGGGCATGCTTGACACCTATGGCGACAGGACTCAGGAGCGTGCTTACGGCTTTAGCGGCCCTGGTCAAAACAGATTTTAGCGGCCCTCAAAAATGCTTTAACGTAACATAACGATTAAAAACGAAACTGACCGGAGTTTAGCATTACAAAATAAAGTGCTTCACGGGTTTAAACTCCAAAGGTAACAAGAAGATAATAAAGTCAAATTAAAAATAGACATTTCTAAACGAAGTTAGCTTGGGATATAGCAATCACTTGGCATTTCTTGCTTAACTTGGATATTGTGGATAAATCGAATGGTTTTATCTAGGTTCACTGCGCATTATAAACACAAAGAAATACCAGTACAACGTAATTATAAATTTCTGCTTCTCAGAACTCCGTGGTAAGTTTTTTTTTTGTCGGAAACCAGGGGTCTCTGTATTGGGTATAAAGCCACCACAATAAACATTATAACCTGCATAGTCTGCTGATGCATAGCGCATTTAACCAACAACGTGTATATTTATTTCGACCACGATTTAAAAGTTTCTTGTGCGTTATGGGAAATATAACGTTACACACACGAAAGGTCAATAAATAACTATCAATAAAGGTACAAATAATCAATAAAGGACTAAGTACTCTGGGAAAGTATATAAAGGCCGCTAAAAACTTATTTATTGGTGCTTAGAGGTTGCCCAGCTCGCACCTTCCTAAACACAGCACTGTGGGACTGTCAGTAGGAAAGTACGTCATCGTACTCTTTCTAGAAAGAAACCTGAGGCCGTAGAAATGATTTGGAAGGCGTTAAGACCCTATTCCCTTTACTAACTGTCAAGATTCTACTCTAGTACTTTTAAAAAGTTTTTACATTGATGACTCCATTTTCTTTGAACATCCCCCTAAAGAGGGACAATTTGAGTAGGAGGAGGAGGAATTGTGCAAGGGTTTCATTGGGAAGGGTGGCCGCCGGAGGCGGCGCTGTAGGGACAATTCGAGTTGTAATTAAATCCGTTGCTTTAACCAATCACCGAAACAGTGACAACTCGAAATAGTACATACTTTTCTGCCTCGTCCGATATCGTAAACAGTTACAACAGAAAATATAACGATTTATAAAAGAGATCCTCATGGTCCCTCGTTCAATGTAAAGGAACATCTAAAGATGGAAATCTTTCCGTGAGAGGCAGATAACAACGATGAAACATCAACACCGTTACATACACCAACTAACGGAAATCCGAATAACTTATAGCCTAACGTTTTACACAGCAGAATGCAGCACTGTTTTGCACATCTAGTTGTAACATTAAGTCATTTTCACCGAATTTTGAGTTGTAACACTTTCGTCGTAAGGTTACGATATCGTACACCTTCATATTAAATTATACCTATTAATTTAATTACAGGATTAATTTTGTTTATGGATTATAAGGTTTATTTATTATAAGGATTAACATGTTTGTTCTCTCCTGTTGTTGTTTTTATAAATACATACTTTTTGTGCTTCTCTAGTCATTTTCATTTGCCTTCTGCCTATTAATTATGTAACCTTTTTAAATAGGTTTTGCCAATTTTCAGGGTCGAATATTCCTTACATCCCCTAGTTTTCTTCAAAACCTATAATTTAGCTGTTCACACAAATATTTACGAAATTATGCTTCTGAACAAAATTTATTTATTAATCCTAGTGATCTCATCACAAAAATGGAAACATTTTAGCTTCAGTTAAAATTTTGACTTTGGAAAAGTTTTTAAAAATATTTATTTAGCGAATTCTGGAAGAATGATAAAAACGTAAGAATGACTTGAGCTCTCTGATTTTGGAATATCCTTTTTTTTTCAAAACCTTTCTTTCAGAGAATGCATATAACAATCATTTTTAAAAATGATCGAAAAGGCAACAATAAATCAATTTCTCAAAGGAAAATACTTATTCCACAAAGAAAATTGAATAAATTTGGTTTATATTTCGGATTCCTTCTAAGAGAAAATAAATTTTTGCACGCTTAATCCAGTGGCCTTTCTTAACGATCTTTGCCAAATATTCTCTGTTCAGAGTTTTCCTTCGCTAATTTCTCACTTCTGTTCATGAATATTCATCTTGAAAAGATCATTAGATAGAAAAAGCATAAAATGTAATAGGCTTTGAAGGGCTTTTAGTATTTGTCTCTTCATATATCAGGTAATCATAATTGAAGTTATCCCATTCAGATCTCTCTGTAGATAATAAATTATCAGAACGGCACGAATTTTTGGCCATATACTAACAAACAAAAGATTTTATTTGAAAATATATTTCTTTCTAAAAACTTTCGACACAAGGAAATAAGGCACTGGGCAACAGGATGCGCATGAGAAATGGACGGTGAAGAGAAAATAAACAGGATAATCTGAAACGGTAGAAAAAAAGTTACATTGTTACAAGAAATGTTCGCCATGTTCAAACTCCTTCATTGTTCGATCATAATATCTGAATATGTCCCTCATTTCATTTCAATTTGAGCTTCAACGCGATTGCTGTTGTTTTGTACCAGAACTTGTATTTGATACACAGTGTGCTTCATGGAGAATTTTTTTTTCATGTATTGCCATGGGCGGATTTACCATTCTGCCGCCCCTTCCTACCCAACCACCTCAATCAGTGGTAAGAACATAAAAATTGATACATTCAATATACGCTTGCTTGTTTGTTTGTTTGGATTTTTATGGCAAAAGGGCATATAGCTATACTGCGCCAAAATTTTTTGTATTGGCAGTAAATATTCTGAAAAAAAACCTCAAAAATAAACGTTAAACAATATTACATATATTGTAGTATTATTGTTTTTGGTATATGATAAATCAAATTCAATTTTATAGAAATAAATTTTAATTTTAGCAAAAATACAAAAGCCTATCGAACACTGGTATTTAAATGGCAAGCATGACGTCTAGCTGTCTTCTCGGTAAAACATCTGATTATATCATCGTCTGGTATTGATTTTGTTCTATCAGACTTCATACACAAAATTTTGTCGCTCTAATCTATAGCCTAGTATGGCTTATTAGAAAATACGGCACTGTATATTGCGTTGTTCTATAAAACATCTAAATCAAGGATATCTATTTTCTTGAAATGTAGCAATATTGACATAACCTCACAGTAAAACAATCCGCCACCGTGTATCTCTATATTAAAGTTTCTTTCTGCCCTTGCAACGAGCGAAAATAAAAATCCTAAATGTAGTTTAGATTAGTTATGTATTAGTATTTTAGTTATGTCTTTTAGATTAGTTATGTATTAGTATTTTAGTTATGTCTTTTAGATTAGTTAGTCTTATTTTTTGCGCTGTTTTATGTATTTTTCATTCAACAGCGTTACATGTTTCCTATATTGGTAGATGTTGGCACTATTTTTTTTTGGTTACTTCTTTTTCTCAAATTTTTGACAGAATGTATCAACGTTTAATAATATTTTGCTTATTATCGTAAGTCGGAGAGAGAAATCTCAGAATGTGGTAATTTTAAGTACATCCATATAAATATCATCAACTTATTCGGCCTCTGTGTACCCTAGTTTTATAAAATTTAAATAATAATTTACATATAACATATTGAATAAACTGAATTGATTTTCGGGTTTACTTAATCATTTGCTTTCTAAGAATTTTCCAATATGTGTGACAGGTAAATACACTTATACCGAAACAGAGCAGGCACCGGAAATGCAAATTATTGAATGCGGATATTTCTATAGTGCTAGATTATTTGATGATTAAAAATATTGAAAAAGACATTAAATATTTATTCGCTTAAAGAAACTTTTCTGATAATTTTAGGTGATAACTGTTTCGCAAAAAAGAGGAAAATACAATTTAAAATATTTTAGATTTAGTAATTTCGATTCCTTTTAATAATAATAAAAAACTGTGTGGAATCTATACCAATTTTTTATAAAACAGTTTTGCATTTGATTGCAAAGATAATTGTGTGATAGATCTGCAGTATTCAATAAATAAATTGAATATTAAATTTTCTAGCATTCAGGTATTAAAAATCCAGGAAAAATATAATACAATATATTCAAAATGAGAGAGAGAGAGAGAGAGAGAGACGGTGGGGAGAAAGGGAGAGAGAGAAAATGCTAAAAACCATAGTAAGGTATAATGAAATGTACTATAATACTTTATGTTCAAAATTAATACAATTTTAAGCATAGAAGATAATAATTAAGAATATCAAGTTTTATTTCAGAGTTCAATGAGATTTTATCTGTTTTACTTGTACTTGTGATTCTATGTACTTGTGATTCTATGTACTTGTGCTTTTATGTACTTGTGACGTCAGTCATTATGACGGACCAGGGATCCAAGCAATAAAGATCGATTTACTGACCTACAAAAAAATAAATATATATATGGAACGCCACATTTATGAATTCTTATATGAGAATAAATTAAAACTATACTTAAATTTGCGATGCATTTAAAATTATTCATTTTATTAGAATAATTTTAACATCAGACAAAGGTTATTGGCTTCGCCAAACTATTTGTTTAGTTTCTAAGAAAAATAAGTTACATTTCTGATTTATTATCATTATTATAAAAACACGCTGACAGGTGAATCTCGATATGCATAACATAATACAGGCCCTGGCTATAGTACCTGTAGAAATTTTGAGGTGGACAAGTTTTCTCTTCAGATCCTATTAGAGCGTGCCAAAAGGAAAGGAAAAAACTTGGGTAGACTTCTGGCATCATTGGCATAACTTTTCAAGGGCGCCATTTTGTTTTCGCATATTGCGCATTTCTGCCCATACTAAATTTTAGGTAATTAAATGAATGAGCTCATTTAACCTTTATGTATTTACATGAAAATAAAGGTATTCGTTGTTCAATTTAATATAATTCATTTCAGGCTGCAAATTTTTTTGGTAACCTCAAAACCTTGGAGCAAGCAGTACGGAGCTAGAAATTTTCAAATATGAAGGTGCATTGTGTTTAAAATCATTTTAAAGTTGATTTTGTTCTGAAAATGATGATACCGAAGTTTTGAAAATTGCTTCACGCAAACACAAGTTACGAGCAATCAAAATATTGTATTTTAGCAAAGAATTTTTCAACTAATTGCTTACCATTATCAATTTTTGTAAATAAATGTTCGAAATGTTCTTTTTGGACATCAGATTATTTTGAACTTTAGACACTTGATTATAAATACTGAAGGTAAAAAAAAATATAAAAAATATGCTAATAGAAGATAATGCATTCAAGCAGAAAATGTAATGAAATCAAGTATTGCAATACACAAAAAAAAAAGGACCGAAAATTATGTGCACACAATTCAGTACTAATTTTCATTGCTTAATGTATTCTCATTGTCACAAGTCTTTTTTACATTTGCAAAAGGACGTACAACACACAATGGTTTTACGGCACCGGCATCGTTTCTTATGACAGCTGTTTCAATGACAGATAAGACTCACACGTTCCCGTAACTTATTAATACAAGAATCTGGTGTGAGTGATGAGTCATCATTACTGGTGGTCCATCCAAAATCTGTTGGGTCTAGTGGATCGTCCTCATTCAACACGGTAGAGCGTATGTACACCATATAAGATGATCGTTGCAATTGGCCTCTCAATGAAGAGCTTGTGCAAGGTAGGCACTGCACGTTTGGTAGATTAGATTGGGTCATCAATTCAGATCAAAGTGAATCAAATGTTTTGCAAACTGAACCTGGTTTTAGGACCTTCACTAAGTATTCCTCGGCAAGTTCTTGGTATTCAATTCAGTACTTGGAGGAAGGTGCCAACCAAAATTGTTCAAATAATTTTCTGGTTCTGCTTTGAGCGATGGCACTTTTGTACCTATCTTACTGGTTACATCAGACCCTGAAAGAAAATGGGCAGCAAGAAGGACATCTGTGGTAGCATCTATTATTGTTATAAGAGTATGTATGGGTATTATGGCTGATGTTGACTTTCTCGTCTATAGTTCAAAGAG
This sequence comes from Dysdera silvatica, assembly GCA_006491805.2. Lineage (NCBI taxonomy): Eukaryota > Metazoa > Arthropoda > Arachnida > Araneae > Dysderidae > Dysdera > Dysdera silvatica. The sequence continues at coordinate 81,430,027 of QLNU02003225.1, read as the reverse complement.
TCCATTTTCATTGAAAAATTTGCAGAACTAAATAAGCATCACAAAGACATCTGTGTCATTTAAAAGTATAATAATACGCTTAAGCCTTTGCTTAATGGCGTGAAAAATATGTGGAATTAGACGTAAATCCGCTTTCTCTACAGATACTTGAAGAATATCCTCAGTTTCTGTAAAAATTCTGTCTTTTATTGCTATCGCCATAGGAAGTCCACTTGCAAGCGATACGCCACTAAGGACAGTTTCACATCATCTATTGGCTTCTACCCTCTTCGTAAACTCGCTGAGGGCGTTTCGAATAAAACTTTTATTGTACACTGATGCCCAAAATCTTTCCATCTGCATAGGAAGTTTTGTGATGGTATCAATGCAAGTCAACGGAGTGGTTCCACGTAAGACATCTTTTCTCTGTCTCACCATCTCTGATTGATTTTTGAAAGTAACTGTCAAAAACATAGTCAACGCTGCTGAATTTGCAGATATTATTCTCACTAATATCAAGCGTTTTAAACAAATCTTCAAATGTTTTGTCTTTTAACTGGCATTCTACGAAGCTGATTCATAACATTAACTACAACACAAGTTCTCAGGGTATGCTCTGTTTGGAATATAATCTCTCTGGTATCAATTTATTTTGTTAACTCAGACATGAGTTTTGACTTCATAGGTTTGGTAGTAGCATCATTCCCATCTAATAAAGCTGAAGACGAAATATCGTAAGAAATTATACCCGCCATTACTTTTGGACCGAAAATGTGGTTTTCAATAAGGATGTTTTCTAGCTCTCTGCCGTCTGTGTATTTTCCAATACATGCGAGTAGAATTTTAGTAATGCAGAACGACCCCAACAGTAGCGCAAAGTCTGGGAATTTGTTTGTGACCAACTGAGTTTCTGTGGCAATATAGAAAATGCCTTCATCACATGCAACTGGTAGCGCTTGTTTGTCAAGTTCTAGAAGTTAGCTTTGAAAATTCTTCATGCACGAATACACACTATCATATGATATTACTGAATAAGGCAACATCGGAAGGAAGCCAACCTGTTTTAATGGAACATTAGCTTTTGAGACAATACCATGAATGCCAGACCATGTCAATGTATTTTGGTTTGTTAACTCTCCAACGGCTTGCAACATACTTATCACTGTCTCTTCCCTCTTGACGTTATTACATGGCAAAATATTGGTCTCTTCACTGATTCTGAAACTTGGTGGAATTATGATAGGTGTAGATGACTTGCAATAACGTCTAACCTGTTGGCCCGGAAGTAGATCACTAGATCGTTTTCCAAATTTATTATTAACTACAGTTGAAAACTTTGGCTTACTGCAAATTACGCTTGGAATTTCGTGAAATAAAAGAATTACGGTATCATAGTTTCCACGAAGACCTGAAAGACTTGTCTCTTCATAGTCAAAATTATCCATATTCTCTACGGTAAAGTTTCCTCTGGTAAAGTGACTTGGAAGAGCAGGGCCCACTGAACAGGTATTCATGGTATATTGCGAAAATTTTCGTGGCGATTTCCTAATCTCATTGTAGCTGGCTGACAACCAAACTTTGGTGAATACGGAAATCAGTTATCTACACTTACACGTCTCGTGATTTGAATGGCTGGTCATTAAATGAAGAGGAGTTTTCTTTCTTTCTTCCATTGTATAACAATATCTGAAAAAGAGCTTTGATTCTTCACGCTGTAGCAGTTTCTGTTTTTCCACTGACTTCTTCGATTTCATCATCGTCTGTTTCTTCTTCTTCTTCAGTTGAAGACATACATGGCTGACTGCTCCCGGTAATGTGGGGCAGGATGGTCTACCAAACGTGCAGTGCCTACTTTACACAAGCTTTCCATTGAGAGGCCACTTTCAACGATCATTTTATATGATGTACATATGATGAACGAGGACTATCCACTAAACCCAACAGATTTTGGATGAATGATCAGTAATGATGATTCATTACTCACACCTGGCTCTTGTATTAATGAGTTACCAGAACATGTGGGTCTTACCTGTTATTGCAAGAGCTGTCACACGAAACGATGATGGTGACGTAAAACCATTGTGTGTTCCATATCCTTTTGCAAATATAAATAGACTTGTGACAATGACGAACATATTAAGCAATGAATATTAGTAGTAAATTGTGTACACATGATTTTCAGCCCTTTTTTGTGCGTTGCAATACTTGATTAAATAACATTACATACCTGAATATGTCATGCATTTACAATCAAATGCCTAAGGTGCAAAATAATCCGTCCAAAAAGTACATTATGAACATTTATTTATAAAAATTGGTAATGGTAAGCAGTTAGTTGAAAAATTCTACGCTAAAATATAATATTTTAATTGCTCGTTTTTTATATTTTTATTTTGTTTTTATGAAGCAATTTTCAAAACTTTGATATCATTATTTTCAGAAAAAATCAGTTTTAAAATGATATCAAACACTATGCACCTTTCTATGGGAAAATTTTAAGCTCCGTACTGCAGATGCCAAGATTTGCACGGCACCAAAAAAATGTACAGCCTGAAATGAAGTATACTAAATTAAATAACGAATACCTTTATTTCATGTAAATATCTAAAGGTTAAATGAGCTCATTCATTGAAATACCTAAAAGTTAGCATGGGCAGGAATGCACAGTATGCAAAAACAAAACGGCGCCCTAGGATGCCTAGGATTATGCCCAGGATGCCTAGGATTATGCCCAGGATGCCAGAAATCTACTCAATTTTTTTTCCTTTCCTTTTCTTTCGGTATGCCCTAAAAGGATCTGAAGAGAAAACTGGTCTACCTCAAAATTCTAAGTTTAACCACTAAGTTTATTGAAATTATACATGGATTATGATACGATTGATTGAAATATTACTTTTACCATGTTATTTATTGAACTTTACTGAATTGATTAATTAATCAAATATATTAAAATTGAACTTACTAATTGAACGTTTGGAAGTGCTTGTTTTGGGTCACCTGCATTCAAGTTAACGTAATAGAGACATAAGATCTAGATACAAATTCACGCATTGCAGGATTTAGACAAAATTGACAGTGCCAGAGTTAGGTAAAGGGAGCCCATGAGTTATTTCACTTGTGAAACCCCAATCCCTCCCTCCCTCCCTCCTCCTTTCACATCTAGAGGAGGATGAGAAGGCTTAGTTGAAACTAAATTCTCGGTGCAGTTGGGATAATGGCGGATATTTAAAATTTCATAATTTACGATTTTTACTCTAAAGGACATGTCAGGGCCATGCTGAGTGCGTGGCAAATGAGGTAATTATCTCAGTGGAAAGGGCGCCAAACAGGGTAACATGGGGTGTGTTTTGGTTCTAAGTGAACGGTTATATGTACGAATTAAAACAAAATATGGTCAATAATTTAAAATAGCAAGCGTTAATTAATATAATAGGCGAGGGGTGTCATCCCACATCTTTGCAGGGAAAACTGGGAGGGTGGTATAATTCAATAACCGATCTTCCCCAATCAGACTTCTTTCTCTTCCTAAAACTGAAATCTTCACTGAGGAGGCACCGATTTTTCTACATGTCACACATCCAAGCTGCTGTGACGAGGAAACTAAAAGCATTACGGGAGGAAGACTTTTTTAGAAGTTTCCAGCAGTTATATGAACGTTGACAGAAGTATATTATATCACAGGGGGTACTATTTTAAGGCCAGTGATGTAGGTATACCTTTTCAAATATTTCACAATGTCAGTTTTTTGTGATCGTTATCCGGACTTTTCAGTTGCATCTTGTATTTCTTTGAGTGAATCCTACTTTCTACATCATGTTTAATTTAAGGTCCTTAAAAATAATTATATAGCCATAATTATAAACTTCCGGATCATAATAAATAGTTAATATGCCTTCCTTTCTACTATACTAACGCATATTAAGTAAAAAGATATATATATATATATATATATATGGCCTGCAAAAGGGTTGCTGGTATCTAACTGGAAGGAGACCCACACGCTGAACGTATGTGACGATGTGTGGAACCGGCCAGGCCAGTAACCTAGTGTCCTACCCCGCCTTCAAGTGGTGCAGGCTGAGCTTTCTATTTATGTGGCAAATTAATATTTGCTGCACGGATAGAAAGGCGGAAGGGGAGGGCTAATTCACCAACCCGTCTAGCCAGCGTGGTGAAATTATGGCTAATTCCTCCATTATGTTGACACACCAGAAACCATGGCCCCTAGTCTCCAGGTGCTGGAGTGCTCCTGATCAAGGCAGCGGTCAGTGTGGCATGAAAGCAGGGGGTGCTAAGAATCACTGGAATGGCCCAGGCTGCCGTTTGTTATTGACCTTGGCTACGTTTAATGGACGATCCCTTGCTTCTGAAGCAAAACTTCAGGAATTGGAAGAAGAACTTGACAAGATCAAATGGGACATTGTAGGACTCAGTGAAGTTAGAAGAAAAGGTGAAGAGTTGGTGGAACTTAAAAGTGGACATTTGTTTTATTATAGAGGAACGGAAACTGGAAGAACAAGTGGTGTTGGCTTCTTAATCAACAAAAGAATTAAAGACTGTCTTCTGGAAGTTGAAAGTACATCAGATCGAGCAGCGAGGCTCGTTGTTCAACTAACCCAGCGATACCAACTTCAAATAGTACAGGTATATGCACCAACATCAAGCCATACCGACGAAGAGGTTGAAGAATTTTATGAAGAAATCAAAGAGTTACACACCAAAGGGAAACAACATATCAAGCTCATCATGGGGGATTTCAATGCAAGAATTGGACAACAGGAACAAGGAGAGACATCGGTTGGTAAATACGGATATGGGGAAAGGAATGAACGTGGCGATCAACTCATCGAATTTGCAGAAGCTGAAAACCTTAGCATCATGAATTCATTTTTTAAGAAGAAACCGCAAAGAAAATGGACATGGAAACACCCAAATGGGGGAACTAGTGAAATTGACTATATCCTGGCAAACAAGAAATCAATTATTGAAGATTGCAGTGTACTGAACAGATTTAATACTGGAAGTGATCATCGAATGGTGAGATGTAAAGTGCACTTAAATACTAAATTAGAACGACAGAAGCTCATTAGGAAACAAGTAAGTAAGAGGGTGGATTTAAAGAAATTAAAAGAAAATACCGAGGCATTCAAGTTGGAATTAAAAAATCGCTTTTCTGCACTGGAAGGACTTATTGATGAAAGTGATATCTCAGAAGCAAATGAAAACATTGTTAAGACAATAGTTGAAACTGCTGGGGAAATTGGTGGTGTAACCTGTAAAAAGCACAATAGCAAATTATCTGAGAAGACGAAACAGCTCATGAAAAGGCGAAGAGATATGAAGGTGGACAATCGAAATACCAGTTCCAGGATTGAGTACATAGAACTTTGTAAAACTCTGCGCAAAAGCATGAAAGAAGACATAAGAAAATTCAACTGTGAGCTAGTAAGGAAAGCCA
>QLNU02003225.1:81412476-81424490 GCA_006491805.2 Dysdera silvatica | reverse complement strand
ATAACCTACTCTAAACTTAGTTCAAAATTTCTGGGAGAATGTGAGTTTTTCTTATGACGGGTAATAATATTAGCAACTGCATTTTTAAGTCTATAGCATTTTTATAGTTGAAAAAACAAAGAAACAAATAAACAATGATTGATGAATGTTGATTAACGAATAAACAATAATAAGCTACTGAGGTAAGTGCAACCATTCGCAAAAGGGATTACAAGTAAAATTATGATTTCTTTGAATTAAATTATGGAAAAAGTTATAAATAACTATTAATTATCAAAGAATACAGACGCGTATATTAATTTTATATTATTCTCATAAATATTATTTGCGGATAAAAATGTCATGATTTGACAAAAAATATTAAGCATTAAGTGATTTTCTATTCAACAAACATAAATATTATTCTATATCAATGACATGACATGAATAAAAAATTCAAAAGTTATAATAAAAATATTAAATTATTTATTACAGTACTGTATCAGAAGTAACACTTAATAAAAATTGAACATTAAATTCTCCATTTTTACTTGCCGTAAAAAATTATAATCTACAGAATTTTCTTAAATTATTAATAGATTGCTGTGAATATTTATATCAAAGTAATAATAATAACTAAACCACAACAAAGATATTTATTAAGGTCGCGAACGAAGCCAAGTTACAATAGAACAATTGACAATCGTCCAGCACCTCGGTTTACTTCCTCTTTCAGCACACTGTACCTAACCCTGTTAACCCCTAAATGTCTCACCAGAGGAATATATTGCGCTAGCGCTGCTCTTACGTCATTGTTACGTTAGCGTAAACGCTGATGTAATTATAAAAATATATATTATGCAAATTAGTAAATAATCAGTGCATCACAATATATTTGGATGTAAATGATTTTGCTTAGTAGATAGTCTTAAAGATAGTAGTAGATAGTCTTAAAGATAGTAGTAGATTGTCTTAAAGGATCTTATGAATAGTTCTTCCCAACTTTCAAGAGAAATTCATTTCTTCCTTCCAAAAGATTTACTGTTACTATAATTACGTGTTTGGCCTTAAGCAATAGTAAAGAAAAAATTTGGGAAGAAATAAATGTATTATATTTTGCATGTCGACATATAAATATGAAAGAAATAATTCTATGTTTCGTTCATCCAACTGAAAATCGTCAATGGTAATTTATTCATGAAAACTAAAACTAAATTTTGAATGCTTTTCAGAGATTTTCAAATAGTTCTTACTGTGCAATACTGACATAAAATAAACAAGGAATTTGATAATTTTTTACATCTTATAATAAAACCGCAAACATTTTTTAAATAAAGTGATCCCGTTTAGAAATTGAAAATTGTGTTTTGGAGTAACTGTAACTCCAGGCGACAGAAATAATAAAATATAAATAATATATTTTCATATCTGGCTTAAAATTGGAAGAATATTAGTTCCAAAAATGTTGTATAGAAGTGCATTTGTGACTGAGGATAAAATTTATGACTTTTAATTAAATTTGACTTAAAGCAAGAACGATCATGGACCAATGCCATACATATTTGTTGACATTTCAATAAAACGTGACTTTAGTTTAGTACACAAATGCACTTTAATGTACTTTTTATTTATCAAAACCGAATCTACATTTTCAGTGAAATAGCCATTACATCATATTTATATGTATTATGGAAACAATTTTAATAAGCTGATATATTGTTTACTGTACATGTCGTGCTACAAATGTCAATAGAGTTGTAAATTTACTCCATTTTTGTAAAGAAGAATCGGAGAAATTATCGAGAAGAAAAATTTTCAAGCACAAAGTTTTATTCTTCTTCTAGAGTACTTTTGTCCTATTAATCTAAACCGATATATTATTGCAGTTCTTCGGGATGCATAGGCGACGGCGTAGAGTTATATCTTAGAGCAGTGTTTCTCAAAGTGTGGTCCGTGAACCACTGGTGACCCGCGGCTGCTTATCAAGTGATCCGCAGTACCATCACCACATTGCAGAAAAAAATGAACTAGAAATTGCTGGCGTAGCTAGGATTTAGGTTGAGATGAGATTTAAAGGATTTCTCGCATAAATATTACTTTTTACAATTCTTACCTAACGGCGTTTCGTGAAAGATTTGAATCCTCTAAATACACCCATGCTGTCTACATTGCTTAATATTATTTAACTAATTTAATGACGTCACTTTAGTTGAAATTTGACAAAATAAAATCGCAACTCACACTCTCTTTATCAAATAGTTACTCTAAAAATATGGCATATGAAGTGGGTTTGGCAACAAATCAATATTTGAAGAACATGGTCGGAGATTTTAGAGATTTTTTGCCAAAAGTTAGTGCTTTTTTAAAGTAAAAAATGAAAAGCTTAAAATATACTACAACAGGAGTTAAAATTAAGTACAAATTATATTTCAAGGGGCGAATAAATCTCTCCTGGAAGAGCTCTTAATTATGTATATAACCTTGCCAATAAATTACATAAATCGAGGGTTACTTTGGATATGTCTTTCCTTGGAAGAGGCAGGGGTGTGTGAATCAGTATGACGGTGGCTAAGTAGGGCTTAATATTATTAACCATAGTTGGAAACCTTAATTTCAAGTAATATACTTTTTTATTGGGGGCAGGAATAATCCCCTCCCCCGGTGGTCCGCGATAAATAAAGGAATGCTTAAAGTGGTACGTGAGTGACCAAAGTTTGAGAAACACTGCCTTGGAGAACAGAATAGTAAGGAGGGAGCCATACGCCAGCCATTAGCGAGTAAATGTTAAGAGGAGGAGGATGAAGCCATAGTGGCTAGGGGAGGTAGAGGTTATCCTCCATCTATGTCAGCCCACTTTTCTCTATTGCTTTACGTGGGATTAGCTGTGTTTTTACGTTTCATTGCAACCTTTTACTTCGATTACAACAATTTTTTTTAGGTAGAACTAAAGACAAGATTAACACTATAGACATATTTTTTGTTCGAAGTCGCATCCGCTATATATATATATATATTTTTTTTTTTTGGCTTAAATTATATTATAATGACTGAATTTGAAAAAATAAACAGAAATTTGTAAAACATATTTTTTGCTAAAAAACTTATAGTTTTTTCACTATAATATTAGTTATAACTTGTATCTTAGGTACGGAGTTATATTATACTTTTTAAAGTACTACTTCAAACTCAGGTACTAAATTTAATTTAGCAAAGGGAAAATTGTATTGTATGTAGTTTCGAAGTCAAAAGTATTTTCATAGTGCTACTGAGTAGCGGGCTTCAGTTCTATATTAATATAATTTAACGAAAAGAAATTATATTTTGAACAATAAATCGGATTTACATCATTAATTTGAACTTAAAGTGAAAATTAAAATTTATTTTTAACAAGGAGTTGATGGCGAACTCCTTATATTAGGGGAGGTACAAGTTTATTTTCATTGGAGGTGGGGGGGTGTAGAATCACAAATTTTCAAGCTAATCTGGACTTTTTACTTGTACTTTTTCTTGTCAACATTCAGTTAATGAACTAAATCTAGATTTTTCCATGTAGTCAGTTAATTTTTCTTACGGGTTGAGAAAGACCTCCCCTCCCCAGTCAAAAGCAGTCGTGTTTAAAACATCGTTAATAGAGATGGGCGAATGATAATTTTTCTCGAATTTAAATATTAACCAGATCCCGAATGGTTGTGTTATTTCGTGCTGTTAATAAATAAATATGATATATTTTAAATTACATTTTCTTTAAGATTTCAACTACAAAATGAATAAAAACTGAATGCGACTGGATTCACCACGAGATCTTTATGTAACACATAGCTAATCTTCATTTGTGGGGGATTAGATAAATAATGCTGCCAGACTTTTGGACGTCCAGGGCAAGAGTCCGGTTGGCTATCCCTTTTGCAACACTTCCATTTTTTGAATTTTTCTGTATATAGAACCTAATAAGCAATGCAGCAAAATAAAATGCAATTATATTTTCACGGCTTGTTCTTATTAAGATTTTAATGTTAAGTATTTTTTATTTCATTACTTCATTAAAAAATGCAGCCAATTAAGTGAAAATTTGAAAAAAAACTTTTTCCTCCCATACATTTTTGTTTTAACCCCGTTATTTCGAGAGTCACTATGAATATCTCACATGGCATAGTTAGTTAAAAAATATATATATTTTTGTGACAAGCCACATTAATGTTTCGCATATAATAATTGATGGATGCTATATCTTTGTAATTTGCAGTATTATAATGTTGAAATGTATGAAAACGAGACTTCCGATTCATCGAAATTCTGCATTATTATCTTTATTTTGTTTGCAATTAAATAAACACGTCTCAAACTTTCTTTCACTGTTCATTGTTGCAAATAGTTTATAAAAATAAGACAAAAATAAAGTTTGACTTTAGTGATCCATTTGATGAAGAATTGGGATGTTGTTTTTCACATACATTTACTTAAGACACATTTATTTCACTATGGGTTTTTTTAGAAGACAACACAATATATATAGAAATCTATTTGATACACACCCCCATTTCCTTCGCCTGTGGATTAGATTGTATCATCACTATAATCTATTTACTCTTTCTAAGAACGTAATAATTATCAATGAATACATTGCTCGATTTAGTTCTAAATAAAATTGAAAACTGAGTCCAACAATGCATTGGTAATTATTAATATATAAAAAAATTAATAAGTTAGCTAGTTTTAAAATTATTATTATAAATATGGCTTTTGTTTATTTATTTCGGAATAATCAAATATGTTTTGCATCCTACTCAAGGAATGCAGTCTTCATACCTAGTCATAACTGTCCTAGTGTAAGTTAAAATCTTTCAAATTAACCTGGGTAAAAAAAATTAGCTCAAACTATAAATATTTTTGGGACAAAAAATTGAATCGTGTTATAGAAATCAACTATTAATAGATTTTTGTAATACAGATACCTGTAGATCATTTCTGTCAGCAATCCACCTGAAGAACCCATTACTAGTTTTGGGTGCACTTATTTTTAATTTTTACTTATTTGAACATGAATAATAGTATGTATAAACACGAAATATACATGTCAAGAAATGAGTATTTACCTGTGAAAGGTTAATTGAACTTTTTTTCTGTGGGTTCTATTAGTGTAACTAAATGCGCTGACGCTGTCATGATTCAAGTCTTTCAATGACTATGCAACACGTGTAAATGTTTCGGGAAGAGAAACATGGCGATTACCTCCTGCTGGGCGGCATTAACTTTTCCCTCGCGTTCTTCCTCCTTACTATTCTAGTCTCTAAAAGTTATATGCGCCCGAGACACCAATAATTCGAAATCAATTGCAATTTTACATATATCGAAATATATAAATATACATAAGATATGTTTGGCATCCCCAATAATTTTGTAAACTCTGTGTTAACGCAGGGGTAGTACAATTAATATTAAAGTGGTTAATCGACGAGGCTTCAAATGTGTAGGACTTTTTGGGAGTGCCTTTCTAAGAAAATGGAATCTTCTTGAGCTCCACTCGATCCAGTGACCTCTTGTTAAGAAGACAGGCTTTTCAGCCCCTGGAATACTCTGAAGCATGGGTTTGAGGTCCCGTGCGTCAGTTCTTTTGAAGGTAACCGTGAAAGGATTTGAGGTCCCGTGCATCAATTCTTGTGTAGGTAACTGTGCATTGATTTTAGGTCTCGTGCATTGATTCTTGTAAAGGTAACTGTGCATGGATTTGATTTCTCGTGAGTCAATTATTTTGAAGATAACTGTGCACGGATTTAAGGTCTCGTGCGTCAATTCTTTTGAAGGCAACTGTACATGAATTTGAGGTCTCGTGCGTCAATTCTTTTTAAAGTAACTGTGAAATCCCCGTGAAGGCCAATGATCATTTTTATCATTGGGGAAAAATGTGAAAACTGTAAAACGTGGATGGTTGAAATTTTTTCTCCATAAGAAGGATATTCAATTCGTATAAACATTATTCCCAGAATATTTTAAGACCGTTGATGAAAGCATAGTTATCGTCAAGAAATATAAAACTGTTTATAATTTGACAAGAAATGATATAGTGCTTTAAGGTTTAAACAACATCAAACATATAATTTACATATATTTAACATAAATAAAGCACACTTTTATCAAAACTATTAAAAATGAATGCAAAATTACCATAGAAGAATACGTTTTAACGTTTGCGATATCACAAGCCTGTATTTTGCAAAACAGAACAAAAGGAATTCAATTCGTTTTAGTAACTAATCTAAATGTAAGGGAACGTGACTAATCTTTTGCGACAACAATAAAGTAATTATTAGTTTCAAGAACCCAATTGCTATACGCATTATACTAATAACAAGAATATAAGTAACATTATAATACTGTAAATATAGTTCTGAATGAACGATACTGCCAATAATATTAATGACGGCATTAAGTTTACTATTCATCAGTCCACTTCTAGAATCTGAGTCTTCTAATATCAAGTATTACTAGAAGTATGTTATGTACACTATGAAGTATCCCAGGTCGTGATAGTGTAATTATGAAATAGGAATAGCTTTCTATTATATGAGCTTGCCTCTTGGCTGTAGAAGGCCATGAGGGAGAGCTAGGGGCTACAAAGACAGTAATTTTGATCTATCTTCAATGGATCGGTTGATCACTCAAGATTACTAACATTCAGAAAGGATATCCCTATAGGTAATGAGGACATACGTGTTATCCTTCAATCGTGAAAGATGGATTAATGCATGAAATGGATTTGGCTAATCTTAGTTACGAAGATTTCATTTCAACGTTTTGGAATGAATACACGCACACACACGCATATATACTTACACACATAGGTAATTAAAAAAATATATAAAAATTAAAATAAATAAATTAATTAATTTTCAATGTATATTAGCGCATTTGCAGCATAATACAACAGGAAAATTATATAAATTTGGATATAATACATATATATATATATATGGCCTGCAAAAGGGTTGCTGGTATCTAACTGGAAGGAGACCCACACGCTGAACGTATGTGACGATGTGTGGAACCGGCCAGGCCAGTAACCTAGTGTCCTACCCCGCCTTCAAGTGGTGCAGGCTGGGCTTTCTATTTATGAGGCAAATTAATATTTGCTGCACGGATAGAAAGGCGGAAGGGGAGGGCTAATTCACCAACCCGTCTAGCCAGCGTGGTGAAATTATGGCTAATTCCTCCATTATGTTGACACACCAGAAACCATGGCCCCTAGTCTCCAGGTGCTGGAGTGCTCCTGATCAAGGCAGCGGTCAGTGTGGCATGAAAGCAGGGGGTGCTAAGAATCACTGGAATGGCCCAGGCTGCCGTTTGTTATTGACCTTGGCTACGTATAATGGACGATCCCTTGCTTCTGAAGCAAAACTTCAGGAATTGGAAGAGGAACTTGAAAAGATCAATTGGGACATTATAGGACTCAGTGAAGTCAGAAGAAAAGGTGAAGAATTGGTGGAACTTAAAAGCGGACATTTGTTTTATTATAGAGGAACGGAAACTGGAAGAACAAGTGGTGTTGGCTTCTTAATCAACAAAAGAATTAAAGACTACCTTCTTGAAGTCGAAAGCACGTCAGATCGAGCAGCGAGGCTCGTTGTTCAACTAACCCAGCGATACCAACTTCAGATAGTACAGGCATATGCACCAACATCAAGCCATACCGACGAAGAGGTTGAGGAATTTTATGAAGAAATCAAACAGTTACACGCCAAACGGAAACAACACATCAAGCTCATCATGGGGGATTTTAATGCAAGAATTGGACAACAGGAACAAGGAGAGACATCGGTTGGTAAATACGGATATGGGGAAAGGAATGAACGTGGCGATCAACTCATCGAATTTGCAGAAGCTGAAAATCTTAGCATCATGAATTCATTTTTTAAGAAGAAACAGCAAAGAAAATGGACATGGAAACACCCAAATGGGGGAACTAGCGAAATTGACTACATCCTGGCAAACAAGAAATCAATTATTGAAGATTGCAGCGTACTGAACAGATTTAATACTGGAAGTGATCATCGAATGGTGAGATGTAAAATGCACTTAAATACTAAATTAGAAAGACAGAAGCTCATTAGGAAACAAGTAAGTAAGAGGGTGGATTTAATGAAACTGAAAGCAAATACCGAGGCATTCAAGTTGGAATTAAAAAATCGCTTTTCTGCACTGGAAGGACTTATTGAAGAAATTGATATCTCAGAAGCAAATGAAAACATTGTTAAGACAATAGTTGAAACTGCTGGGGAAATTGGTGGTGTAACCTGTAAAAAGCACAATAGCAAATTATCTGAGAAGACGAAACAGCTCATGAAAAGGCGAAGAGATATGAAGGTGGACAATCGAAATACCAGTTCCAGGATTGAGTACATAGAACTTTGTAAAACTCTGCGCAAAAGCATGAAAGAAGACATAAGAAAATTCAACTGTGAGCTAGTAAGGAAAGCCATTGAAAATAACAAGAGCCTTAGGGTTGTTAAAGGAAGTTTATCTGTTGGGAAGAAACACATCATTGCATTAAAAGGAGAGGATGGCACCGTAACAAGAAATAGGGAAGAAATACTTAGAAGAGTTGAAGAATTCTACAAAAAACTATATGAAAGTAACAGTGGATTAAACGAAGACGCCGAAATAGTCGAAGGAACAGCTCCTAAAATCTTAAAAGAAGAAGTTTCATTTGCAATAAAAAATATGAAGAAAGGAAGAGCCCCTGGTGATGATGGTATTACATTAGATATCCTAAAAGAAGCTGGAGAATATGTAGAAGACATACTTGCAAAATTCTTTACCAAATGTCTTAACAGCGGTAACATACCAAACCAATGGGATTCTGCAACAGTAATTCTTTTGCATAAAAAAGGTGATAAAGAGGATTTGAAAAATTACCGACCAATTAGCTTATTACCTGCTATTTATAAAATCTTCACAAAAGTGCTAACACATCGCCTGCAGAAAAAATTAGATGCAGCTCAACCAAGAGAACAAGCTGGATTTCGAAGTGGATTCAGTACAGTGGACCATATTCAAGTATTAAGAGAATTAATTGAAAGAACACATGAATATGAACTTCCATTGTGTGTGGCATTTATTGACTATGAGAAGGCCTTTGACTCTATTAAAACATCAGCAGTCATCAACTCTTTAAGATCAACAGACATCGAGGATGTGTACATTGACATGGTGAAACGTGTGTATAAAAATGCAAGTGCAAAATTTCGGTTACATAAAGATACCAAAACTATGAAACTTGGCAAAGGTGTGAGGCAGGGAGATACCATTTCTCCAAAACTTTTTACTTCAGCTTTACAGATGATTTTTCAGCTGATAAATTGGAATAACAAGGGAATAAAAATAAATGGTGAATATTTAAATCATCTGCGGTTTGCTGATGACATTGTTATTTTTTCAACGAACCCATCAGAACTCCAAGACATGGTACAGGAGCTCTCAACTAGAAGTAAAGAAGTTGGACTCAAGATGAACCTACAAAAAACTAAGATCATGTTCAATAATTTCGTAGAGGAAACAAAAATACAAGTTGACAACATTGAGCTAGAAATTGCTGATTCATATATTTACCTTGGCCAGCTGATTTCAATGGATGGCAACATTATGAAAGAACTCAACAGACGTATTAAACTTGGCTGGAGTGCATTTGGAAGAAACAGTTTTATCCTGAAGGGGAAATTGCCTTTGTGTCTAAAAAGAAAGGTCTTCAACCAGTGTGTATTGCCAGTCCTCTCTTATGGATCAGAGACATGGAGTCTAACAGTTGGAGCAATACGAAAGTTACAGACAACGCAAAGGAGCATGGAGAGGTGCATGCTTGGAATAGCTAGATCGAAAAGAAACACTTGGGGTGAGAGAGCAAACTAGAGTAGAAGACATCTTTGTTAAAGTAAAAGGACTGAAATGGCGATGGGCTGGGCATATTGCAAGAAGAACTGATCAACGATGGACAACAGAAATTCTGAACTGGATTCCAAGAGACCACCGAAGACCTAGAAAACGTCCTCAAACTAGATGGGTGGATGAAATAAGAAAAGAGGTTGGGGTGACGTGGAAACGAATGGCCCAGGATAGACTTGTGTGGAAAGCATTTGGAGAGACCTTCATCCAGCAGTGGATAGATAATGAAGTTATGAGGATGATAGAGAAAGAGTATATATATATATGTATATATGCCTCTAGTCAAAACCACCCGTCCTCGCAACGCATGTTAATATATACATGGGGTCATCTTCCTTTTTAACGGCTATCCCCCCCCTTTGACCTACACCCTACAGATAGTTGATACGGGTCAGGATCGATTTTCTCCCTTAACCCTCTGACTTCTCAATTTTTTTTATCAAAGTCGCTTCAAAAATTGCATATATTTTTATTACATATTTCAAATCTACATGTATTTGAGAGTTAAAATATGTAGCACATTTTTGTAAACAAGATTTTTTTAATATAAATTTCGTGCATAAGAACAGGCTTTCATAAAAATCAATTTTAAGAGTAATCATATAAAGACAAAAATTCTGAAAATAAATCTTGATTAAATTACGGTTTACTTTATAGAATACAAATATAAAGCATGTATACTAATAAAAATATTCAATATTCGCACAAATTGCACTAGAAATTAAGTTTAGTCCGGTAAATTTCAAAAGAAGGATCCAGACAATGTCCTACTTCACATTCTTTGCACCAAGTTCGTGTATCTTTTCGAATTTTTTTGTCAGTTGCAGATTTTTTTTTGGGACCAACAAACAGCGCACTGTCTTCGAGGCTCTCCTTTTATGGGATTAGGAATATGTGGCTTGCAAAATGACGAGCTGTTAATCTCAAAGGGTCAATAGTTGAACTAGGTCTTACACGTGTACCACATGTATCACCATGTGAATACTTTTGGATACTTTGCTCAATCATTTGCGTACGAAAATCCGGAAATTTTAATTTTTGCAATCGGTTGTCCTTCTTGTTAAATATATTAGCATGCAACAGAGATTGATACAAGAATTGTCGGAAAATTTTTATGTAATACTTTTCTTGCCTGAGAGTGGGATAATATGACATTTCTTGGTCACATTAATCGACAGCGTCCATTGTGTTATTGTAATCACAAACAACAACTGTTTTCAATTCAGTTTTGATTGATTTGCATATCACCAAACAAGAACTTGTATCGTGAAGAGTACTCATGAGACAAACACTCTTTTGTTCTCCCATTTCAGGTCCATAAATTTACCACTTTGATATGCAAGAACTTTACCTTTGGAGATTTTCCCCAAAACACGACTCAAAATCAAAATATTTTAGAAAACGCATTATCAACGGTTAAACGGGGAAAAAAACTTTATACGCTTCTGAGATTATTTATTTCTATTTTATAATATGTTGTATGAATATCATTGCACGTTTAATAAAATTTTAATATTTGTTATTGCCATTTTGCTTTGTGTAAATGGTAAATAAACTAGACTACATTTTTTACTTCTTGTCTATTACCGAACGCTACCTTTCCACACATTAGGAAAAATTATGTATTTTGCCACTGAATGATTTATTAGAAATTTTTATTGAAGTATATTTTTAATATATCTTTTATTCCTCTAATTTCTCAAGTATGCCAAATGCGTCATACTTTTTTTTTTTTGCCAAAATATCGAACATGTTTTGGCATATCGCTTGTGCCAGTCGTAAAATAATCTAATGATTTTTATCTAATCCACTAAATTTTCACCTCGTCATCCTAAGATGTCGCCTGAGCACTCTGCCCTTTTAACATTTAGCGATGGGAGTTTCACAACGGAGATTATTTTTCAACTGATCCACTAGGTAATCAGAAAGGAGTAAGAGATTATTTTAGTGGATAATATTAATTTAGGATTTAAGAGAAAGAAACTCTGCTAAGTTCTTAACGAATAATTTTACGATATTTTTACATTAGTACCAAGGAAGGATCAGTTAAATATTTATTTATTCCCTTACCATCTATCCCACTTTATCTCCTTTAGTTTCCA
>QLNU02003225.1:81354997-81371243 GCA_006491805.2 Dysdera silvatica | reverse complement strand
GGGGTTTAGTCATTAAGGAAACGGTGTAAGCTGTCCACCTCTGTCTTCGAAAGAACGACAAAAGTATCATCAACATACCTTCTCCAGATCTTAACACTAAACTCGTCGCAGTCCAAAATATCCATCTCCAAAGACTCCCTACACAGGTTTAGATACAACATCAGAAACGTAGGTACCCATTGCGGTAAACATATTCGAAAACAATTGTATTCGGTTTTCAAAACTGCAAAAATGAAAACCTATCAAAGATCTACAATGAGCTAAGAAATACTATGTAACCTGGCAATATTATCAATTGATAAAATTGGCGTAGGAAAATGGGGGTTCAGGGGTGCTCAAGCCCTGCATTGGATAACATCAAACCACATTGATTTTTCTAAGGCCGCATCAAAAAACCTTTGTTAAAGCCAAATGAGTTCCCCCGTTAGTACTACGCTACTGATTAAAAGAGATTTCAATGTGAACTTCGAGTCACTGAAAAATTTGCACGAATTAAAACAGGGTGATTTTAAATATATGTATATATATATATATATGTACAGTGCGTTTGGTATTTTAGTGGACACTTGATAACAGTGCACTATCGTGAGAAATAATGCCAAATTTGAAAATGAAAATAAAGATACTACAATAAAACAGTATTCTGCAAAGTGGAAGATTAATAATCTTTATTAAATCATTCATAAATGTAACAAAATCAAGATGAGGCTTTCAATCTTGTTTGAAAATTTAATGGACACTTACTGAAATTGGAGTGTTTTATGTAGATTAATACGCGAGATATCCTCCGTTTTTGCGTATAACTTTAAAGACACGTGAATCCATTGATTCTATCAATGTTTGTAAATACTTAGGATCGATTTGATACCAAGTTTCCACAATAGCGTCCTTTAAGGCATTAACCGACGTGAATTGCTTCCCATTTGCATATATTTGACGAACAATATAATCCCATACGTTTTCGATAGGATTTAAATCAGGACTACGTGTCGACCAAATCATACTTTTAAACTTTTTTGAATTTATCCATCTTTTGGTGGAGATAGATGCATGGCACGGTGCGTTGTCCTGTTGCAAAATCCAGTTTTCCCCACATATTTATGAGGCATATGGGAGGGCATATTCATTCAAAAGTTCTTGATAGCAGATAGAAATTATACGACTGCCGATGAAAGCTCCAGGCGTAGTACCGTTGTAGCCAAAGACACTACAAATGGTCACCGACTCTCCTCCTTGAACTCTACAAGAAAAGTATTGCGGCGCTTTCCGTAAATCGTGCCAATAATGTTGAAAAGCATCCGGACCATCTAAGTTGAATTTCTTTTCCTCCGTGAAAAGTACCTGCAACCATTTATCGTTCCACTTCATGAGTCGTCGAGCCTAGTTTAAGTGTTCCTGTTTGTGAACTTGGGTGAGAAGTGGTTTACCCTTTTTTTTCCGAAAAGATAAATTTTTGGAATTAGAGAGCACATTCCATACTATCCAACGTTTAACTAGGAGCTAACTAAGGTCGTTTCGGACTTTTGCAGCAGACTTTCCTGTGTTACTGGCCTCTCTATTAATGTTCCGCTTATCTCTTTTACTCAGTTTTGGCTTCGCTCCCCGCTTTTTGGGTGGATCCTTTTGGGGTTTCTTTTTGAAAAGGCCCCTATAGCACTCCTTGGACGCTGAATAAGCTGACAAATTTTGAAAATGGATTTTCCATTTCATTTAAAAGCCACAATTTCCTCTTTCTCGAAATCCGTAAGTATTTTCCTTTCTGACATGACTACAAACGCTGCTTTCGCAGACTCAAACCTGTTCACACGGGTATTTATACGAACCTACGCATCGAAAGAATACAATATGCAAATTTTTTAGCGCCTGCACTGCCATCTGTTAGTCAGGAATGATAGTGTCCCTTAAATTAACAAACAACATTTGTTATATAAATTTGCATTTTCCCCATTTATGTGACGATATATTTATATAAAATTTATTTTTCTACAAGACATTATGGTGTCTCGGCATTCTTCAAAATACTATTCGCAGTTATGTATTTTTTTAGCATTTACGTAAAAATATCAGGTGTCCACTAAAATACCAAACACGCTGTATATATATATATATATATATATATATATATATATATTTCTTCTATAATAACTTCTATAACTGGCTATAACTTCAAATAGTACAGGTATATGCACCAACATCAAGCCATACCGACGAAGAGGTTGAAGAATTTTATGAAGAAATCAAAGAGTTACACACCAAAGGGAAACAACATATCAAGCTCATCATGGGGGATTTCAATGCAAGAATTGGACAACAGGAACAAGGAGAGACATCGGTTGGTAAATACGGATATGGGGAAAGGAATGAACGTGGCGATCAACTCATCGAATTTGCAGAAGCTGAAAACCTTAGCATCATGAATTCATTTTTTAAGAAGAAACCGCAAAGAAAATGGACATGGAAACACCCAAATGGGGGAACTAGTGAAATTGACTATATCCTGGCAAACAAGAAATCAATTATTGAAGATTGCAGTGTACTGAACAGATTTAATACTGGAAGTGATCATCGAATGGTGAGATGTAAAGTGCACTTAAATACTAAATTAGAACGACAGAAGCTCATTAGGAAACAAGTAAGTAAGAGGGTGGATCTAATGAAACTGAAAGTAAATACCGAGGCATTCAAGTTGGAATTAAAAAATCGCTTTTCTGCACTGGAAGGACTTATTGATGAAAGTGATATCTCAGAAGCAAATGAAAACATTGTTAAGACAATAGTTGAAACTGCTGGGGAAATTGGTGGTGTAACCTGTAAAAAGCACAATAGCAAATTATCTGAGAAGACGAAACAGCTCATGAAAAGGCGAAGAGATATGAAGGTGGACAATCGAAATACCAGTTCCAGGATTGAGTACATAGAACTTTGTAAAACTCTGCGCAAAAGCATGAAAGAAGACATAAGAAAATTCAACTGTGAGCTAGTAAGGAAAGCCATTGAAAATAACAAGAGCCTTAGGGTTGTTAAAGGAAGTTTATCTGTTGGGAAGAAACACATCATTGCATTAAAAGGAGAGGATGGCACCGTAACAAGAAATAGGGAAGAAATACTTAGAAGAGTTGAAGAATTCTACAAAAATCTATACGAAAGTAACAGTGAATTAAACGAAGACATTGAAATAGTCGAAGGAACAGCTCCTAAAATCTTAAAAGAAGAAGTTTCATTTGCAATAAAAAGCATGAAGAAAGGAAGAGCCCCTGGTGATGATGGTATTACATTAGATATCCTAAAAGAAGCTGGAGAATATGTAGAAGACATACTTGCAAAATTCTTTACCAAATGTCTTAACAGCGGTAACATACCAAACCAATGGGATTCTGCAACAGTAATTCTTTTGCATAAAAAAGGTGATAAAGAGGATTTAAAAAATTACCGACCAATTAGCTTGTTACCTGCTATTTATAAAATCTTCACAAAAGTGCTAACACATCGCCTGCAGAAAAAATTAGATGCAGCTCAACCAAGAGAACAAGCTGGATTTCGAAGTGGATTCAGTACAGTGGACCATATTCAAGTATTAAGAGAATTAATTGAAAGAACACATGAATATGAACTTCCATTGTGTGTTGCATTTATTGACTATGAGAAGGCCTTTGACTCTATAAAAACATCAGCAGTCATCAACTCTTTAAGATCAACAGACATTGAGGATGTGTACATTGACATGGTGAAACGTGTGTATAAAAATGCAAGTGCAAAATTTCGGTTACATAAAGATACCAAAACTATCAAACTTGGCAAAGGGGTGAGGCAGGGAGATACCATTTCTCCAAAACTTTTTACTTCTGCTTTACAGATGATTTTTCAGCTGATAAATTGGAATAACAAGGGAATAAAAATAAATGGTGAATATTTAAATCATCTGCGGTTTGCTGATGACATTGTTATTTTTTCAACGGACCCATTGGAACTCCAAGACATGGTACAAGAGCTCTCAACTAGAAGTGAAGAAGTTGGACTCAAGATGAACCTACAAAAAACTAAGATCATGTTCAATAATTTTGTAGAGGAAACAAAAATACAAGTTGACAACACTGAGCTAGAAATTGCTGATTCATATATTTACCTTGGCCAGCTGATTTCAATGGATGGCAACATTATGAAAGAACTCAACAGACGTATTAAACTTGGCTGGAGTGCATTTGGAAGAAACAGTTTTATCCTGAAGGGGAAATTGCCTTTATGTCTAAAAAGAAAAGTCTTCAACCAGTGTGTATTGCCAGTCCTCTCTTATGGATCAGAGACATGGAGTCTAACAGTTGGAGCAATACGAAAGTTACAGACAACGCAAAGGAGCATGGAGAGGTGCATGCTTGGAATAACTAGGAGAGATCGAAAAAGAAACACTTGGGTGAGAGAGCAAACTAGAGTAGAGGACATCATTGTT
This sequence comes from Dysdera silvatica, assembly GCA_006491805.2. NCBI lineage: Eukaryota > Metazoa > Arthropoda > Arachnida > Araneae > Dysderidae > Dysdera > Dysdera silvatica. The sequence goes on along the minus strand of QLNU02003225.1, from coordinate 81,366,799 downwards.
AAAGTAAAAGGACTGAAATGGCGATGGGCTGGGCATATTGCAAGAAGAACTGATCAACGATGGACAACAGAAATTCTGAACTGGATTCCAAGAGACCACCGAAGACCTAGAAAACGTCCTCAAACTAGATGGGTGGATGAAATAAGAAAAGAGGTTGGGGTGACGTGGAAACGAATGGCCCAGGATAGACTTGTGTGGAAAGCATTTGGAGAGACCTTCATCCAGCAGTGGATAGATAATGGTTGAATATGATGATGATGATGATGATGATCAAAAAACGACTAGTATTTGTTAATATAAAGAAACGCGTAACATTTTAAAACCATTATCTCCTTTGATCAAACACCGCTTTTTTTCATTAAAAGCAAAGCCTTTGATTACATTTACTTTGAAGATATAAAGATACCGTTTTTAATATTAAGAGTTCTTCTAAGAATAAGGCATTTGGTAATGGCAGATGCTTTTTATGTTTCTAATTAGATACTGCAAGACTTTTGAAAAATGAAGTTTAATCTTTATATAAGATGTTTTCGTCTTTTATTAAGATTTTATGACGAATGTGATCATACAGGAAATGCAGACTGTAAAATAAAAAAAAATAACTTTATTGAACTCATTTTAAATTCTCTGACTGATTTTTCTTCAATTGTCAAATTTTAGTTTTGTTTAGTTTACTATTACACTCTAATAGTTAAATTTTCCTGTGTTCTGGATCGTAGATTTGGTATAAGTATAGTTGTTTTATATTATATAGAAAATACATTCCAGACTCGGAGATAGGATTTACGAGCCGCCTAGGCAGGTTATCTGATCGGGCCCCAACCATGTTTCAAGAAATAAATATTAACGGATTTTCAAGTCGTAATTTTTTAATAATTCTCCCAAATAACACAAAAAGACAACGGTAAAGCTTTATTCCGGGCCATTTATGATCAAGGAATCTCTAGGAATTGGAGCTTTTTGCCTCTTCCTCTCCGTTCTTGGTTCAGATATATTTTAAAAAGGCTCCAGGAAAACCCCAGGCGTGTAAATTGGAAGACAGTCCTCAGACATGAATCTGGCATTTTCACATTATATTTAGTTTCACTTCTTGTGCAGTTTTGCTAATTAAATTTAGAGCAATTTCGTATAGTTTAATATTTTGCAAAATCTCAGTTTGATGCTAACATACAGTGTGTTCAGTTGAAAAGGTAACGTTCTATATATAACTCTTGATAGGATTTGAGTAGAAATTTGAAAAAAAAAATAATTTTTATTTTCAGAGAGAAGTCCAAAATTAATATCGGAGAATTTTTTGTTCAATCCCCGAACACTAGGCGCCATGACTTCAAATTTTCAAATGGCGTCTCCTATCTTATTATATATCATGGTAAACAGCCTAAAAAATACAACGGTTTTGAGAAAAAAATTAAATTCTTAATTCATTCGTGAGAAAGAGCTAAAAATTATATCATTATTTTTACCCTTTCAAACAATACTAGAGAGAGAGAGAGAGAGAGAGAGAGAAATAGAGAGTAATTTAACCTATCTTTGGATAACTAAGGAGTATGTGAATTTGAACGCCTTCTGCGCAGAAAATCATATTTTTTTGCTTGTTTGTCATATCTAGTGATACCAGATCGTCACAAATACTAAAGTCAGCTTTCGTTATTGCTAACGAAACATCAGTGTGAATAACACAAAATAACGATTTCATTTTTAGCTTTTTCTCACGAATGCATGAAGCAATTTTTTCTGCAAAAATATTGTATTTTTACGCTGTTCACAATGATACATCACAAGATAGGGGTGGGGTACCATTTTAAATTCAAAGTCGGGGGGTCCTAGGTGCCGGGTGGGGGTTAAACAAAAAATTATTTGATATAAGTTTGGACGTGTTAGCTAATTACGCGGGCTCGGAATGATGGCTACTTTAAACGCGCTGACAGCGTTTAGCCACGTCAGCATGTTGCTGCAAACAATTGAGCGCTAGTCTATAGTAGAACGATTTACTGCTATCGCACACATTATTATTGTCCTTAATTTTTTGCCTCTTTTTGAGACAGAAACGGTTGTTTTGTGTTGCTCATTTGCATTTCTTTCTTTCAAAATAAACAACAGTTGAATTGTTGATTGTTAAATTTAACCAGTTATATTAGACAATTTAACCAGTTATACTAGACAATTAAACCAGTTATACTAAACAATTTAACCAGTTATACTAGACAATTTAACCAGTTATACTAGACAATTTAACCCGTTATACTAGACAATTAAACCAGTTATACTAGACAATTTAACCAGTTATACTAGACAATTTAACCAGAACAGCAGAACTCCGATTATATGAAATAAAGGGAGAACCCGCGATGTAGGATATGCAAATTTTCAAGTAACCTGTAGAGCAAATTTTCGCTATAAAGGTTACAAAGAAACTAAAACATTTATTTAAAAAAGGTTTAAATTTTTGTTGATAAACTACGAAATTGAAAATGAAAATTTAAAAATTACATAAATATGTTAATTAAGATAACAACTTGTTGTCAACAACACTTGTTGTCCATGAAACCAAGATATATACTGATTTGGAAATACTATTTCGATATCTTCGTTCATATGCAATATTCAGAAATTCTTGGTTACGCCCGATATATGACATTTATACTGATTTTTCTTAAAAACAGAGTGCACTGGAAAACAAATATAAACATTTTTCAAGAAATATTATACGAGTGTCCATTTAAAAAATAATAATTCAAACAAATTGTTTATTTGGTCATTTCGATTAAGAAAACTTTATATAACCAAGTGTCTACGCTATGTATTTTTTTTATATTTTGTATGTTATCTTAAGAATCCAGTTTAGTTTAATATACTATTTATTTGCAGTACCCCCACAGTAACAATTCACGAGGGCCACTACTGTATATATTTAAGGCAAATTCATTCATACATTTTGAATGAACATGTTGCCCTATTCCGGTACATTGTGAATGAACACAATTGCTCTATCCTAATTACTTTCTGGGATCTAAAATACTATATTTACGAGAAAACACTTAATGAAATGTCTATGTTGGATTGAAAGGTAGAATAGTTTCTGTGTTATACTAAGGTCTTATAATCCTGACCCAGGTTTAAATTTATTTCTTTAAATGTATTTTCCATACGCAGAATTTTTTCTTCTTTAGTCTCTCTTGTTTTTTCGAGAGCTATGATTCCCCGACGACATCCATTCTTCGCAAAATCAACATGAATACGCATTCGCATCAGTTTTCCCTCTTGATATCCCCTTTTTCGCTTTTTGTATCTACGTGTAAGAATCCTCACCAGAAGTCTCGAGGTGTCGTAAGTGGAAAATGGCGGAGCAGTCGGGAATTGAAGATTGCGAAAAACAAACACAACTCTCAAGAATCGGAACTTGTCGCGATGTGAGGTGGTAGAACGTGGTCGCTTGCGTATGTTATTTTTATCCTGATTCTCTATATGTTCTGTGCATTTTTTCCTCTTTTGCCGAAACGTGACTAGGGCGAAAAACACGCCTGCATGCCTTTTAGTAAGCCTTCTTTCTCGCCTTGCACGTAGCACCAACCAACGTTTGTTGCTTTTTTCCCCGAGTTCTTAGTGAGTCTATTTTGGGAAAACTTCAGATGCAATATATTATGAAACATCGTACTTTAGTTTCTTCATTTATTATACGCATATAATTTACAAGGTTCTGAAACGGACCTATCGTATATTTTCATTAGTAAGCGTTACTTTAGTGTTTTCTATTTGTAATTATCTATGTCTCATAGAATTGCTGCTAAACTTTTTCTTATAAAGAAATACTGTAAATCAAGGATCATTAGGAGAATTTTATTTTACCAGTATCAGATGAAATGCGATATTTAGTTTATTTATAATAACAGTGAACAAAATTCATGAAATTGACAGCGAAAAATTCATGAAATTGACAGGGAACAAAAGTCATGAAATTGACAGCGAACAAAATTCATGAAATTGACAGGGAACAAAAGTCATGAAATTGACAGCGAACAAAAGTCATGAAATTGACAGGGAACAAAAGTCATGAAATTTACAGCGAACAAAAGTCGTGAAATTGACAGCGAACAAAAGTCGTGAAATTGACAGCAAACAAAATTCATGAAATTGACAGCGAACAAAATTCATGAAATTGACAGCGAACAAAATTCGTGAAATTGACAGCGAACAAAATTCATGAAATTGACAGCGAACAAAATTCGTGAAATTGACAGCGAACAAAAGTCATGAAATTGACAGTGAACAACATTCATGAAATTGACAGTGAACAAAATTCATGAAATTGACAGTGAAAAATTCATGAGATTGACAGTGAACAAAATTCATGAAACTGACAGTGAAAAAATTCATGGAATATGGTTTATAATTCGGAAATAAATTGATGTATAATTCGGAAATAAATTGATGTATAATTCGGAAATAAATTGATGTATAATTCGGAAATAAATTGATGTATAATTCTGAAGCTATCTTTATAAAATGTTTATTTGCAAAGTCTGCTTATCATTCCAAGAGAGATCTTTTGTGTTAAGATTTATACATTTGTGCAATAATTTTTTTTTTTATTTCCATTTGAACGAGGAAATATGAACAGAAGTCCTTGTACCAGAAACAGAAATTATAATTGTGGTTGTATAAAATTGTGTAAGCTGCTCACAGATAGACTACTTTGCCGCTAGGCATTGTCAGGGGTACGCCATTAGGAGGCGAGTCTATCACTACACCCTCATAATACTATTATTTCATAAATACCATTTGTCATTAAATAAACTGCTAAAGATTCGAGATAATAGTACTGGACTATGATGTAAAACTCTTGCGTAAAAACTTTTCTTCGCCAAATGGCTAGTTAGTTTCTGAAAAATTTCAGTCTAGTGCCAATAATCAACAAAAGAAGAATTTGGCGTCCTTTCGAATTCAAATGAAAATAATGAGTTAAGCGGATGTACTTTCCAATATTACTTTGTTTTCTTTAACTTGGAGGAGAAAGATCCTTTAACTGCATTTTAAACTTGAAATGGTTTTCACTTCTTAACAAATAAATATTGAAAAATGAATCCAGCATTAAAGATCACGATGTCCGCAGTCCACGTACGAGATAGAAAATCCACAATTCCAGCCCAACTCCACACTCATGCCACCAGCGTCTTCCTAACACCAAACATACAGTCGTCATCGAGGCATCCAACCATCAAACACCGAAAATGGTAAAATAGGCCTACCTTGAAATTTTAAATTTAAGCCGTTTTGTCTCTGGCAGCATTCCCCTTTTCCTAGATCGACGTCTCTTCCCATTTGCAATCCTTTTCGTTTTCTTTTCGCCTTTCGTTGATCATTTGCTCCTTCTTCTTCAGTATTTCATTCTCTTCTATAGCTTTTTGAATCTATGGTTTTTAACTTGCCCATTTTCTTTCAGGATAAATGTAAAAATGTGGTAAACTATTAATAGTCTTAAGACTGATAATACTATGGTGGATTAAACAACAATATAAATCAACGTTTATTGGCGTAGTGATACCAGCGCCGATGTTATGGCGTGATTAGATGGTGAAACGTTCGAAAGAAAATAAATATTTCTGCCTTCGGTGGGACCTGAACCCACGACGGAAAAAATTACAAGCCAAATTTAAAGACTTGAGGACGTCGTAGAACTTCTATAAGTTGTACGATGTGCTTATAACGATAAGCTAGTACGATAAAGCTTAGTACGATATTAGTACGATAAAGCTTATTTTATCGATGCATCCAAACTAAGCAAAATTAATTCGGTGTCCAATTGATGTCTGAATTGCCTATTTTCGTTATATATGCCCAACATTTTAAAATTTACTCAAGTGATTTCATCAAATTTTTTGGCCAAATTACAAATAACGCATTAATTAAGGTATTTAAAACTACGGGCCATGAGCAAATCGCTTGATATTAAAAGAAAACACTTTTGACTTTTCTAAAATTTTGCAGTAGCATGAAAAATCTTGTCTGGTATTTAAAATTAATAATAATAGTTACAATACGATACAATGATTTATTTTTCATGCTACAGGTTTGTCAATCCTGATTATGGAAGAAGATTATCAAAATCAAAGTTTAATTCCCTCTCTCCCTACACTGGCTTAAGTTTCATTTCTTATAATTAGTCTTCTTAATTTGTTTCTAAATTCAGTTTCTGACGTAATATTTTTTATTTCGTTTGGTATTGAATTCCACATCTTAATGCCATAATAATTTATATTACCGGAACCCATGTTTGTTTTTATTTTTTTAATTTTTAAAGTACCCCTGATCGAATATTGTTTAGTTTATTTTCTATATTTCCTCAATATACTTCCCTTTTTTTATTCGATTAAATATCATTATCAAAATTTTAAATCCATGTATTTGATCTAAATTCATTATATTATTTTCAATTTTTATTTCTTGTTTTTTGTTTTTTTTTTGCGTTACATTGTTCCAAAATCTATTTAATAGCGTTTGCATATTTTTCCAATTTTTTATAATCATATTTCCCCAGACATTATTTCCATATAAACTACAACTATATACCAATGAACAATATAAATGAATTTTTATGTGTATGGGTAACAGATTTTTTAATCTTTAATACTCCTACACTTTTTCTAATTTTTTTTATTAACTTCCAAAATATATTTATTCCAATTTAAACTTCATTTATATAAATACCAAGGAACTTAATTTCATCCGTTTTCTTTATTTCCTTATTATCTAACTTTAATATTTCCAAATTATCTAATTTTTTATTTATATTATGAAAAAGTATATGCTTAGTTTTTTCTCTATTAACTATTAGTTTATTATTTTTAAACCACTGATTTAGAATTTCTAGTTTTAATTTTGCCTTAATGAAGAGGTTTGCTTGGACATATCTCCAAAAAACAGACCTATGACATCAGCAAATAAGTTTATATCATCGTCAATATCAGTAACATCACTTCTTATATATACGAGAAACAATAGCGGCCCAAAAATGGAGCTTTGGGGGGACTCCACATGTATTTTGCTCTTGATTAGAATGTATATGATTTATTTGCACAATTTTAGTTCTACCTGTTAAATAACTATGAAACAATTTAAGCACATTATCTCTAACTCCATACATTTGCATTTTAATTAATAACAATGATCTATTATAATATGGAAAGCCTTGCTTAAGTCAAAGAATATGCCTATAACAAATTCTTTATTTTCAATTTTTTATTGAATTTTATTAACTGTTTTAATCAGGACATCCTCTGTTGTTTGATCCATAAGTTAAAGTTTTGTGATGATATCATCGTATTTGAACATAGGTATTACCCAATCAATGTAATTTTATCTACAGCTCAACCATTAATGCAAACAAAAAGTTTTTCCTTCACTTCTAAAATTTTAAAAACGTTATTGAAGCCACTTTTAGCATCAAGCGACTGGCGGACCTTCTGAGAGTCAATATTGGAAGAGGATTAAATTAACTTATTCTGTTCTTCCACGATTTTTGTAAAAAGTTGAAATTTTCATTATTTGACACATAAAACTTACGATACATTTTCTAGAAAAATCTACGCAAAGGATTGGTCAGTTTCTTTTCAGACTCTTGTAAATCAAATGAACGGATTCAGCTAAAAGACCCTTTTTACACTACCATGCATTTCTTAAGTTACAACCTCCGTTCATGTCACACTCTATACCAGTTCTGACGTCGTGTCTCGTATAAAAAGGTAAAGAGTCACATCTGTTTACCTCTATTTTTTTCCGTAACGTCTGAATTGATGTCTACCGGACTGGCCTTCTGTTTTCAAATTGTGCCTCAAACCACGACAGTCCTCCAATTCTACCGCTTAATCAGTCAACTGCCATAAAGCGCAATGTGATCGGAAGCTTGAATTGAAGTGCAAAAAAAGAACGATCATGTAAAGGTACATTAATGTTTGTGAATATAAGATAAAAATGTATCATATAGACGCACAGTACGGTTAAGAAGCACTATCCTTTATATACCAAAAGCTTTATATGCTAATTAAAGGTAACTTTTATCTCGCGTTTTAGGTTATGTTTAGTACATGCAAATAATTAAATTATTAATTTCTGTTGACAGGAAAGAGAATTTTTGAAAGCATGTATGGTGTATCTTACAGTTTTCATATCTGATTTCGTTTCAGCCAGAAAATAATTTCTGTTTTATGAGAAGCAATTAATATGCATTATTAAATATTGATTGCATACATTTATGCCAACTTCATTCATTTATGTTTAAATATGTAAATTTAAGCACGGGTTGCTTCTCGAAAGATAGAAAAGAGAATTACATGACTGACTGAAGGATTAATTACAAATAAAAATACAAATCACACACATACATACACAGACCACACAATATATTTATTGATTATAAAAGAAAGAATATTTCTTAGTTTTATATGCAATAAATCCTTCATGATTTGCATTTTTATCTATAATTTATAATATAATTATTATATATAATTTTTAATAATGCGTAATACGTCAATAGGTGTATTTTAATGCTCAAAGATAATTGCATGAAGAGCTGCATATCATGGAAGAATTAATACAAAGAACACGAAAATATAAAGGATCTTCCATAACTTTTCCCCATTAATTACCAATGACTCCATAAACAACCTTTTATTAATTACTTTTTATCCTTTGATAACAAGTAATTAATACTTGAGAGATTTTAAGAATTAGACTTAGAGTTTTGGTGTCTTCTGATTTTAGTTTAATAAGTTTCGCGATATTCGTTTATTTTTTTGAATATTTTTGCATTATACTTTCATAGGATTTTCATTTTTATGTTTACATCATAGTTGTAACATAATTATTTATGATTTTTTTCAATTTAATTGTAATAACGCAAAAATAAAATTAAAATATACTATTGTGCATATATGTTGTTTTCAGAAAATGTGTGAATATATTTGTCAGATAGCTAATTATAGTTGGAGAGTACCTATATCAACATTTCAATGATTCTATATTAGAATTGATGTGGAAATAAATGCTTTTAAAGTATTGGGATATAATCCTGTAAGTTCCCTTTAATGTATGGCGAAATAGAACTTCTGCAATATTTTCCAAACTTCTATATGCAACATTACCTGAATAACTTAAACACTAAAGACAATATTGACGAAATAATTATTAAGATTATCTAGCAATGAAAATTCTAACTTCTTCAATTTTTCGTAGAACTTTCTGAAATTTTGGTCTAAAATATTCATCTATATATAATATAATATATAATCTAAATAAATAAACAATGATATGATCTAAATAATAATAATAATAATAATAATATGAAATAATAATAATAATAATAATAATATGAAATAATAATAATAATAATATGAAATAATAATAATAATAATAATAATAATAATAATAATAATAATAATAATATATAATCTGTATAAATATATCTATATATAATAATATTCATCAAAATATCACCAAATTTGGAAATGGATATCGTTAATATTTTTCTCAATATTAATTTTTATGTTATTTTTAAGTATTGATATTACCATTCGCTAAAATTTTTAATGCGAAGTATTTTTTCCTTAAGAACTTAAAAATAAGTTTAATTGTGAAATTTTGATAGTGGTAATAAGACCTTGTATGTATCTTATATAAAATATATTATGTCAACATACATGCCTTTTGCATTTTAGGAAGCCGAAAATGGCAAAATTTATTAAAATATATACGCGATGGTATCAAAATCCTAACACCGGTTTGTTTGCTCATATTATGTTGACAAGATACAAAATTTTTATGAAAATTGCGTCACAAAGAGCATATTCTGTGGTAAAGGAGAATGGTCTAATGCATTTTGAGAAAACACGCAAAAAATATTGAACTTTACCATAATTAATTTACAATTAATAAACAATTAATAAATAAATTAAAAATTACAATTACAAAATTACAATTAATAAATAAATTAATAAATGTTCTGGAAGCTTTAGAAACGAACGGATTTCAATTTTTGTTCAACAAACAGTAAAGGAAAGTTGATTTAATTTTTTTAAATTAAAAAAATACATTTTTCGACAAAATCCAAAATTTTCACTAGTGAGTTATCTTAAAGAGTTTATTGAGTTGTTTATATTTTTTAATTAACACGATTACGTCATTGCATGAAACCAGAGAATAAGAAAGAATTAGGATATTGGAAATAATAAAAATGTTCAACGCGCATAAGAGAGCAGAAGGTTATTAATGTGAACGAAATATTATATACAAAATATATCATTTAATTTAGTTTTTAAAGAAATTAATATTTCCTGTTTACTTTCTCTAATAATTATAAATTAACACGTGTAGTTTTACCTAGAGTGACGAGATTAATTAATTTATTGACTTTAGTTTCTTTAACTGTTTACTAATTTATCTTAATAATTTACTGCGTATAGAGAAGGTCTTTTACCTGCTAAAAGACTGAAATAGCAGTTGAAAAATTGGCGAATAGAACATGGATATTATTCGAACTCCCTCTATATGATTTATGCGAAAGGGGCAATTACTCTCAGATCCCAAATGCAAAAGAAAAGGCTCTCCCAAATGTAAACGTTGTTTCATTTGCAGCGAAGCACTTTTTTCTCTCCCTTATCTAGCTCAGATATCTGATCCAATCGTATTGCCTTTATTTATGGTGGCACGTTATGAAGATTAATCACAACGCATTTTGAGTGGAAGGTTTTTTCTCGTTTCCTAATTAATTTTCATTTGGTTAATTAGAAGAGAAAACAAGGAACGACGAAAGAGGGATGAAGACCCGTTCTGGAACAGATAAAATGCCCGAGTAATAATAGTGCAACTTTGTGAAAAATATTTCTTTTCTTTCGGACTTGATATATATTTATTGTGAATTATTGGCGAAAGTTTTGCTAGTAAAGATGAAATGACATTTTTCAGTGATATTTATTGTCTATAATTTTTTACCGGCGTGGTATTAATCTAATCGTAACGTACAGGCGCCATTTTTAATCGATAATGTTATGGTTGACAAAAAAATTGCATCGATGTTTTTTAGGCGTAGTAATAGTAACGCCGATGTTATGGCATGGTTAGATGGTGAAACGTTCGTAAAGAAAAGAAATGTTTTCCATGTCTAGTGGGGCGCGATACCACGACCTTCTACAATCCGGGCAGGAGCTCTTACCAACTGAGCTAATGGAGACGAACATTCAATCCCTTACAAAAGTATTTATACATAATATTACTACGCCTAAAAAACGTTGATAAAAATTGTTTCTTAATTTAATCTGTGTAATGCTCGATTTGTGTAAATAAATAAATATTACACTTAACCTACTTCCAATGGTTTTTCACCTAACTTACTTCCAATTTATCGGTAAAAAACATGATGCTTTCTTTCTCAGTTTTTAAAATAAGTTCTTAAAATCCGTTTTAGGTAGGAGGCTATGCCTTTTTCTGTGAAATACACTTGCTGGAAAAAATCTGCGCAACCTCACAGACTTGTACAATCATGACGGAACATTACATGAGTGATGAGAAGACAAATATACAGAGGTGGTTACAATTAAATAAAAAGCTTCTTGTGTATTTAGCAAGAATAGGCTCATGACTGTTATATATTTATATAATGTACAGTGTTCTCAGAGATTAATTCTTGAGGATATTGGGTCAGAGATGGACTTACGCAAACGTTGAATGCTGTCCAGTGGAAATTCCTGCCAGATATCTTGTATAGGCTTCCCACGTTCCAACACGTTGCGAGATGACTGTGACTGACATCTC
>QLNU02003225.1:81334413-81354897 GCA_006491805.2 Dysdera silvatica | reverse complement strand
TGTTCAATGATATTCATTGCCATGCTATTACCAAATTTAGAGGGTTAATAATGGTGCGTAATTTATATCGGAAAAGAATATTAATTAGGCATATAGCCCAGCCTCTCACAGGCTCGTCTGTCCTGCACGCTGGCCTACCCCTCTCTGCTACTTCTACAACCTTCATTTTCGGCGTTTTTATTCTCACTGGCCAATCAGAAAACACTATGCTTTTGGCGGGCTTATTAAATCCAATGAGATTTATTCCTTATTATTTCAACCTTTACTTATCGCTTGTGTTGCCCTTCCTCTCCGTCCAAGGTCAATGCACAATGGCGACATCTTCCACTTTTTTCTTTTAATAATAAAATTGGCGGGCTTATTCTCAAAAGCGGCCGCACAATAACCAAATGGATATTATATAGAATAGCTTTCTTAATACAATAAAGTCAATTTATAGTGAGATTTTTCTAATAACGAAGATTAGATTTAGTAAAAAAAATAAGAAACCATAGATCGCTTGAATAATTAGACGTCAAATAAATAAAAAAAAATTATTTACAAAATTTTTGGCAACACGTAACTCTGTTGATTTTCTAAACTTTCTGAAATTCCGAAATAAAATTAAAAGAAATATAACCAGAGCTATATCTTGTTACTCTGCTAGTATTTTTCAGTCGAGGGATTTTATTAAGCATTGGCAATGTATGTATGAGATTTTAGGAAGGCGTTGTAGTGGAGATGTTATTACAAGATTACAGATTAACGGAAAAGATATAGAGGATCCTGCTGATATTGCAAATGTGTTTAATCAAACTTTTGTAGATCAATCTAAACGAATTAACTCAAGTTTTGGCGGTGGAGCTCCTGACTTTGCAAATTTTTTGTGAGAGAGTGCAAGCGGATCCATGGTTATTGAACCCATTTCTGAGGATGAACTTCTAAGAAGATTGAAAGGACTGAACACACGAAAGTCACCGGGCAACAATAGACCCCATCATCTACCAATAAAATTCGTGGTAAACATACTGGCCCCATATTTAACTATAATATAAAATATAATCATAATACATGGAATTATTCCAAAGGAATTCAAGATATCAAAGGTTATTCTAATCTACAAAAAGGACTGTAGGTTTGATCCATTAAATTATCGGCCGATATCGGTTATTGCAGTTTTCATGAAGATTTTTGAATCGCTATTGTATGAAAGATTGCAGAAGTATTTAACTCGATTTTCAATAATTGACTCACATCAATTTGGATTTTAGCCTAATAGATCAACAGAAATGTCTTTACTTAAAATAGTGGGCTGTTTGAGGCGATCTTTTGATATGGGAGATATGGATATATTGATATATTCGTTAGGAGTATTTTTTTGATATTTCCAAAGCATTCGACTCAATTGATTGTAAGACACTTGTAAAAAAATTAAATCATATTGCAGTTAGGGGACGCTATTTACAATTATTTAAGAATTATCTATCTGATCGAAAACGATTTGTACAAATTTCAGGAGTTAAATCAAATTTGCTATTAAATAGTTTGGGAGTTCCTCAGGGTTCTAATCTCGGCCCAACCTTGTTTTTGATATATATAAATGATATATTTAGATTATTTGAGCATTCGGAAACTATTATTTTTGCGCATGACACCGCTGTTTTTTAAATAAGGTGTAGCTATTGATTTGCTGCTTTGTGAAACTAATAAAATTATAAATAAATTACTCAAATGGTTTTGGAAAAATAGGTTAAAAGTAAATGAGGCAAAACGAAGTGTGTCGTATTTCACAATAAAAGGAAGATACCTAGTATATCCGGATCTTGCATCCTGCCATCACGTGTTGGATTGTCTCCGATGCCGCATGACAGTGTCTGCATTTGTCGCTTTCTATGTCTTTTCTCTGGATGAATTTCTGATTGTTCCTTGTTGCGATCACTTGGTCTTGGATGGCTAGCATGAATCCTTCTGTCTCTGGCTGGAGAGTGCCTTTGGCCAGCCAAGAATTTGATGCCTTTTTGTCAACGTGTGGTTGTTGCAGGTCATTGTAGTGCCTGCCATGTAATGGTTTTCCGGCCCAAGTTCTCAGTTTCTGTTCGTTGGCTGTTTCCAGGACACGCTCTTCGGTACTACACAGGTTTAGTGGCGTGTAATTTGCATCTGCTTGTATTATGGCTTGGATGAGTGGCGATCGGGGACTCTTCAACTGGAAGTATTGCCTCATGCTCTGGATCTGCTTGTCATGTAAGTCTTTGAGGTCCGCTTGTCCGCGTCCTCCTTCTTCCCGGGGTAGTGTTTGCCGTTCAATTGCCGTTGCAGGGTGTAGTTGTCCGGCTCTTCTCTGGATGGTTCTCATTTTCCGCTGGAGTTGTTCTAGTTCAGTGTTGGACCATTTGATGATCCCGAAGGAGTAGGTGAGCACTGGTACCGCATATGCGTTAATTGCTTGCGTGGTGTTCTTCCCGCTCAGTTTCGTCTTCACAATGCTTCTAAGTCTTTCTTGGAATGCTTGCGTGAGCTGGACTTTGACTTTCTTGTGCTCCTGCTGCCGTTTTTGCATTATCCCTAGGTATTTGTAGGTTTCGCCCTCGTCCAAGGTCTTCAGTAGTCTCCCGTCTTCGAGTTCGATGCCTGGTAAATCTTCTTTGCTATTCTTCTGTATTTTGCACTTATCGAGGCCGAATTCCATTCCTATGTCCTTGGAGAATGTCTCTGTTATACTGATGAGTTGTCGGAGTTGGGTGATGGTTGGCGCGTATAGCTTGATGTCATCTACGTACATGAGGTGGGAGACTTTATGTAGGTTTCTCTTGTCTTTCTTCAGCATGTATCCGTATTTACTTGTGTTCAGCATCCTTGACAAGGGGTTTAGCGCCAAGCAGAACCAATGGGGGCTTAATGTGTCTCCTTGGAAGATTCCCCGCCGGATGGAGATCTCGGCTGATTCTATTTTATTATCTAGCTTGTTCAGTTGTATCCGAGTTCTCCGCTGTTTCATGCTACTTCATATGTATCGGATGACAGGGGGGGTTCAATTTGTATATGCTGAGTATTTCAAGGAGCCACGAGTGTGGAACAGAGTCGAAAGCCTTCTTGTAGTCTATGTATGCGGTGTTGAACTTTCGCTTCTGTTTTCTTGCTTGTTCCTGGATGTCGATGGTTAGCTTTTCTTTAAACCCCGAAGTCCTTTTCCGGCATCCTTTTTGCTCTTCGGTCATTAGGTTGTTGTTTTCATTGTGCCGGCTTATTTTTTTTAGAGATGCACCCTGTAAGCATCTTGTAATGCCTTAAGGACGCTATTGTGGAAACTTGGTATCAAATCGATCCTAAGTATTTACAAACATTGATAGAATCAATGGATTCACTTGTCTTTAAAGTTATACGCAAAAACGGAGGACCTATAACGTATTAATGTACACAAAACACTCCAATATCAGTAAGTGTCCATTAAATTTTCAAACAAGATTGAAAGCCTCATCTAGATTTTGTTACATTCATGAATGATTCAATAAAAATTATTAATCTTCCACTTTGCAGAATACTGTTTTATTGTAGTATCTTTATTTTCATTTTCAAATTTGGCATTGTTTCTCACGGTAGTGCAATTTCATCAAGTGTCCACTAAAATACCAAACTATATATATCAAATTTAAAATAAATAAATAAACAACAATAATAAATTTTCAATGCTTATTAGGGCATTTGCAGCATAATATAACAAGAAAAGATATATATTTATGTTGTTAAAAAAACGACAACGCCTAAATGTAGAAAAACAAAAGCTATAACAGAACAACCCCATAAAAAACACCAAACAACATAAAAAAGAAGCAAGACCAAATATGAAAAACTGAAAAATTGAAAAGAAAAAATATTGAAAATAACCCGAGGTGCAGAACTTCGTCAGGGGAGAATCCACACGAGGGGTAATAAATAAATAAAAGCGTTTCTGTCAGCAATGCCAGCATTTGATAAAATGGAATGCATTTTTCACAACGCCACTAAAAATTAGAATTTTAAAAGAAATAAAATAAAATAAAAAAACAGACCAGATTTTGGCAGATTTAGATTTTGTTCTGATAAGTTTTAAATAGGTTGTATAGTTTACTTTGAATTCAATTTATTATTTGTTTTGGCAACAGGTTTAGATTGAGGAAATCCTTAATATGGCAACACTTCTTTTCCTTCTGTTTCGGTTTACACATTTTTTTCTTTGAAGTTTTTAACGTAAGTACCTTTTTCTTTTTATTAGGCCGATATTTATTAAGCATGAGCAGGCGCATGCTTAGAAGAAATTAGTTTTCCAGAAATGCTCCCTTCTACTTGTTTCGTCAAGCATTACATTTGCTAAAGCGAATTTTATAAATATAGTAGCGAGCCCTGTGAATAATCTAATCCTCGAATGGGCGTAATTAGTCATTTCTTCGTCAATTTATCAACAGAGATTCTTATTCCGCCCGTGTTTCCACAGATTTGTCGACCAGGCGTTAGGATAAGCTCAAACTGAAAATTACTCAGCAAAACTTTGAAAATTACTTCTTCAGATTGACTAATACCACCTATCGCAACCTCTTCTTGCCTTATCAAATGCCCGCAGCTGCAACTGCCCCTTCTTAAAGATTAGTGATCCTATGAAGCGCGCTAATTTTTCTCCGAAGAAAGATTTTCCAAAAATCTCACTCGAGATAGACACCATAGCCAGTAATTTGTCGACGATGAATAATCAGTTATCTCAGTGGGCGATCCTTAAGGTAATCCTTACTGCAATTTCGCACCCCTTTTTAATGTCACGTACCGGAGCAGGGAACGTGTAGGGGATGAAGATCAGGAACTTCCCCTTTTCATTAATCTACCGTCAAGCGGAATTTGAATAAGAACAGAAATTTTCGTGGGAATACATACTTGGCGAGTAACGTCGAAATATGTATAATCCACGAGTGTTCCTATGCTGTAAAGGATAAAATAGAAAATCGATTATGCCTCCAAAGCCAGATACGCGAATGTGAAATAGGATTTCACATTCAAAACTGAAAGAGAAAACGTTTTCATATTCTAACATTATAAAGAAATTAATATATCAAAACGATTGGTATATCATAAAGGAATCATCGTGATAGGTTTTAAAGCCTTTCTATGTATAGAACAACAGAAAATAAAGTAATTGTATTATTATTACATCAGAGAATTCTCATTAACTTGCTTTCTATGTACTATATGTGTATTTTGCTCAATAATATCGAAAGTTCCATAACCTTGGCATGTGTGTTTTAAACCAAGTATAAATTGTCTTGGTTATGAATTTAATAAATTTAATTATTAATTTTAATTTCAATTAATTATTACGATTAGTACTAACAAGAAGTATTAACTATTATTGTGTTGTATTAGTAGTAATAACTCTTCAGACGAGGGCCTAAAACTTGTTATGCCACTGGCATTTACTTGGATCCTTCTACAGACAGAATACTGAATGAAAGATTCAAACTAATTAAATTTTAAAAAAATATGTATGAAAAATTATACGTATGTAAAATAATTGAGTGTGACTAAAATAATGTTTGCATAAGTATACAAATAAGTGAATATATCTTAATTCCTTGTTTGTATATAGAAAAGATAGATAGAACCTTCCGAGTTTGTATATAGAAAATAAACAAAATAATTATTATTAATGTTATTATTATTAAAGGTATTGTGTAAAAAACATTTACATACACAATTGATGCATAGTATGTTTATTGAAAACGGTAGTGTTTTTAAAATGAAAGCATATAATCTTTGGTTACTCTTATTATATTTATTGCTATTTCATTTAATACAATTAAGGCGATTTCATACAAATATGGAAGCCAGCTAAACATGCATGATATTTATAAATAACTTGAATTGGAATTACAATACTCCACTCTGACTATTAACGTTTCGTTTTATAGGACTGTTTCGTTTTTCTGGCCTAAAACGACTTCTGGTTCACCAGAGAAAGAAACATATATTTTGGACCGAGCCCAGCGAATATTGATTTCTTGATAATTTTTTTTATAATCTACAGAAGACTGCAGCTAAAAACATGTTTTTTTTAAACGCGAAACTAAAAAATTACCTGTATCAGCGAAAAGCAATATATCCATCGGAATGTTCTTTGTTTTCTTATTCATATATATATATATATAAGGTAAGTCGTAAAGCTATGAAGCTTTTTAAGGATCCATTACTCGGTAACTGAGTTACAATACAATACAATAATTGTATTTTCCATGTTACAGGTTTGTTATTCCTGCACATGGAGGAAGAGTAGCTAAACCCAAGGTTAATTCGCTCCCCCTCCCAATTCTACCTTAACTTTCATTTGTTGTAATTAGTTTTTCTGATTTGTTTTTAAATTCAGTCTCTGTTGTAATATTTTTTAATTTATCTATTGGCTCGTTCCATATCTTAATATTATAATAATTTATATAACTTGAACCCATGTTTATTCTTACATTTTTGATTTTTAAAATTACCCCTTAACGAGTATTATTTACATTTGCTTTGTTTTCTATATTTGTTACCTCAATACACTTCCCTTTTCTTATTCTTTTAAATATCATTGTCACGGTTTTAAATCAATGAATTTGATCGATCTTCTTTATATTATTTTCAATTTTCGTTTCTTCATTTTTTTGTTTTGCTTTTTGTGTTACACAGCTGTATAGAAAGATTCCGTCAAAACCAATTTGCAGAGGAATTATCATTGATGTGCATCGACTATTTTGCAAATGACCATTTTACGTCTCTGTAGTCACAGACAAAGAAAATCACACGGTCCGATTATCCGGGAAGAAGGATACCATGCCTCAAATCGTAGGTTGGTATTTCTATCGGAATATCC
Source organism: Dysdera silvatica (assembly GCA_006491805.2). Lineage (NCBI taxonomy): Eukaryota > Metazoa > Arthropoda > Arachnida > Araneae > Dysderidae > Dysdera > Dysdera silvatica. The sequence continues at coordinate 81,348,050 of QLNU02003225.1, read as the reverse complement.
AATCAATATCTTAGACATTGGTCTGTTAATGGACACAATGAAATACATACATGAGCAAATTTAAAGTTAGAAGCACTATTTTGGCGCAACCGCAGAATATGCACCATTTGCCGTTTTTCTCTACAAACCGTTTCAAAACTAGTTGCTCATGCTTTTGTTTCTCTTCTTATACTACATATACTACATACTTCATGTACACTGATACTTCATATACTACGATATTTGACTTCATATCGTCAGACGTAAATGAGTTTTTATTTTTATTATTGTAAAGTTTACGGTTTTGAAATACTGAGGTGTCATGGTTATCTATACGTTTTTAGTATGGACATGGAGTAGGTATGGACATGGTTATGAACATGGAGCCTCTAGACATGTGCTGATTCAGAAGAAGTACTGAGTTACAAAAGCGTTTGAAAAAAAATCCACTAAACGACTTAAATAAACCACAAAACGGCCATTATGACCGTTGATATCCATTTTGGCGAAGTTGAAAACATTTGGCGATCGGTGCGTATTCTGCATTAACACCAACTCTTTTAACTGAATCCCAATTGCCATTCGAAGCGCATTTCCGATGAAGGACGCATTTGACGCATCCAAACGCTTCAATGCTCGACTCTGTTACTGTTTTCCAGTATTTAAATTACTCATGCGTACATTTCTCTAAGATATTTTTAATTTAAACTGAAAAGTTGGCTTTATAAATCAGCATGACATACTCGTGATTTTAGACTTAGTTAAGTGAAATGAGGACATGGAAACAACTTCAAAATTAGCTTCAACTATATTTTCAATTTACTGGATTAGAAGATAGTTCATGTGTTTGTAAAATGTCACTATCTTTGGTTAGAATATCATTACGTTAGTCTAGTCTGACTTACAAATACTCTTCTGGCTATTTTTTCACTCGACACGTATGGCAAAATTTAAAATGGTTTTAACGACTTTTATTTTTTGACGTTTTCCTATAATCGCTTGAGGAAAAGTACACGAATCGAGTTCATCTATACAAAATAAATTTAGGTTGTATGTTTAATAATTAATTTCTTTACTATATCTCGCTTTCTTGAAGGAATTGGGTCTTTGGAACGCTCTATTGATGTGCCAAGCTTAAGGGAGAAAAAGTGATAAGCAATCATTGAACCTTTCAGACATGGGTCAAAGGCCCATGGAAGACATTCTATAAGCTCAAATGAATCAAGGTTCTTTCTATTCCCTTATGTATGTGTGTTGGCTGTCAAGACTTTCAGTATGTCTCTTCCTTACAATGTCGGTCAGGCGAACAGATAAAATGAGACAGTGGCTTTGTTTTGTTGTTCGTTATTGACAGAGAGAGGAAGAAAACAGAATCTTAGATTTTGTCCGTTACGCCAGTATAATCCTAAAGGACAAGAATGTATATCTAACTTACCTTAGACGACTTCAATACTGAAAAACAATGTTATGGAACAAATTCAAAACAAATGTCTTTCGAATGTATGTATTAAGCGAAGCGAAAATCCTCCAGTCTTTAGCTATCGAAGAGAATAATTTCTTCTAAATTTTCTATAACCTTTTACCACTCGCCAATTTGGTATTTCAGGAAATTTGTTTAATTTTCAGCGTATTAAAATCGTGTTTCTTATGTCGTTTAGTTCATTATCTCTGTCTATTTATTGAAGGATGCGAAATATCGTCTACGATACTTTGTGTAACAATAATATTAAGATACATGTACGTTACTTGAATACCATGTCTGTGACGTAATTATTTTTTAATTACGTGTAATTTACATAAGCCAAAATAGCGAACAAAGATTAGGTAAATTAGATACGGGAGTCCCCTATGTAAAACAATACGAATAGTGAGTAAGTTTTGGGGCGTGAAAATTTAGCAACTATTGCGGTCAAAATATGCTAATTTGACAAATATCAACACCGTCGTTGTGGTAATTTTAGTTTTTCATTCTCGACGAATAACAGCAAAATCTCGTCATATTTCCGTTGGATTTTTAGCTTTTGATACGGGCGTCTACGTTTGTTAATGCTGTATATCCTAGAGACGTATTATATTAAGTAACATACGTGGTTTTCCCGAATACTGTGATATATGTAATGCATGTTACGCATTGTATGTAATGTTTAGTTTAATATTACCTTAACTTAAACAAAATGCTAAAAAATGCATTTTACTCAGACAGAAAATCTTTCAAATAGAATTTAGAAACCGGAAGATACCCGGAAATATCCAAATCAGAAATTTAAAACGGAAGACCGTTTCCAAACAATCTCATCATGCAGAGGGCGCGTCGAGCGTTTTATGGATATGAAATACATATATATCGAAAGAAACTTCTTTTACGGCTTTATGAAGGGACGACTGCAGTTTACCACAAGAAGCTTCTGGAATGAGTAGAAGTCTAGGGACCAACAAACGACAAATTCGAAATTTGAATATCTGAAATACAATTTGCTATTAGACTGTGATATTTTCATATATTCGGTTTATTCCACTGATGTATATTTAATATATAATATAGATAAATCTTAACATTAACGTTTAACTTATAACGTTGTCTTTACTTATAAAGCTTACAAATTTCCACTGAAGCCAGTTCATCGAAAACCATAGTCTGCTATTAAAAGTGCAGGATTATTTATTTAGAATTAATTTTTACCTCCCTCTCTATGTGGAATAAAACAAACCCATCTTCACTTCGAGACTACTTCCGAAAATTTTCAAAAATTTGCTACGATAATAAATATTTTAACATACAGAAATAATGGATCACAGGCCTATATGGCTGATACACAGATATGCTTTCAGTAGTTATACTTTTTCTTGCTTGATATTTTAATTTGTGTATTGTCATTGTATCTTGTAAGTTTATTAGAGAGGATTATAGAACTAACGTGGACTTTGGCATGGACAAGATGAAACATTAGACGAAGAAACGTGTCGAAAATTACCATATAACGTCTACTTATCGGTAAATTATATTCTTTTTAATTTTTTATTCTTGATTAAGTCTCTAAAACAGATTTAAGGGCCTTAAAATATTCCCAAATAAAATTGTAAAATTAAAACATGCCTTGTTACCAAATAATTTGCCGTATATCGTGGTAGCGAACTTTAAGCCATTTCCCAGACATGCTTCAGATATTTTTAAATTCTTTTTAAATATTTTAATTTTAATATTTTAGCTCATCTTTTTACTCTTTTCTCCTACAAAGGGCATTTTAATTACCATCCTGCTGCTTTAGAGCTGTTTTCAAACTATCTTTTAATTATCTGCTATGTATCATAAACTTTTTCTCAAACTATATGACAGCTCTTTATTTTATCTTCCCACTTTCTTTAAAATATCTATAAGTTAACTTCTAATTACACTCTGGCTATTTTCTCTCTCTCACAATTTGTTTAAAATATATTTAATCCTTTATTGGTTATTTTCTAATTATTTCCAAACTATTTTTATCCTATTTTCCAGCTATCTTTATGTGTTTCTTTAACTCGTCATTATCTAAATGGTAGTACGTCACGACAAACATCAACCTACAGTTCCCAAAATTATTGGAGGTAAGTGTAAATTATGCGCACACTACAGCATGTATAAATTTGAAAGTCATTTCCAATTATTTGGGGCTCAGGCTCCACAGGCCCATATAACTCTACGTATATAACAATAAACATGAACACAACAAAAAATGGCAAACATTAATTAAGAATGAAAAGGATGCAAGCCAGATCTAACGTTCACGTACTTTGGAAAGAGAAATCCAATGAACAAACATTGCGATATATAATAATAAGAACAATCTTTATTTGTTGTTTGCAATATTTATAACTAGTAAAATATATATTTACACTGTCTATGCACAAATTCACGTTAATAGCACTCTCGGTAATTAAATAACAATTTACTAAACAAACGAAAAAATGAAAAAATGCTTGAAAAAACTTGAAAAAATGCTTGAAAAAACTTGAGAAAACTTGAAAAAATGAAAAAATGCTTGAAAAAACTTGAAAAAAAATGCATAAAAGTGAAACCTGATCCGGGCCTGAAAAATTAGAAAATATATATATTTAGTTACTTCACCAGCCTCAGTCACTATCTTTCTCCTCATTTCTGTTTAGTAGATATTTCTTGAATTTTGCCTTCAATAAGTTTAAGTTGTTTTTTCTTATTTCCATCTTGCATTGAATTTCAGCGTTTTATTTTTTTGTGACACATATATATACTCCCTCGGTTTAATTTAATTCTAAGTTTTCAGTGAGTTTAATTTTCATTCCCTCACCTAAACACTTAAATACTTATTTTTATTGTACAGTTATATTTTCCGCATGCCCATGTTTCACTACACTTTCATGAATTTTTATTGCGACGTGATATCACACCCCATCATAACATGGAACGAAACATATTTTTCGAGGAATTCCTGAAGGAAGGAGGATATCCTCAGAGAGGGATATTTTCGAAGGGACTCAGAAAAACGCGGTAGGGCGGGTGGTGATGATGCCCGCCTTTCCTTCAGATCCAATATTGGGTCCTGGCCATTTTTGTTTGAAGTGGAAGTTTCCACTGGATGTGTATCCGCGACCTTATATGATTTTACTCCTGATTTGGGCGATAAGACCTCGTTGTGCCGTTTTTATCTTCATGTAGATCCGTGTTTTTCAAACTTTGGTCACTCGTGTACCACTTTAAGCATTCCTTTATTTATCACAGATTACCGGGGTGGGGTTTTCGCCCCCCCCCGCTATTAAAAATATATTGCCTGAAATTAAGTTTGCCAACGTATGGTTAATAATATTAAGCACTACTTAGCCACCATCATAATGATCTATCTTCCCCTCCCCCGCCTCTTCCAAGGAAAGACATATCTGAAGTTAAGCTCGATTTATGTGATTTATTGGCAGGCTTATATACGTATATAAGAGCTTTGGCCAATGAGATTTATTCATTCATTGAAATATAATTTGTAGTTAATTTTAACTTTTTTTTTGTGGTGAACTTAAAGCTGTTTTAGTTTTTCTACTTAAAAAAAAACACTAGCTTTTGGCAGAAAATCTTAGACCATGTTCTTAAAACATGGGTTGGTTGCCAAACCCACCTGAAACAAAATAATTTTCAGAGTAACACTATTTGATAAGGAGAGTGTCAGTTATGATCTTATTTTGTCAAATTTACAATGAAAATGACATCATTAACTTAAATAATAATAATAAGCAATGTAGACAGCAAGGGTGTATTTAGAGGATTCAAATCTTTCACGAAACGCCGTAAAGTAACGTTTATAACAAGTAACATTTGTGTTAAATTCTTTAAATCTCACTAGAACATAAATTCTAGCGACGCCTGCAATTTCTAGTTAATTTTCTTCTTCTGAAATTTGGTGACGATTCCTGCGGACTACTTGATAAGCCTCCGCGGACCATCAGTGGTCCACGGACCACACTTTGAGAAACACTGACGTAGATTCTAGAATAAATAAATTATGATTATTAGCTACGGCGGTTTCCGCGTCTGTGTTTTCCGACAGAAAGTTCGTAAGCTGTCTCACACTTTGGATACCAGGAGAAGAACCCAGCGAACGCCTCTTAATGAGCCAGGACACGAGATTGTGCCTATAAGCACATGGTGGCAGCGAAAATCACACTCCGTCACCAGTGAAAAAGAAGCGGTATCTATATATTTGCCCCGCCATATTTGTTTTTATGCACTATACGTGCATTATGGAAACAAAAAATATTCCATGAGACATTGCGGGATCTTCGAATTTGTAATCCCATCCTATAGGCCTATATGTTTTTTTTACCATTATTTTTATGATGGCTCCATCATTTTCCTTCCCAAATCACCATACAAATTTTTGTAATATGCTAGGAGGAGAGGTGTAAAGTCGTCTGAAATAATTCACAGGGGAGAATATGTCCGTGGATCCTGAGGCGCAATCTGCACGGTTCTGCCAAAGACACAGTTCATCTTGCTACAGTGTTGGATGATATACCATGCCCGTTAAAAAGACTTCAAAAAAGACTTCAAAAACTTTTAAAAATACTTCTTTTTTTCAAAAAATGCAATAACTATTATGCAATATAATATTTATTTTATAATTATTTAATATATAATATACATAATCATAAATAATAAATTTTACACAATTTATGATTCATAACATTATTAAAGATATTATATTGCATGAAAACCTTTTTTCAGTTTTTATAATATGTCAATTGTTTTATATATTTATATTTTTACCTTTTCATCTTTTCTATCCTCACTCTCTCTCCCTCTCCCTTTTTTTTACAAAGCAAATGTACTTTGGATCCCTTTGGATTCATGCTGTACTCAAACGAAGTATTAGAGATATTTATATTTTTACGTATTTATCAAATCTTTGCTTGGAGAAATATTAGCTCTTTATGTGTTATAACCGATAGCATTACATTTTATATAGTTAGGAAACTTCACTTGAAATTTTATATTTTAACTTTTACTAATATTAATTTAATAAAACTTTTCCCCAATCATGATACTCCATTATTTATCTTGGACATCACGAGCCTTGTCTGATCCTCTTTATCCTCCGTTCTCAGCATTATATTTTTAATGATTTCTTGGTTATTTCTTGGATTAAACTATAGCCTGATTCAACTTAAATAAACTTTTGTTAATTGTTTTGTAAATAACAAACACAAGACGGTTCTATCAATATTACTTTCATAATCTAAAAGTTGTAAAACTTTACCCATGACTTTATCGATAAACTAATGGTATGGAATTTGTATATATTTGATATGGATTTCATTTATGATTTATTATTTATCCACGTATTCTTAATTAAGGAATTTGAAAATATCAGTCAAGTCTATTATCTACTTCTTTCATTTGCTTTTATTGACATTTCCGTTTTCCAAACATCGTCCTCCAAGTTGCTTCTCCTTCGTTAATTATTTTGTGCTTGCGTCCGTATTTTAATTAATTTTATTATGAAGAACTAATTTCTCAAAGCATGGAATTGATTGCTTTTAAAATCCAGAAAAGAAATGAAAGTTCCTCATTACTGTTTTCAATATTTCACTTAAACACTTTGCATCCTGCCTTTTGTCCTTTCGCATTCATAATATCTATTGCTTTTAATTAATTCAATAAATTAATTCAATAATTTAAACATCTTCACATCTATGCGTCAGCATTTGTTTTTCTGTTACTTTGAAATGTTTATATAAGGTAATCAGATACTGTACTAGGTTTTTCTAAATATTAGTTTTTGATATAGTTACAATAAAGCAACTATTTTGTTCTATTGTTCATATATAATTATTAAAGTTGCATTTGTGTACACTGAAGATAAGGTTGAACCCCCAAAACAAAACATTCGAGAGGGGAAAAGAGAGGGAATTTTGAAGACCCCCATATTGCGTAAAAATTGCGTATAGATTTTTGGTAAGTAATAATATGTTTAAATTTGCTTTTCTTGGAGAGGGTTTCCAATTCGCCCACTTGTACCAGCCTTTCATTTAAAAACATTAGAAAACGGGCCAGTGATTTGTTATAGTAATTTAACTTTCTGTAGCCTGAAAACGAATATTTTAACTTCAAAATTGTTTCCCTCCTTCATCTGCATTTAGAAGGTACACGCTGATCATTGAATATTATTTTTCTTTGACTATTCGTCCATCGATAGATGCGAGTAGAGAAAGATTAAGTTAAACCAGAAACGTTCCAGCTTTTAACATCTTTGTAACTTGCTTCCTTTGTCAATATTGTAACATAATATACTTAAGAATAAATTAAATTTCATATTATTGTTTATTTTTTAAAATTAGTATCGAATAATGAAATTAAAACATAATAAAACAAAGGATACGTAAGGTTTTCGACGATTTTGAAAAAGGACATGACAGAATGTTAAGCAAACGGGTTTAGGAATATCCGAAAATAAGATCTGTACGCAAAACACACATTAATATCATACAAGAGATGTGTAAAAATGGTAAAAAACGAGTACCTGATTAAACGGGAAATCAATTTTACTAAAATTACTAAATTTGGTTTACGTCAGTGTTATCACACGCATAGCGAAGTTAGTCAATTTTTGTATATCATCATCATCATAGACACACAAACCCCTGGTATTCAAGAGAAAGCATTGAAAAGCTTACTTGATTGCTGAAAATATCATGTTTTGCGAAGATGTAAGTCAAGGAATATATCAGAATCTGGCAGTATGCGTAAAATAATTGAAAATAAAAATCGGAAAGTAAACTAAGACAAAATAGAACATATAGAATGAATTGCATTATGGAAGAAATATATACAAATCTTAAACAAATCTAACGAAACATATACAAATCTCTATTATAAGAGGAGAAGCTAGGAAAAGGATGTTAGAAATACGAACAAAAGAGACAATTAAACAACAATATCAATCAACGTTTATTGGCGTAGTGATACCAACGCCGATGGTATGGCGTGATTAGATGGTGAAACGTTCGAAAGAAAATAAATATTTCTGCCTTCGGTGGGACCTGAACCCACGACCTTCCACTTGCCGGGCGGAGGCTCTACCCACTGAGCTACGAAGGACAATATATAATCTCTTTACGAACGTATATATTACTGAAGCCGGTTATTTCGCAGAATGGTGTAGTACATGGACTACTATTTAAACCAAATTGCAAAGAGACTGGTATTAAATTGATCGAAATGCCCGTTGCAGCATATGTATTTAAATAAATCGAACACTACGCAGATTAAATTAAACAACAATATCAATCAACGTTTATTGGCGTAGTGATACCAGCGCCGATGGTATGGCGTGATTAGATGGTGAAACGTTCGAAAGAAAATAAATATTTCTGCCTTCGGTGGGACCTGAACCCACGACCTTCCACTTGCCGGGCGAAAGCTCATCTGAATTACGAAAGACATTATTCAATCCCTTACGATTTATTCAATTCGATTTACTTAAATACATATGCTGCAACGTGCATTTCGATCAATTTAATACCGGTCTTTTCGTAATTTGGTTTAAGAAGTAGTCCATGCGCTACACCACTCTACGAACTAACCGGCTTCAGTTAAGTCTTTATATACGTCCGTAAGGGATTGGATATTGTCCTTCGTAGCTCAGTGGGTAGAGCCTCCGCCCGGCAAGTGGAAGGTCGTGGGTTCAGCTCCCACCGAAGGCAGAAATATTTATTTTCTTTCGAACGTTTCACCATCTAATCACGCCATAACATCTGCTTTGGTATCACTACGCCAATAAACGTTGATTAATTGACATTGTCGTTTGATTTAATCTGCGTAGTGTTCGATTTATATAAAAGAGACAATGACAAAGAAACTTAAAAGCGGAATATATAAGCGTATCAGCTTTTGTATGTAATAAATGTAAGGAGAGATGGAGAAAATATGCGATATAAATACTCATGCTAAGAATATTCATAAAGGGGTGTAAAAGACGAAATGCACAAAAGCGGAGAAAAAAATGAAACAAAAATTACAGATAGTTTAGGAAGATTAAGAACAGAAGATTTGGGTGGTGGGGTTCATGTTCTGGGGAGAATAAGCATCTTCTACAAAGAGCAGGAAAGATAGATTGATAGAAAGATAGATCTTTACTAAATTAATTCATTCATTTAAATTATTTACCAATTTTAGAGAAAAAAGAAATTTCAACAATAAAAGCGAAGGCCTTGTAATTGCTGCCGCTGAAACCAGGGGCAGCTTAAGGGCCAAGCGACCTGGGCGGCCGTCCGGGGCCCCGTTTGGATGAGGGCGCCAAACTGAAGTCAAGTTCAATTTTTTTAATTGATCCAACAGTAGAAAATCTCTCTAAAAAGGGAAAATTTTAGAGACATTTTAGAGAAATTCTTTCAGATACTTTTGGCCGCTTTTATATGTTACATAGCTTACTGTGCATCTGTGAAAATCTCCTGTTTTTATCGGAGGAGGGGGTCGCCAAAAAGCAATTCGTGCCAGACCGCCTGAATTCAAAATCAACCTTGAGCCGCCCCTGGCTGAAACCATCAAAAAAGGATGTACCATCAATCCAATCAGGTCTAGTCTAGCGTCCTATCCCGTCTCCACGCTGGTGTTCAGCTTGCAAACTTTCCATTTATAAGACAAATCTTATATTTTATTTATGGGCAAAACACAAAGGCTAAACAATCCGCTAAATCATCTGATCATTCCAAAGAGTATATACTAATATACTGACTGTCAATTTGTCTATTTTTGGGAGCGAATGCATCTGTTCACCCATATATATTAAACAGAAATAGTTCATTTGAGTCCTCCGAAAAGAGATAAACTTCCTATTTTTAATCAGTAGCCACCAAACTGCCATAAGATTGGAAAATATCGCCATTCCTCAGTAGATTAAATAACGGTTAAAGATTATATACGTATAACCTATATATATATATATCATCATCATCATATTCAACCATTATCTATCCACTGCTGGATGAAGGTCTCTCCAAATGCTTTCCACACAAGTCTATCCTGAGCAATTCGCTTCCACGTCACCCCAACCTGTTTTCTTATTTCATCCACCCATCTAGTTTGAGGACGTTTTCTAGGTCTTCGGTGGTCTCTTGGAATCCAGTTCAGAATTTCTGTTGTCCATCGTTGATCAGTTCTTCTTGCAATATGCCCAGCCCATCGCCATTTCAGCCCTTTTACTTTAACAATGATGTCCTCTACTCTAGTTTGCTCTCTCACCCAAGTGTTTCTTTTTCGATCTCTCCTAGTTATTCCAAGCATGCACCTCTCCATGCTCCTTTGCGTTGTCTGTAACTTTCGTATTGCTCCAACTGTTAGACTCCATGTCTCTGATCCATAAGAGAGGACTGGCAATACACACTGGTTGAAGACCTTTCTTTTTAGACACAAAGGCAATTTCCCCTTCAGGATAAAACTGTTTCTTCCAAATGCACTCCAGCCAAGTTTAATACGTCTGTTGAGTTCTTTCATAATGTTGCCATCCATTGAAATCAGCTGGCCAAGGTAAATATATGAATCAGCAATTTCTAGCTCAATGTTGTCAACTTGTATTTTTGTTTCCTCTACGAAATTATTGAACATGATTTTAGTTTTTTGTAGGTTCATCTTGAGTCCAACTTCTTTACTTCTAGTTGAGAGCTCCTGTACCATGTCTTGGAGTTCTAATGGGTTCGTTGAAAAAATAACAATGTCATCAGCAAACCGCAAATGATTTAAATATTCACCATTTATTTTTATTCCCTTGTTATTCCAATTTATCTGCTGAAAAATCATCTGTAAAGCTGAAGTAAAAAGTTTTGGAGAAATGGTATCTCCCTGCCTCACACCTTTGCCAAGTTTGATAGTTTTGGTATCTTTATGTAACCGAAATTTTGCACTTGCATTTTTATACACACGTTTCACCATGTCAATGTACACATCCTCAATGTCTGTTGATCTTAAAGAGTTGATGACTGCTGATGTTTTTATAGAGTCAAAGGCCTTCTCATAGTCAATAAATGCAACACACAATGGAAGTTCATATTCATGTGTTCTTTCAATTAATTCTCTTAATACTTGAATATGGTCCACTGTACTGAATCCACTTCGAAATCCAGCTTGTTCTCTTGGTTGAGCTGCATCTAATTTTTTCTGCAGGCGATGTGTTAGAACTTTTGTGAAGATTTTATAAATAGCAGGTAACAAGCTAATTGGTCGGTAATTTTTCAAATCCTCTTTATCACCTTTTTTATGCAAAAGAATTACTGTTGCAGAATCCCATTGGTTTGGTATGTTACCGCTGTTAAGACATTTGGTAAAGAATTTTGCAAGTATGTCTTCTACATATTCTCCAGCTTCTTTTAGGATATCTAATGTAATACCATCATCACCAGGGGCTCTTCCTTTCTTCATATTTTTTATTGCAAATGAAACTTCTTCTTTTAAGATTTTAGGAGCTATTCCTTCGACTATTGCGGCGTCTTCGTTTAATCCACTGTTACTTTCATATAGTTTTTTGTAGAATTCTTCAACTCTTCTAAGTATTTCTTCCCTATTTCTTGTTACAGTGCCATCCTCTCCTTTTAATGCAATGATGTGTTTCTTCCCAATAGACAAACTCCCTTTAACAACCCTAAGGCTCTTGTTGCTTTCAATGGCCTTCCTTACTAACTCACAATTGAATTTTCTTATATCTTCTTTCATGTTTTTGCGCAAAGTTTTGCAAAGTTCTACATACTCGATCTTGCGACTGGTATTTTGATTGTCCACCTTCATAAGTCTTCGCCTTTTCATGAGTTGTTTCGTCTTCTCAGATAATTTGCTATTCTGCTTTTTACATATTACACCACCAATTTCCCCAGCAGTTTCAATTATTGTCTTAACAATGTTTTCATTTGCTTCTGAGATGTCAACTTCTTCAATAAGTCCTTCCAGTGCAGAAAAGCGATTTTTTAATTCCAACTTGAATGCCTCGGTATTTTCTTTTAATTTCTTTAAATCCACCCTCTTACATACTTGTTTCCTAATGAGCTTCTGCCTTTCTAGTTTAGTATTTAAGTGCATTTTACATCTCACCATTCGATGATCACTTCCAGTATTAAATCTGTTCAGTACGCTGCAATCTTCAATAATTGATTTCTTGTTTGCCAGTATATAGTCAATTTCGCTGGTTCCTCCATTGGGGTGTTTCCATGTCCATTTTCTTTGTAGTTTCTTCTTAAAAAATGAATTCATGATGCTAAGATTTTCAGCTTCGGCAAATTCTATGAGTTGATCGCCACGTTCATTCCTTTCCCCGTATCCGTATTTACCAACCGATGTCTCTCCTTGTTCCTGTTGTCCAATTCTTGCATTAAAATCTCCCATGATGAGCTTGATGTGTTGTTTCCCCTTGGTATGTAGCTGTTTGATTTCTTCATAGAATTCCTCAACCTCCTCGTCGGTATGGCTTGATGTTGGTGCATATGCCTGTACTATCTGAAGTTGGTATCGCTGGGTTAGTTGAACAACGAGCCTCGCTGCTCGATCTGACGTGCTTTCGACTTCAAGAAGGTAGTCTTTAATTCTTTTGTTGATTAAGAAGCCAACACCACTTGTTCTTCCAGTTTCCGTTCCTCTATAATAAAACAAATGTCCACTTTTAAGTTCCACCAACTCTTCACCTTTTCTTCTAACTTCACTGAGTCCTACAATGTCCCATTTGATCTTGTCAAGTTCTTCTTCCAATTCTTGAAGTTTTGCTTCAGAAGCAAGGGATCGTCCATTATACGTTGCCAAGGTCAATAACAAACGGCAGCCTGGGCCATTCCAGTGATTCTTAGCACCCCCTGCTTTCATGCCACGCTGACCGCTGCCTTGATCAGGAGCACTCCAGCACCTGGAGACTAGGGGCCATGGTTTTTGGTGTATTAGCATATTGGAGGAATTAGCCATCATTTCACCACGCTGGCTAGACGGGTTGGTGAATTAGCCCTCCCCTTCCGCCTTTCCATCCGTGCAGCAAATATTAATTTGCCTCTTGGATAGAAAGCCCAGCCTGCACCACTTGAAGGCGGGGTAGGACACTAGGTTACTGGCCCGGCCGGTTCCACACATCGTCACATACGTTCAGCGTGTGGGTCTCCTTCCAGTTAGATACCAGCAACCCTTTTGCAGGCCA
>QLNU02003225.1:81324252-81334313 GCA_006491805.2 Dysdera silvatica | reverse complement strand
TGCTATTATTTCGCACGTTGTTTATATTTGGTCGCGTGGAAGGCAAATATTTTTCAGGGCCATCTGTTTTATTTTACGTTCCTCTCGATTTCACGAATTGATAGAATAACGGTAATAATTAACATTAATGATTGATTAATAACTTTTCTAATGTATCTAATTCATTCATGCATGTAAATAAACTGATTAATGGATTGATAATGAAGCCAAATTATTTCGTGTCACATATTGAAATTCAATCAGCAAAAAAAAATTCTGAATAATCCCACGAAATCATGGGCGTCAGCAGAAATATTTGTAGGGGTGGGCAAATATTACTTCAGCAGAAATAAAAAACCTTCATTCAAAAATACCATAATTAAATTATTTAAATAAGTATTTAATTTGTTTAACTAAATAATAAGACAATTTAGTTCAAATAGAATGGATAGATATACATATAACAGACAGACAGACAGACAGATAGATAGATAGATAGATAGATAGATAGATAGATAGATAGATAGATAGATAGATAGATAGATAGATAGATAGATAGATAGATAGATAGATAGATAGATAGATAGATAGATAGATAGATAGATAGATAGATAGATAGATGGATAGATAGAAGGATAGATAGATAGATAGATAGATAGATAGATGGATGGATGGATGGATGGATGGATAGATGGATGGATAGATAGATAGATAGATAGATAGATAGATAGATAGATAGATAGATAGATAGATAGATAGATAGATAGATAGATAGATAGATAGATAGATAGATAGATAGATAGATAGATAGATAGATAGATAGATAGATAGATAGATAGATAGATAGATAGATAGATAGATAGATAGATAGATAGATAGATAGATAGATAGATAGATAGATAGATAGATAGATAGATAGATAGATAGATAGATAGATAGATAGATATCATATTTATTATTACTTTATACATCATATTATTCTTGTTAATTGATTATTATAATAATTATTTACACAAAAAACGACAACGCGATGAAATTGATCGCTTCCGCGGTTCTAGGTCCATATGCTTATAACTACGGTTCTCTGTAATGTATTTTTTTAAAACTTTATATATGCTATTAGGAACATATTTTAGGAAAAGTCAAGAATTTCTAGCTTTCAAACACGAAAGGTTTAAAAGATATTTGAGTTTAAACTTCGCAAGCGGTCAATTTGACCTCAGCCGCGATTCTGGTGTTAATGCATTGCACTGAAACTGTTTATAAATAGAGCTCTTTTTTTCAATTGGTTTCTCTCGGATTTATTTCGACTAAAATTATTTCGGAGTTTATCAGGTTGTCGTTCATACGACATTTTAGTAAATCAAAATTCGGGCGTAATACTTTTATTTCCTCAATGAAGTACAGTTAACCAAACCTTTCCGCTTTCAAAAATATTTTAAAAATATTCATTTAGAAAAAGATACATACGCAATTCCCGTGGGAAAAATATATTAAAATTTGTTGCTATAATTAAAATACCCTACGACATTCGTTCGTTACTTAAATTTTTATGGAATTACATATTTTGCTAGAAACTAGCACCTATACCATTTCATTCCTTAAAAACATACAGGTTTTCGAGTACATCCTACGTAAATATGCATAGATATATATGCTTTATTTATCGCTTAGACTAGTGAATATAATTACGAAACATATCGCGGTTTAAAATTTAAATTTTATACTATATCAAAACTCTTAGACAAAACTGTGCATTTTTTAATGATTTCTTTTCATGGTAGAAGTTTTGCCTGGTGTGTTGTGGCACATTTTGCAATCTGATAATTTCTTTCGCCATTTGACATTGCGCCAATGAAATCGAAGAAATATTTTCATTGAAATCGAAAATATATCGTTAAGGATTTACTCTTTAGTAATATGATCTACGATACAACCTTAAGTAGGAGGGGGAGGTAGAGGTTTCAATAGAAAAACGTTCTCAGTGTGAGAAAACAAATCACAGAAAACAAGGAATGGAAATTGTCATCAAAGGGACACAGTATACTCTACCTGTAAATGGAAGAATAGAGATTACTTTCCATTAATCCATATTTTACTTAACTGTTGTTAGAAAGAAAGAGACATTAAAAAAGAAAATACTCTTCCGTAAATCGGTGACCAAATAAGAAGTGTGCGTATGGGTTATTTTTGCCCAAACGTGTCATAATATTAACGTACTTGAAGAACTTCTGTAAAGTTTATAAAGTATAGAAGTACATGTGGAGAGACGTATAAACAAAGACGCATCATCTGGTCTCTCTTTCCATATGGTATAGTCGTTCATTCGGCATCGAACACGCATTCTGTAGCTATACGAAAATAATACAGGCGCCTAAACATTGTATAGTTCGACATCACTCTCATTTTGTTCATAGATAAACAGAGCGTTTATTGAAATAGGTGTGGCTAATTTTAAAAAAGAAAAAAGTCGTATAATGATACTTAAAACTCAAACTTTATCTCATATAAAATCGTTTTCTACTGTTCGCATTGTAAAGCATTTGGGTACAGGGCATTTTATAGCGTCTATAATGAAAGATTTGAATTTTTTTAAGTCACTGCGCAATATCAAACCATTTAAGTGTTCCTTATATTTCCTCAGTTTTTACATTTATCCCATAGTATCTGGGACAACGTAGAGATTAAACAAGATATCTCGATTGCTTTAGTTTTTTGCCATGATTACTCCTCATATTTTTATTTCTTCCTATAGTTTCAGAACAGTAGGCGTAACTTGAGTGTTAAGTATAGTATAAACTGGGGGGAGAGTAAAAAAAAAAAATTGGGTGGAAAAAATATGATTTTGCCTGTTTTCCAAAACAATTTGGGGACGTTTGCCTCCCCTTGCCTCCGCCGATCAGAACTTATCATCCTAAAGCTCTGTTCCACGCATTTCTTGATCTATCTCTTATTCTCTGAACTTGAGCCAGTCTAGTGATTGTCTACTAACTTTGTCCTTTTTTTAAAGCGTATATACGCTATATTTAACAATATTCACTTCAAATAATGGTTTTTGATGAAGCATTTTATCTGCAAATATCCCATTGTCTTTTATTAGCTAATATTTTGCTGAACTCTACGTCTTGGCTGTGAGTGGTTTGATAATGATTCAAATACTCGCACTTCTAGTGCTTTTAAACCTATGACATGTAATTTTAAAAGGTCCACCAAACTTGGGTGAATAAAACTTGATTGGCTGCCGCAATCTAGTATAAACAGTGTTAATTTCGTTAAACCTGTAGGACTAGTAATATAGTTGCGAGCAGTTTCCAAATTTGTAAACTACAACGCAAAACCATCTATTTGATTGGTAGATGTAGAATGAGAAAAGGATTCACCGATTGAACTTTTGCAGATAGATACGTGATGCTTCTTTTTACATTTAGTACAGCAAGCCTTTTCTTTGCGTGAACAATTTTTCGAATTATGTCCGCGGTTTGTACATAAGAAACAACGACCAGTAACTTTTAGATTTTCTATATGAGTATCAATATCAATTATAGTTTTGCAGTTTTGAGCTCAGTGTCCAGCAGTTTCACAAAATGGACAAAAAGATGAAGGTTTTCTAAGCTGTTTTGGAGTTTAGATTAACTTGAAAGGCTGCCGTAGAAGGTTTCATTACCTTTAATTTTACCAGTGCTGAGTGCTCTTCCAACTTCGTCTGTGAGAAATTATAATAGCTTGATAATGTCGCCTTCTAAAATTTTGTTTCGTTTTGCGTAAATAATCCATCGGCGACAAATATCTTCTGAAAAATCACGCAGAATTTTTGGCACAAACACAAGACCATAGGCGTTGATATCTTCTACTAAAGCACTTAAGGCTTTCATCCTTCTATTACACAAAATATACACTTCATTTTGGGCTGCAGGTGTTGGCTTTCGTATTGATGTAATATTTTCCGAAAAATTTGAATGAGCCTGAATAATTTTGTTTTTATCGCCGTATCGATTAGTAAGAATACTGCTAGTAGTTTCATACGTATTAGCAATAATACTTATCCCATCGACTAATCGTTTCAGTTCTTCGTCCAAATAGCTTCTTAAAAAAAACATGTTTATCAATAACTGAGATGTTTGGATTGTCATTTATAGAGGATTTAAATTGTTCCCAAAAACCTTGCCATTGTTCCACATCTCCTCGGAATGGCTCAAGTCTAATGGCCGGTAACTTCAGAGTATAGGAATGGGACATTGGTACAATAGCCGTCGGATTGACATTAGAGTCAGGGGCACAATTAGCATTCTCGACGATGCACGTTGTATCTTTTTCTAAGCCTTAAAAATAGCCAGTTCAGTGTATATTCTTCGCATTGGATTGCATCTAATTCATAATCGCTGTCGGAAAGCAGATTATGAATACCGTTGTCCAGTATCTTCATTTCGCCCAAGGTCGAAAAGCGATCACAAATATACTCAATATTATCACTCGAAGAATCGTCATCAGTAGTAGTTAATTGCATTACAAAGCGAGTAATGTTTCCTCTCACAGTTTTGCGTTTTCGTTTGAGTAGAATAATGTTTTCTAAATCTTCGGTATTTTGTGACATTCTAAAATATTAGTATAAACAATGTTGGACTTTAAAAAATCCTACTTGTCGTTGATATTGGTTTCAGGAGAGCAAATTTTCTCAGTCTTGGAACAAAACCGCATTTTCTGGAACAAGCATATTCTGGAACAAGCGTATTCTGGAACAAGCGTATTTTCTGGAACAATCGTGTTCTGGAACAAGCGTATTTTCTGGAACAATCGTATTTTCTGGAACAAGCGTATTTTCGCATTTTCAAGAAAAAGCGTATTTTCGTATTTCCAGGAATAAACGTATTTTCGCATTTCCAAGAACAACTGGATAGTTTCAGCACCAAAATATGGCATATCGAACGTAAAAACTTTAACGTAATAACTTTATGTCCACATTTAAGACAATATATACTAAAGTGCTCCAAACCAGGAAAATAAAAATATATCAAAGGAACACGTGACATTAAAGCATGAACATCTAGATTAGTTCATCTATTGAGAAGAAACCATAACATCGTATTAGTAGTTTCCAAGTTTCCATTTATATTGTAAATTTTGTACTTGCGTTTTGTGTGTGTACTTGTGTATATGCATATATAGATTTGGATAAATAGCGCATAGATGTGACAAGTATAGACTAGCACATGTTTTATAATGTAAACCTGTGACCTGCTTATTTATACCCTAATACCTACGTGTACATTGACACTTTTTCGAGTATATGTTTATATTGTAATTATTGTATCTGTACATGCGTGTCCTATAATATTTCTATAGTACTCGTATCACTTTATGATCTTTCGTATGTTATGTTTTGGCTAAAAAGTGCTGACAACATTTGTAACGAACTCAAGCCCATACAAATGACGATTTGATTGAATGATTGACACTCTACTTTCATAACATACTTTTTTGTACCAGGCCACCTTGGGCCCACGGTGTCATAGAATCCTCCCCCGCTCATTCCCAATTCATTGCTCTCCTACTATCACGTGTACACCACGTCTGTGACATACGGGCTGCTGCTTTGCTGATAACTCTTGTAAAAACGGAAACGCAAGTTTGGATATTGCTTTCTATTTATCAATCTGTTGTGCACACCGATTGTGTCACTGCAGGAGAAATAGTGCGTGTTTCTTATGCAGGAAAGGAAAAACTATGTGACCATTTAAACATCATTACTCCTATTGGTACTTTTATATTATACAGATATTGTAAATTTATATATAGAAGGGCGGAGTATTTACATATTAAAAGCAATGATAGACTTATTGAAACGATTCTTTGAATATATCATATCCTTGTATTTATGACCTTTCCTATGATACTGTATTCACAGCGCAACGTAAAGTACATACAACAAGAAATAAAGAATTTGAGAAGGATTGGACAGATTCTTCTATTATTAACTTCATGTAATTGAAGACTATTTAAATGTTTTTGAAATTGACAGATTGTGCGTTTCTTTCAATGTCTTTGAAATTGTTTCCGAAGTGCTGCCAAAGAGCTGTCATGCCCATCCACTAAAAGTGTCGGAATAAGTTTTTGAAAAGTTCCGGATTTGATAACTTCATCGCCAAAAGGAACAAGTTTTCTTACATCAGTTGTCACCTATTCCTGCTGTCTCTGCGTTCTCTGTCCTATCGCCTTTATAATAGATGTATCTATCGTAATTAGATTTCGAGAAGCAGATGATCTCATTAAATGTTCCTTAAACTCTTTGACAGATTTGTAGTTGATTTATAGGTTGTTCATTGCAGATGATTATTTCTAATCTAAGCGCCTTCATCAAAGATTATGGAATTTTTATTTAGTCATGACTCTTGTTTGCTTAATATCGTTTAGGTTTAGAAATATGAACTTAAAACTATAAATAGACGTTCTCATAATATTTAAAAATTTTCTATCGTTCAAAGATAAGGATATTATTTTCAGCATCCACGTTTTATGGTTTAAATTAGAGATTTATATGTATAGAAGAAAAAGAAACACTTCCATTGCCCAGAGTTTAACCGATACGACATAATCCGCTAGGTCACCTAGGAAAAGAAAAAGTGCTCCCTTTCTTTGTATATAAGGTTTCAGAAGAAATATTATTACTCTTCTCAGTAAAAAAAGTACGTACGAAATATTAAAACATTGGTGTTAAACATATTATTATAAATTTCCAACGAAAATAATACAAAAACACGCCTCAATGGCTTCATGAGTTGACCATTTGGCAATCTTCTTGATCCTGAGAAAGGTAATAGTGGTCTACCGAAAAGTGGCCCTGAGCATCTCTCCCCACCCTGCTTTTTGCCTTCAGTATTTCGTCCAGAGGACATTTATCCCTTATAGATAATGAGAAGGTCACAAAATATAAATAATAAACCAGATCATCCCAACTTCACTTAACCGAAATGACCCTCTTTCATTTTTTTTTAAATTATTTCTTAAGTGGACACTTAATAAAAATAATAATATAGAAGTTAATTTCGTTTAAGCGAAGTTAGGATAACTGGGAGTGATTGTAAATTATTTTCACTGTATAAAGGTTATTGTCAAAAAACAATGAAAGATAGTCCACTTAAAAATAATTAAAAAGCAAATTGTATAAAAGATCATTGCGGTTTTAAGTAAGGTTTGGATGACTGGGGTTTTATTGGTAAACAATTTTGTATATTGTTTGCATTTTTATAGCTTACTCATTATCTACAGGGGGCGGGATATCCGTGGGGCGAAATGCTGGGTCCATTTTTCCGGATTCTGGTAATCATATTTCTTTCAAAATTTCATAGATATCCACTCTGATTTACTTTTCCCATAAATTCAAACCAAATAAAAAATTAATTTTGATTATGAGACATATGTAAACTGCGAAATGAAATAAGTATCAGTCGCAAGTTGTAAATTAGACTTGTCACGGAAAGAAAAAGAGGTAGACAAAGAAACACGCCAAGAACTTTCGGGCCGAACTTAAAGAACAGGAAAAAACATGTTAAGAAATCAAGAAACTTGCAGAAAATGGAGACAAATAGAAACCGCTTGTAAAAAATCCAATGTTCCCTTAGAACAGACTTTCCGAATCCGTGCTCCATGAATGTATTCGAAAGAAAAATAAAATCCAAGTTGACAAAATTTTAAAATTGTGAATTTGTGGGCCATGATCGGTGGTCTAAGTATTGGATAGAAATTAGTTAATTTCTGCAGTGTTCTAATAATTCGTGTACAGCTAGGAATGTTTGTAGATCAAAATAGGCACCATGAATCGCCTCAGTCTGTTTTTCCTGCCTAAAGTTTTTGGGAATCACACGAAACTATCCTTAAAAACAATTTTGTCATAAATGCTGCAGTCATTAGGTTTCGTACTTACGTAGGAGCCAAATGAGAATGTTGTCATTTTTATGCCAAAGACACGCATGCGCAAAGTTACTGGTTCGAGATAACATTTAAAGATTTAACGTTATTTTCAAGGAAAAATCAGTTTAGATTGTAATTTAATCTATTTAGAAATCAAAAAGTAAGTTCCTTACTTTGTTGTGAGATAAAACATCGACTATGGACCTGAAAAATGAAGTTAGGTATATGCAGGAAAACATGCACATACATGATTTTGGAATAAAGAGACGATAGCGCTTCGTGGTTAATTTTTCTCCTTAATTGTGCTCCGTGACTCAAAAATCTTAGAAACGGCTGCCCTGAAAAATAGAAGAAAGAAAATAAGCAGAAGGAAAAGAATAATTGCATAAATATGTGTTTGAGTAGCTTTTGAAGAAATGCTGGTAACCTAGAATTTAAGGGAAGTAGTTACGTAATGTAATCCTTGTGAGAAATTATAAAATGATGACATAAAGCCTATTTTGCTTCAATATGACATAATCTGTATAAAATACAATAATGTTTAGATGTCAAATTAATGAAAATAAATTATAATTAGGTCATGAAGTACTGGGTTATTTACAAAAATAAACAACAAATAGTGTCCAATCTATTTGCAATAATTGGTAAAACGCATTTTCTAAATAATAACAATCGGTCGGTCCAGGGTTATTGGCTTCTATGTCGGTTGGTTCAAACCGAAGCGCAATTTGTTACTATTAAGATACATTGGCAGTAATGACTGTTGTTGGCATCACTGCACTGAGGTTGTGAATGATGAAACGAAAAGCGTGGACTGTATACATTTTTGATAACTTTAATTAAAACATAAACTATTGAAGAAATATTGGTTCATACATATATACGACGGAGAAAGAAAGATACTGACGAAGACAAAAACTTAACTAGTAAATAAGAACGTCCGCAGTGTTTGTTGTGGTTTCTTAGTCTCTGACAACAATGCCGTTACCACCTAGATTTCAACATGTAACAAAGTAATAATTAAAAAAAAACTACAATTTAATGCCGTTGCAACTAAGATTTAACGTGTAACAAAGTAATAATTAAAAAGAAATACAATTTAATGCCGTTGCTACTAAAATTTAACGTGTAACAAAGTAATAATTAAAACTCACTGGAATTTAATGCCATTGTCACTAGGATTTAACGTATAACAAAGTAATAATTAAAAGGCTACATTTTTCCTATTCTATTGCAATGTCAATGCCAACTTTTCATTGGCTTTAACAACAATATTAAGCAATTACATCACATAGCTTTACATCACCAATTATTAGTATTAAATGTATGGAAGTTAGGTATGCACTACAGAACAATGTACTGAAACTTAATTAATACGAATCGTTCAACGAAAGAATCTGTGGTTCAAACTTCTTTAATACTTTTATAAAACACATTCCATCAATAATGCGTTTTACAAGATAAAAGCTGAAGCAGGTGTCATATATTTGCTATTTGGCAGCAGTTAAGCAATAATTGATCTACCAATCCCCTTGTCAATGTCCTATATTTTATTACAACGTCCATTTTTCTACAGTTTTCCCCGATTTCTAGTGAGCTAAATTAAGTGCTTGTCCCCAAAAGGTTGTCCAAGTGTCATAATATTCACAACACTTATTTTGAATTAATAGGATTGGGTTCAAAACCTAATTAACCTCATTGTAAGCAAATGTATTTTGAGTGGTTGGAGTATTACATGAAGTGGTTGATCCTCCTGCACCTGTTCCATATTTCATTATTTGGGTCCTTTGAAGAACCTTAAAATAAGTAAAATGAAGAAAGAGTGAGATCACCTTGTAGAACCCTCCTAGAATAGATGAACAAATTAGTGTTATTGTAAATTTCGGTTGTCTTACAGCAGTGGTTCCTAACCTGTGGGCTCAAATAATTTTTTTAACAGATCATGTGAATTTGCGTTAAACTGAACGATGTATTTTGCTACCCAGTGGGAGGCTTGAGCCCCCTTTCCTAGGCCACTGATTAGGTATGTAGTAGAACCCCGATTCTTCGAACTCTGCTTAACCGAAATGGTTAACTGTAGCAATTTACTATTATTATCATTTTAGCATATACTCGTTCAATGCTTTCAGTAAAAATGTTCATATTCAATTTCTAATATATTCCAGTCTTAAAAGAGA
>QLNU02003225.1:81295610-81311868 GCA_006491805.2 Dysdera silvatica | reverse complement strand
TTCAACGAACCCATCAGAACTCCAAGACATGGTACAGGAGCTCTCAACTAGAAGTAAAGACGTTGGACTCAAGATGACCCTACAAATAACTAAGGTCATGTTCAATAATTTTGTAGTGGAATCAAAAATACAAGTTTACAACACTGAGCTAGAAATTGCTGATTCATATATATACCTTGGCAAAATTATTGCAATGGATGGCAACATTATGAAAGAACTCAACAGACGTATTAAACTTGGCTGGAGTGCATTTGGAAGAAACAGTTTTATCCTGAAGGGGAAATTGCCTTTATGTCTAAAAAGAAAGGTCTTCAACCAGTGTGTATTGCCAGTCCTCTCTTATGGATCAGAGACATGGAGTCTAACAGTTGGAGCAATACGAAAGTTACAGACAACGCAAAGGAGCATGGAGAGGTGCATGCTTGGAATAACTAGGAGAGATCGAAAAAGGAACACTTGGGTGAGAGAGCAAACTAGAGTAGAGGACATCATTGTTAAAGTAAAAGGGCTGAAATGGCGATGGGCTGGGCATATTGCAAGAAGAACTGATCAACGATGGACAACAGAAATTCTGAACTGGATTCCAAGAGACCACCGAAGACCTAGAAAACGTCCTCAAACTAGATGGGTGGATGAAATAAGAAAACAGGTTGGGGTGACGTGGAAGCGAATTGCTCAGGATAGACTTGTGTGGAAAGCATTTGGAGAGACCTTCATCCAGCAGTGGATAGATAATGGTTGAATATGATGATGATGATGATATATATATCATCATCATCATCATCATATTCAACCATTATCTATCCACTGCTGGATGAAGGTCTCTCCAAATGCTTTCCACACAAGTCTATCCTGGGCCATTCGTTTCCACGTCACCCCAACCTCTTTTCTTATTTCATCCACCCATCTAGTTTGAGGACGTTTTCTAGGTCTTCGGTGGTCTCTTGGAATCCAGTTCAGAATTTCTGTTGTCCATCGTTGATCAGTTCTTCTTGCAATATGCCCAGCCCATCGCCATTTCAGCCCTTTTACTTTAACAATGATGTCCTCCACTCTAGTTTGCTCTCTCACCCAAGTGTTCCTTTTCCGATCTCTCCTAGTTATTCCAAGCATGCACCTCTCCATGCTCCTTTGTGTTGTCTGTAACTTTCGTATTGCTCCAACAGTTAGACTCCATGTCTCTGATCCATAAGAGAGGACTGGCAATACACACTGGTTGAAGACCTTTCTTTTTAGACACAAAGGCAATTTCCCCTTCAGGATAAAACTGTTTCTTCCAAATGCACTCCAGCCAAGTTTAATACGTCTGTTGAGTTCTTTCATAATGTTGCCATCCATTGAAATCAGCTGGCCAAGGTAAATATATGAATCAGCAATTTCTAGCTCAATGTTGTCAACTTGTATTTTTGTTTCCTCTACGAAATTATTGAACATGATCTTAGTTTTTTGTAGGTTCATCTTGAGTCCAACTTCTTTACTTCTAGTTGAGAGCTCCTGTACCATGTCTTGGAGTTCTGATGGGTTCGTTGAAAAAATAACAATGTCATCAGCAAACCGCAAATGATTTAAATATTCACCATTTATTTTTATTCCCCTGTTATTCCAATTTATCTGCTGAAAAATCATCTGTAAAGCTGAAGTAAAAAGTTTTGGAGAAATGGTATCTCCCTGCCTCACACCTTTACCAATTTTGATAGCTTCGGTATCTTTATGTAACCGAAATTTTGCACTTGCATTTTTATACACACGTTTCACCATGTCAATGTACACATCCTCGATGTCTGTTGATCTTAAAGAGTTGATGACTGCTGATGTTTTAATAGAGTCAAAGGCCTTCTCATAGTCAATAAATGCCACACACAATGGAAGTTCATATTCATGTGTTCTTTCAATTAATTCTCTTAATACTTGAATATGGTCCACTGTACTGAATCCACTTCGAAATCCAGCTTGTTCTCTTGGTTGAGCTGCATCTAATTTTTTCTGCAGGCGATGTGTTAGCACTTTTGTGAAGATTTTATAAATAGCAGGTAACAAGCTAATTGGTCGGTAATTTTTTAAATCCTCTTTATCACCTTTTTTATGCAAAAGAATTACTGTTGCAGAATCCCATTGGTTTGGTATGTTACCACTGTTGAGGCATTTGGTAAAGAATTTTGCAAGTATGTCTTCTACATGTTCTCCAGCTTCTTTTAAGATATCTAATGTAATACCATCATCACCAGGGGCTCTTCCTTTCTTCATGCTTTTTATTGCAAATGAAACTTCTTCTTTTAAGATTTTAGGAGCTGTTCCTTCGACTATTTCAATGTCTTCGTTTAATTCACTGTTACTTTCGTATAGATTTTTGTAGAATTCTTCAACTCTTCTAAGTATTTCTTCCCTATTTCTTGTTACGGTGCCATCCTCTCCTTTTAATGCAATGATGTGTTTCTTCCCAACAGATAAACTTCCTTTAACAACCCTAAGGCTCTTGTTATTTTCAATGGCTTCCTTTACTAGCTCACAGTTGAATTTTCTTATGTCTTCTTTCATGCTTTTGCGCAGAGTTTTACAAAGTTCTATGTACTCAATCCTGGAACTGGTATTTCCGTTTGCTTCAGAAGCAAGGGATCGTCCATTAAACGTCTGACTGCGCAAGGATCTTGCATCCTGCCATCACGTGTTGGATTGTCTCCGATGCCGCATGACAGTGTCTGCATTTGTCGCTTTCTATGTCTTTTCTCTGGATGAATTTCTGATTGTTCCTTGTTGCGATCACTTGGTCTTGGATGGCTAGCATGAATCCTTCTGTCTCTGGCTGGAGAGTGCCTTTGGCCAGCCAAGAATTTGATGCCTTTTTGTCAACGTGTGGTTGTTGCAGGTCATTGTAGTGCCTGCCATGTAATGGTTTTCCGGCCCAAGTTCTCAGTTTCTGTTCGTTGGCTGTTTCGAGGACACGCTCTTCGGTACTACACAGGTTTAGTGGCGTGTAATTTGCATCTGCTTGTATTATGGCTTGGATGAGTGGCGATCGGGGACTCTTCAACTGGAAGTATTGCCTCATGCTCTGGATCTGCTTGTCATGTAAGTCTTTGAGGTCCGCTTGTCCGCGTCCTCCTTCTTCCCGGGGTAGTGTTTGCCGTTCAATTGCCGTTGCAGGGTGTAGTTGTCCGGCTCTTCTCTGGATGGTTCTCATTTTCCGCTGGAGTTGTTCTAGTTCAGTGTTGGTCCATTTGATGATCGTATATATATTTATTTATTTATTTATTTATTTATTTATTTATTTATACGATATATATTGTTTCATGACCGAAATTTTAAGATTTATATAAATATTTAATACATGCATATTATTTAAATTATAAGTAGTTACTTGTTTGTATTAAAAATATGAGTTTCTGCCATATGTGTACTTATTTTGACTCTACCTGTACACACATCTTTATTTTCTTTATTTATAGATAACCACTATAATGTAGGCGTAAAATATCACGTAAGCTCATTTTTGCCCATTTTATACTCCCCCCTTCCACCTTGTAAGAAAAAATAAGCAAATGAACCCCCCTCCCCTCATGTTTACATAAAATTTTGGTTCTCAAATTGGTTAGTACCAATTTTTGAAATACTACAATGTATGTAATGCAAATTATATTACTTATTTTTGTTTTTAATTTTAATGTTGAATACTTACTTATAAGAATGTTATAATATTAAACTTATTTATGAATAGAAAATAATCAACAACAAATTTACAAAATCAACAACAAATTATCTCATTTAAAAAGTTAACATGCTATTAATTGCTATTTCGGTGGCATAATAAAATGTACTTGTATTTTTTTAGATATTTATGGTTCACATTTCTTATGATAAAAGGAAATTGTGTCTAATATATAAAGAGTGGATTTTATAAAATACATTTATTAAAAATAATACATTTATGATAATTTAAAAATATTAGGAGGCCACGGGGAGCCTATAGGGTCTCTCTAGGGGGAAAAAGCTTGACAGACACTGTTTTAAATAATTAAATATTTAACTGTGATTACTTTTATTCGATATTTGATATCTGCTACTGGCAGTGTGTCATGCTTTCAAATATTGCAGTTTTGTTAGTACGGTTATCACTTTGTGACTATGTGTTAGTTTTATTTTTTTGTGTCTTAAGTAAACATAGTTCAGACTCCCACCCCCTCCCCGTTGTCAGCAAAAATAAGCAAATCTCTCCCCCTCCCCCAAAGATGCTTACGTAATACTTGAACGGCCCCTAACGTAGACATTCTTTTCTAAACTTCCTTGAAAAACTGTGACTAAATAATTTATTTATGAATTACACATACGAGACTTGTCTCTGTAAGTTAATAATCTAATACTTACTAAGAAATTTACATAAAATTTCTCCTTAAAATCTCCATGTTATCCTAAATATTTTACGTTACAACGGAATTTCTTTGAAGGGAAAAATGACATAAACAGCAGCAACGAGTCAACTGTTAAGTACCTCAGCTTTAGTTTCAGCTGCTCCTTCTTCACATTAGAAATTTTTAAAGTAGGTAGACTTGAATTTTACTTCTGCGATTATTAGGCGGAAAATTCGAAGCAATTCCCATGAAATTCCTATCCCTATATTCTCAACGATTTAGTCCTTTTCGAGAACGAGAAATAAAAACGGTATTGGGCATCCCAACTTCTAACCAATTTTCTCACTAAAAACGTTAGCTTTAACTGCGGTAGTTTGGAGGAGAAAAGGAAGAAATTCCTGGCCATTGAAATCAAGGGAATTTCGAAAGAGAAGACACTAAAAAGTCTTTCTTGTGCCGGAACAAAGGGTGCCATTTTCTCACCCCCTTTACTCCCCTCTCGCAATTTCCCTTCGCAATAGAAACACCGAACGAAAAATCCCCAAACAAAGAGAGGGAATCCTGAATCTTTTGTTATTTGCTTAAAGGAATCGATGCCCATAGGGAGGATGAAATCATCCCTATTTTTCCCCTCGTCTCTTCTTCCATGTCATTGAGAATGAAACCGTTTCTCTGTCTAAGGCAAAAAAAATAACTTCTCACACACAGCCAGCGATTACGACTTCAGTTCTTCAATCTACTTATCTGCCAACTTTTGAAGGATATAAAAAATGCCTACGAAATACAGAAAACTCAATATCAAAATCGAAAGAAAGGTTTTTGACGCATTTGAGCAGACTGTTCATACATTGTTAGATCGAAAAATTGGACAAACGCTGCAGCATAGAAAGGAGAAAAGTGAAATGCAATAAACGTTGCTGAGGAAAACGTGTGTCTCATTTCTTTCTGTTATACATTGTGTGTATAAATTTCGTTTTAATTGCAGTGATTAAAATATGAGATCATTTAAAATATTGTGGTATAAATAAAATAATTTAATTACCTACGACTCTATGATTTTTTTACTTACTCTTGTTTGTGCTTTTTACTATGGTTATATGCGTATGTGTAGCCCATATAGGTAGCTTCTAATGTTCGGGAATAGGAGTTTGTTGAGTTGAAAATAAAAGATATTAATAAAAATAAAATACCAGAAGGAAAGAGATTAATGACGCATTAAAGGTAATTTCTTTTCTAAATTGAACCACAACCGCGCCAATTAATTTGTATGTCGGCAATTTAAAATAATATTGGCAGTTAATAATGAGAACACTCTAGTTCATAATCTCTTTATTCTATTTCTTATTCCATGCCCTACGTTTGATACTACCAGACTTATATTATACCTTTATAAGGTATTTTATTACTGTAATATATTATTACACTTCTCAAGGCTAACACATTGCCAAAAAATTGCCAACATGTATTGACCATTATTTAGCAATTGTCTTAACCCTAAGAATAGTAGTAATATCGTACATCTTTATATACAGAAAGGGAAAACGTTATTCCTCTCCTCGTTGGTCTAGCTGTTAAGGCAGTCCGGGTTCAACGAAGGGACCCTAGTTCGAATCTAGGACGACGACGATTTCTCGTTTTCTCCTATGCCATAAAAGCTCTAGTATGAGCTTCAATGTGGGTGTCATATTTATTAATCGGTGTTCTTACTTTTCGCAGAGACAGCACAATTTCCAAATGGTTGGATCACAGGGCGTCCGTGGAAGAGCGTTTTAAGAATTCGTGGGAGATTAAATGAGCTGAAAGGTTACGGCAGAAGCGTTTTACAGTTCAAACTAAAGTTGTACATGACCAGCAACTGCAAAATTTGGTGGAGTGAAAACAAAGAAAAAGAGGAAATTTTTCCGGGCTGGAGTTCAGCCAGCGACATCTCTATACGAACTAGAGCGTCTTACCAACTAGATTAGTGTTTCTCAACGGTTCGGCTGTGCATTAGCGTGCTTACTGCGTTAGTGGCCCTGGGCGAAACAGATTTTAGCGGCCCTCAAAAATGTTTCAGCCATGCCCGTATGCAGAAAGGGGGGGGGGTTCTTAGGGACCAGTCCCCCATCCCCTGAAACTATATATTTTTAATGGGATTTGGTCAAGGCCTTACATACTATGATTGCTTCAACATACGCTGTAAAATTTGTTTAACCTCTGAAATTAAATCTTCGCTACGGCAATGGTTTCAACGTAGTACAAAGATAAAAAAAATGACAGGGATTTTGCATTACGAAATGAAGTCCTTCAATGGGCCAAATGCAGAAGCTAAATAGAAGGAAGTCGAGTTAAATAAAAAATAGGCATTTCTGAACAAAGTTATATAGATATATATCAGTCACTTGGTATTTCCTGCTTAAATTCGATATTGTGGATAAACGAAAGGATTTATTTCGACCTACTGCCGCATTATAAACACGAAGAAAAACCAGTACAATGTAATTATAAATTTCTGCTTCTCAGAACTTTGCGATAAGTTCTTTTTTGTCGGAAACCAGTGGTCTCTGTAGCGGCTATAACGCCACTGCGATAAACGTGATAGCTTTTCATAGTCTCGAATGCTAAGGTATTTGACTAATAACGTGTATATTTATTTTAACCACCATTTAGAAGTTTCATCAACGTCATGGGAAATATAACGTCACACACAAAAGGTCAATTGATGAAATACTCTGGGAAGGTATATAAAGGCCGCTAAAAACTTATTTCTTGATGCTGGCACTGCATTGTTTAGCGGCCGTTGCCCCCTACCGGACCCTGGCATTAATTATACCGTGTCACGAGAGATTCTACTGGAATTTGTTGTTCTGATTTTCCAATCATTTTCCATGAATGAATGTATTTTATCGTGGAAATAATTTGAGGAGAATAATAGTCGTGAATGCGCCGAGAAGGTCAGATCCAGAACGCCTAAATAACATCTGTGTAGCAAATGACAGTGTCCAAGTCATGTATTTTTAAATATGCAAGTATTCTTGAACGATCTAGAATTTTCTGGCATCGAACCTATTTCGAATTCAAAAAGAGGCATACAGCTCATTGAGACGGGACACAAAAATTGCTTGCAAGTCGATTACAATAATGTGCTGTGCGTCATCTGTTCTTAAAGCTGAATGAAATAACATCAGCTAAAAGTACGTGAGACTAATCAGCGAGCAAGTACATCAGCAAAGTGTATATTAATAGACGGAGTGTACTGATATTCCTTATGATTAAGCTGCAATTAATCATTCATAGTTATGATAGTTTAATAAGGGAACTTTCAAATAATGGAAAAGTATTACGAGCCAATTTTTTGGGACCAGGCTCTAGTCTTACAGAAAATATTTTAATGTTCCACGGCCTCATAAAGGTTGAGAAAAGGGCTCATAAAGGTCTACTAAGAGACGTGAGAGACGACGGCCTTATATTTATTTGTTGAGTTATATAGATATCGTTTTAAACATGTCCGTCTCTGTGCATAGAACAGTGTGCGTACGAATTTAGGTTTGTTTTTCCATGTATCCAACATTCGTAGGACCGTTCTGCTATTATGCGCGTCCACAGCCTTATGCTCATAATAATTATATGTATATATCCTACATGATAATGTCCTACATGAATAATAATTCTACCGAATACTGTATTAGGTATTCTATTTAGGTACATCGGAATTAATGGTTACTGTAAATTCATAACGAGGTTGTTAGTAATTTTTTTCAAATGTATATGTATACAAAACGTAATGTAGTCTTACTAAATTAGTAAATTCCACCAAAAGCAACCAAAACTTTTGAGTAGACAAAAATATGCCAAATTTATCTTTTAAAAGAATTAAATTAAAAAAATCTGGAGCAAATAAAAATAATAAAATTAATAATAACCACATAGGATGGCCAATCACATTTTTCCTTACAGCAAATATAACAAAATAAGTATTTCAAGACAAAGAAAGTAATTAATTATTATATATACTCCGTCTGTCGCTCAGCTTTGATTTCTTTTGCAGGAGGCTTCTTTTTAATTAAATTGGTAAGATGGATGAAGAAAACGATGTACCGAAATTGTATGATTGAAAATTTGTCAATCCCGATTTCTTATCAGCCTAATTATCCGGGCCTATCCAGACGGAAATGCCAATCCTGAGAGTAGACATCACGGGGTAAATGAACAGTTAATTAATTTACAACGAACTTAAATTTTCTTCAAAAACGATTTAACTTTAATTTTTAATCAAATAGAAGACGTAAGAAGAAAATCTTAAAGTGTGTCTGCACCGATAATCTAATATTGAGTATAAAACTCTCCTTCACATGAGTTGATGAAATAGTCATAAAAAGACATTGTTATTATTGTTGACGTTAATATGACTGCCCCGTTTTCCATGGATTCAGGGTCTCACATGTAAACGCCATATATTTTAAAGTCGGAAATGCGTCGAAGAGAAAATCGCGTTTATGTGGAAAACTTGGAGTATTATTTATTCATAATATTAGCAAGACATGTAGTAGTACAAGGAAAGAAAGGAAATTCGCGTAAAAGACGCAGTTTCAGTAGTGAGGGTCGAAAGGTATCCGCGGTTCGTCGAGATAGGGAGTGCAGACAACGTCAGCAACGAAGATTAAACAGACTCATACCTCCGGTACGAAGATTTCGAGCTAGTGTGAAACAGTTGAAATCAAACAAAGGATGCCTTAAAAATGTTACATAAATTACCGAAGATACGCGAAAAAACGGAGTAACTCTAAATTAGCTGCAAAAATTTTTTCTTCAATAATTTCAGAATAAAATCTTAAATGCGAAAAGGAAAACTAAGAAGATAGAAGAAAAAGTAAGAAGAATGAGAAAAAAGAAAGGAGAGAGAGAAACAGGAAAACAGAGATGTTATAAAGGAGTTGGAAATTGTTCGAAAGTCCTAATTGTTCGACAGCTGGCATAGCACTTTGATTTGGTATAATTGGAGTAAGACCATTTAAGTGAGCTATCAAGCTGATAGTTTCGATTGGCGATAAATCCGACTAAACTGGAAGCCACTTGACTTAATAGAGCAATTTCCTTTAACACTGTTTTTTCGTAATTCGGATAGTCTCTTTTTAAGAGTTGAAAGTTTTAAGGTAAGCCTTCCGACTGCTGAAAAATTCACAGTAAATTAAAAACCTGAGCTGTAGTTAAGTAATTGAATCACGTATGCACGAGGTAAACAGCCTTCTAAGCGGTTAAAATTTACCAGATGAAACACTAAAGTATCGTTTGTTATTGCTTCAGAAATCTAGGATGGATTTATAGTCAAGAATTCATAAAACGATTTTCAGTGGGAAAAAAAATTAAAAGTTGCTATTTGTGCAAAAACTTGAAAACAAAAATTAAAAATATTTTAACATATAATTTTGTCCAACTTTCTCAACGTCTTCTAGCGTAATCAACATATAATATCATACTTGCATTACTGATATTATTTAAATTATGCATGATGTATTACTCGCAAAGAAAACAATGCTTTTATTGATCCCTGGCAGAGAACGAGCCCATAAGCTCTTGTTTTCTGGTCAACTGCTTCACCATTAAGCTGCAGGTATCATATATTCTTCCTCTTGCGAAAGTATATAAGGCGATGCTAGAGACAAGTTCGACAAAAGGGCAGAACTTGAACTGGTCTTAAGACCAAAGCCACGGAAGCTAAACTTCCGATAGGAGAGACTAGCGCTAATATTTATTAAAGTCAAACAGCTGCCACCATAGACGATGATATGGTAATGTAAGATGACAAAGTACTCGAAAAGGAAAGATTGCTTTTATCGATACCTGGTGGGACACGAACCTACAATCTGTTGATTGCCGGTCAAGTGCTTTACTATTAAGCTACAGGCGCCTGACGTTATTCCCCTTGGGAAGTATGTAAGGCGTTACCATGCACAAGTTCGACAATTGAGCGTTTGGCTTCTTGTCGCTTTGTTTTAAAAAGCAGTCCAAGCACTGCCTATTGTCGAACCTGGTTATAGTAACGCTTTATATATTCTAGCAAGGTAAAGACTGTCTGACGCCTGCAGCATAATGATAAAGCACTTAACCGGCAATCAAATGATTGTAGGTTCGTGTGCTACATGGGGTTGATGACTCATTTATTTTCCTTGTGGGTTATTCGCTATCTAATATTACCATGTCATGGGTTATGATGATAATTGTTCGATTTTATTAAATACCTGTTGTAGATAATATTTTGTGTAAATGCAGTACTCATTGAAAACAATATAATAATATAATAAAGTAAAAATATGCAAAAACAAAAAATGGTTTAGAACGGATTAGGAAACAAATTACCTAGATGAACTGCTTAATA
This sequence comes from Dysdera silvatica, assembly GCA_006491805.2. Taxonomy (NCBI): domain Eukaryota; kingdom Metazoa; phylum Arthropoda; class Arachnida; order Araneae; family Dysderidae; genus Dysdera; species Dysdera silvatica. The sequence continues at coordinate 81,301,170 of QLNU02003225.1, read as the reverse complement.
TACTTGCCATTTATGGAAGATCTACATCCGAATTTATATATTAAAGAAATTTGCAAATTTTTAGTACACTTCTAATTATTACAAAAATGTAAATTTTTATACGAAAAGATAATTAAAATTTAATATGAAAAATTTTTATAATAACATTCTCCTCCTATTTGAACAGTTGCAATATTATTGACATGAAACATTGGAATTACCATAACCTGGAGCGTTATAATTTTTTTTTTTTCGGTAATTCGAACTAATTTGAACGGAGACATGTTCGGCTCGTCAAATTTTCGGAATAACTAAAATATTTGCTAAAGAATTTACTGCAAGCTATAATTGTTTTAACTTATATATTTGTGTGTGTGTGTTTTACTGTGCAGACGTAACAGACAACAGACGATGAAGAGATGACAACAAGTTTACTCTTCCTTGATTGGAAATTTCAATTCGTTGGCAACACACACTGCTCTTCATATTTACGTCTTCTCAATCAGCTGCAGCTTAATGCGACCGAAAACAAAATTCGGATTAATTGAATTTTCAACTTAGAATAGTTCGGATTAAGAAGACTGCACCGTATATAGCCATAATTTTAGCTAATGATGACCTCTACGTAAAATATTTTAATGCTTTGAAATTTCCATCTAAATTTCCACGGGTTTTTTTTGGGTTTTTTTTTTGTGGTTGTATGGCTCAAGAACTAGGTACAGACGCTTTTGAAAATAAGCTCGCCACCTTTATTATTAAAAGAAAGGAGTGGAAGATGTCGCCATTGTGCATTGACCTTAGACGGAGAAGAAGAGCAACATGAGTGGTAAGTAAAGGTTGAAATGATAAGGAATAAATCCCATTGGATTTATTAAGCCCGCCAATAACATAAAGCTTTCTGATTAGCCAATGAGAATAAAAACGCTGGAAATGAAGTGTGTAGAAGTAGCAGAGAGGGGTAGGCCAGCGTGCAGGCCGACCGAGCCTGTGAGAGGCTGGGCTATATGCCTAATTATTATTTTAATTCCGATATACATTACGCACCGTTATTAACCTCCTAAATTTGGTAATAGCTTTTCAATAATATTCGTTGAACACTGGTGACCTTATCCATGATCATCACCTATGTCATCATCATCATCATATTCAACCATTATCTATCCACTGCTGGATGAAGGTCTCTCCAAATGCTTTCCACACAAGTCTATCCTGAGCAATTCGCTTCCACGTCACCCCAACCTGTTTTCTTATTTCATCCACCCATCTAGTTTGAGGACGTTTTCTAGGTCTTCGGTGGTCTCTTGGAATCCAGTTCAGAATTTCTGTTGTCCATCGTTGATCAGTTCTTCTTGCAATATGCCCAGCCCATCGCCATTTCAGCCCTTTTACTTTAACAATGATGTCCTCTACTCTAGTTTGCTCTCTCACCCAAGTGTTTCTTTTTCGATCTCTCCTAGTTATTCCAAGCATGCACCTCTCCATGCTCCTTTGCGTTGTCTGTAACTTTCGTATTGCTCCAACTGTTAGACTCCATGTCTCTGATCCATAAGAGAGGACTGGCAATACACACTGGTTGAAGACCTTTCTTTTTAGACACAAAGGCAATTTCCCCTTCAGGATAAAACTGTTTCTTCCAAATGCACTCCAGCCAAGTTTAATACGTCTGTTGAGTTCTTTCATAATGTTGCCATCCATTGAAATCAGCTGGCCAAGGTAAATATATGAATCAGCAATTTCTAGCTCAATGTTGTCAACTTGTATTTTTGTTTCCTCTACAAAATTATTGAACATGATCTTAGTTTTTTGTAGGTTCATCTTGAGTCCAACTTCTTCACTTCTAGTTGAGAGCTCTTGTACCATGTCTTGGAGTTCTAATGGGTCCGTTGAAAAAATAACAATGTCATCAGCAAACCGCAGATGATTTAAATATTCACCATTTATTTTTATTCCCTTGTTATTCCAATTTATCAGCTGAAAAATCATCTGTAAAGCTGAAGTAAAAAGTTTTGGAGAAATGGTATCTCCCTGCCTCACCCCTTTGCCAAGTTTGATAGTTTTGGTATCTTTATGTAACCGAAATTTTGCACTTGCATTTTTATACACACGTTTCACCATGTCAATGTACACATCCTCAATGTCTGTTGATCTTAAAGAGTTGATGACTGCTGATGTTTTTATAGAGTCAAAGGCCTTCTCATAGTCAATAAATGCAACACACAATGGAAGTTCATATTCATGTGTTCTTTCAATTAATTCTCTTAATACTTGAATATGGTCCACTGTACTGAATCCACTTCGAAATCCAGCTTGTTCTCTTGGTTGAGCTGCATCTAATTTTTTCTGCAGGCGATGTGTTAGCACTTTTGTGAAGATTTTATAAATAGCAGGTAACAAGCTAATTGGTCGGTAATTTTTCAAATCCTCTTTATCACCTTTTTTATGCAAAAGAATTACTGTTGCAGAATCCCATTGGTTTGGTATGTTACCGCTGTTAAGACATTTGGTAAAGAATTTTGCAAGTATGTCTTCTACATATTCTCCAGCTTCTTTTAGGATATCTAATGTAATACCATCATCACCAGGGGCTCTTCCTTTCTTCATATTTTTTATTGCAAATGAAACTTCTTCTTTTAAGATTTTAGGAGCTGTTCCTTCGACTATCTCAGAGTCTTCGTTTAATCCACTGTTACTTTCATATAGTTTTTTGTAGAATTCTTCAACTCTTCTAAGTATTTCTTCCCTATTTCTTGTTACGGTGCCATCCTCTCCTTTTAATGCAATGATGTGTTTCTTCCCAACAGATAAACTTCCTTTAACAACCCTAAGGCTCTTGTTATTTTCAATGGCTTTCCTTACTAGCTCACAGTTGAATTTTCTTATGTCTTCTTTCATGCTTTTGCGCAGAGTTTTACAAAGTTCTATGTACTCAATCCTGGAACTGGTATTTTGATTGTCCACCTTCATATCTCTTCGCCTTTTCATGAGCTGTTTCGTCTTCTCAGATAATTTGCTATTGTGCTTTTTACAGGTTACACCACCAATTTCCCCAGCAGTTTCAATTATTGTCTTAACAATGTTTTCATTTGCTTCTGAGATGTCAACTTCTTCAATAAGTCCTTCCAGTGCAGAAAAGCGATTTTTTAATTCCAACTTGAATGCCTCGGTATTTACTTTCAGTTTCATTAGATCCACCCTCTTACTTACTTGTTTCCTAATGAGCTTCTGTCGTTCTAATTTAGTATTTAAGTGACTTTACATCTCACCATTCGATGATCACTTCCAGTATTAAATCTATTACATATGTACCGAATGATTTATAGTAATAAATCAGCATTACTCCAGAAATAATAATCGGCCACGTCTCAATGGTTTTTTACGTTAATTTCTTCGTAGAATTTTATGGAAGCCCACAGCTAGAGCCGTCCATCTAGACAACATTGGTATAACAGAAGTTGAGATCAACACAACATATATTACGGAAGTAAATACAAGGAAAACTTCAATTCGAAGAGGATGGATCTTTCATAAGAGAGGTTTACGTAGTCTACAAGAAGGGGTTCTCCACTACGGAAGCCAGGCATCGGGACAACGCCTCCAAGCAAGGAAGGCCTTGAAGTATTCGCTGCTCGAAAAAGAAGGAAAGATATGTGTGCGCGTATTTTGCATTTAAAGGACTGCAAAAGAATTATCACGGAAGAGGAAAGTGTTTAAAGACCGCCTGTGTGCTTAAAAGAAGGAAATAATGAAGATCAATGTTGTAAACTTGGATGGTGTTAACCCTTAGAAGCCTTATTTTCCAAATTAAATTTAAAAATGTATTTATTGCAGTAGCCAGATAAAGGGAAAAATAAATATCACAATACTTATTTTATATATTTATTTAAAAAAAAAGCAGGTATAAATTTTGATACTTTAGACATTAAGGCCATAATCTGACTTTATATTTATAATTATATTTATTATATTTTGTCGTAATTATAAATATATATATATATTATTATATATTATATACTATTAAATATTATATAAATTATTAAATATTATATAAATTATTATCATTAAATATTATATAAATTATTATTATTAAAGGTTATATAAATTATTATAATTAAGTATTATATAAATAATTATATTTATAATTATATATATATATATTATTAGGTTTGATACCGACTAAATGTCCGGTATCAAATTTCAAACTTAGGGCATTTAAAGGTTAAAGTAATTCGCGCTTTAAAAAGCGGGGCAAGAAAAAAAAAGAAGATTGTGCTTTAAATTTAACGTTCCAATGCTCTGTGGAACGCGGTTTAATATATATATATATATGTGTTGTAAATAAGTTATGATAAATATATGTCTACATGGTTAAGGTATGGTACTATGAATATTATGATGAATATTTAATTAAGTTAAAACTGAAAGAAATATAGTTAAGAAATTTATATAAAGTGTATAATTGATATTTATATACAAATTGAAACTTGCTCCAAGTGTAAAAAGGAGTGCCAAATCCATTATACCCGCAAGGCTAAGGAATAGAAATATTAGACCGGTTGGTCGATTTAAGAATGTTGACGATACCATAGAAAAGGTTATAAGAGACACTGTTTCGGAAAGGTCAAAGAATGATCATATTTCCCTTCCATCAGAATCAAGTGGGAGTCGAGCATCAACAAGCTCTAGAGACAATTCAGGAAATTGATCATCACGGAAAGTAACGCTAGCTCAACCTGAAATTAGGAAATTGGAAATTGAGGCGGAAAATGGGCATAGAAAAATGGACCACGAATTTAAAATATCACAAATAAATCAATAGGGATATGAATTTAGATCAGAAGACATTAGAAACAATTTTGAAAGTAGAACAGAGGCAATCCGCAAGTGTGCACCAAAAATACCGGAAGTTGCAAAACAGTTACCTTTATATTTACTTACGTTAGGGAAGCTTTTCAGTTCTTTCAATGTCACAAAAAGCGAGAGAGGGTCCATGATTTTACCGTTATTGGGAAGATGGGGTGAGGTCGTACTTGGACAGTTATCTACCAATGAGTTACAGGACTATAAGAAAATAAAATCCCGATTTTTATAATGTGCAAGCTTATCGGCTACTGAGTATCTACATAAATTTAAAACTCTTAGTAAAAGTCCAAAAGAAAATTACGGTGAGTTTTTGAGTAAGTTAACTTCATCATTTAAATATTATCAACAGGCTAGGAAAGGCAAATCATGGGAGGACTTGACAGACTTAACGATAAGAGATCAATTTAAAATGAGTTTGAGTACACAATGCTTGCAATGTATAAATCTTAAAAAAAGCGAACGATCTTTGAAATCGGAGGAGATTGCAGCTTCTAAATTTGGTGATAGCGTGGCAATAATATTCACTGAACATTAGTGTTCTTATCTATGATTATCATCTATGTACCGAATTATTTATAGTAATAAATTAGCACTACTCCAGAAATAATAGTCGCCCACGGCTCAATGGTTTTTACGTTGATTCGTTCGTAGAATTTTATGGAAGCCCACAGCTACAGCCGTCCATACCACAGTGGTCATGCTGCGCCGGAGCCTATTTTTT
>QLNU02003225.1:81232965-81278533 GCA_006491805.2 Dysdera silvatica | reverse complement strand
AATGAAGGATCGCGCTCTGCTTGTGAAGCTCTTTTACAAGAACGGTGACTGTGCGCCAGTAGCTCTAACGAAGTTCAGGACAGTAAAGGGTATGAAAAAAGGTTGTGGTCTAATGCCTACCAAGGGTTTGGAGAAAATGATTAAGAAATTCGAAGAGACAGGTTCTTTTGAAGTGAAATCTGCCAGAGGGAGGAAACCAATTACTTCGACGTCAGTAGAAGATGTGCTCACAGCATTCCAGGAAAAGACGAGCAGCGGTGTGCGAACGTGCAGTGCACGGGGAATTGCTTGAACTTTGGACATATCTGTGAGCACGGTGCATAAAATTGTACGAAACATCCTGTATTGCTATCCATACAAAATTACCCATGTTCAGGAGTTGCTTCTTGCTGACCTGCCAGTAAGACACACTTTTGCTCTAGAATTTCTTGCTCGCATGGAATTGGACAATGAATGGCCATGGAACATTTCGTGGATCGACGAAGCCCATTTCCATCTCCAAGGACATGTCAATACTCAGAATTGCAGAATATGGGCAATGGCAAATCCGTTCTCACATGAACCAGCATCTTTTCATTCTGCAAAGGTAACTTTGTGGTGCTGGTTGACACCATTGTTTATCGTAGGGCCATTTTTTTTCGAGGAGATGGGTCGTGCGGGTCCTGTTACCTGTACCGTCAATGGTAAACGCTATGAGAGTCTTTTGCGCAACCATGTCATTCCAACACTTCAACAGCGTGCGTGTGTGGGTAGCATCATTTTTATGCAAGATATGGAACAGTGCCACAACTGTTGAATGACTTGGAAGTCATTTTTTCAGTGAAAAAAAAAGAAAACGATACAGTCATGCACATTGAACAGTACAGTTGGTTTAACATGCAACTTATGCCATAGCCGTAGTATTGCGATTCAAATGTCACTTGTAGCCGAACCCATTTACGCTATGACACTTAAAGCGCCATCTATTGCTAAAATTTAGAACTATTTTTTTTCTAATTCCATACCATTTCCTCCTCCTTCGAGTATATTCAGTTCAAATTTCATGTAATTTTGAGCAGTGGTTCTTTTTTCTACAGCTTTTTGAAAGTTGAACTTTAATTATAATCACCCTGTATTACACTAAAATCATTCTCATATTCGATATCTGCAAAGTACAGTACCCGTACATAATATTAAAAAAATTTCAAACATTACTATTAATTCTAAAACAAATTACAAACAATACTATTAATTCTACAACAAATCCGAAACAATATTATTAATTCTACAACAAATCCGAAACAATATTATTAATTCTATAACTAATTAGACATATAATTATTTCTACAGCAAATTAGAAATAATATTATTAATTTTACAACAAATCATAAAAACAATAATTTTCCTGTAAACTTGTATCCAGGTGCTTTTTAGAACATTCTTAAAACTGCGGGTAACAAAGAAATATCTTTGTAGCTTTAAAAAGTTATAAATTTCCACTGTTTCAACTGAAGTTTCCTACAGTTTTCCTTTGTAGCGATTTAGGCTTCAAATCGATACTCGAAAACTATTCATCGTTAATCTCGGATTCACCAATCATATTAATAAATTATTCCTCTTTCTACGGGCTTGTTCGGCATGGGGACCATTAATAGCACATGCTCGAAAGACTACGCTGACGTAAGTGGGTTAAGAGGACCTCAATAACCATACATCAAATTATCCAACGCGCAATTGGAAACGGAATATTTCAGGAAAGACTTTAGCTTTGGCTAGATCCCACGTAGAATTTCCAAATGGATGTTTATCTGCGCGACATCGTACAATAATATATATATATATATTTTGTTCCATGGAGAAAGAGAAGATAGGGACACGTTATACCTGGACAAGCAGTTTTCCTCAGGGATTAGGAAATCTGTTGCTTTGGAATTCAAACTTAAGGATAAGGAATAATAGAAAAAACGATAAGCGCTTGGTATCAACAAACCATGGACATATTACTATGATATATTTTCTTTAGGCGTTTAATTCCGAGTGTAATCCATCTGATCAACTAATACACAAGTATCAAGGAATATTAAATATTGATTTTAATCTATCCGGAGCACACAGTAACAACAAACACACACTAAATGCAAATAAATTCAATCTAAACGGCCGGTAGTCGCAGTATTACTTGATAAATCGCTAGCAGGGAAAAGAAAGATTTCGTGCGCCCGATGGGATATGATCTCATAACCTTTTTATTGCCGGTGAAATGCTCTACCCATTGAGCTACGGGCAGCTATCCGACTCTTCTCTGAAAACGAATATAAAGCTTCACGACGAACAAAGTAGTGAATAGTGAATGAGACCGCACCATTATTCGCTTACTTCTTCGTCTATTCCACTCTTGTTTGTCTCATGATTTCGAGAGAGTTCTGTAACTGGATTCCTACGATGTAGACGTTATTCTGTCAGCTGCTTGGCGTTGCAATCATTTCGCAAAATGTTAACTCATGAATAAATTTGAGTATATCCTTCTACCAATAAAGATGCAGTATTTTATTCGTCTCCGGACCGCTTTTTAATTTATCCGCAGGAGAGTATAGCAATCAAGTAATACTACTCTCGTCGGCCTTTCAGATGAAATTATTTATTATACTATAATTTTTGCCACCCACGTATTAATTAGCTCAAACTAGAGCTTATGTAATTTTGGAGAAAAAGAGACGCTTTCCCCATCCTGGATTCGAACCAGGGTCCCTCCGTTTAGCCCGGAGTGTCTTGGACCGCTAGACGAATGAGGACAGGAAACAACGCTCTCTTTCTCCGTATGTAAAGGTGTTAAGGTATTATTACATTCACCATCAATAGTTTTCGTAGCTAGGACCTCTGTTTCCTTTGAATCTGTCGCGTGTAGGTGTGTCTGAATGTTGGAAAAGTTGTCAGGGCACGCAGCATGGTATTTTCAGGATTTGAATCTGTTGCAGGTGGTTTAAAAAGCGTTCCAGGTACAGCACCACTATTCACTAGCTTGTCAGTTGTAAGGCTTTATTTTCGCTCGCAGTGGTGGAGTTCCATAGCTGTCCGTAGCTCGATGGGTAGAGTAATTCACCGGCAACGAAGAGGTTATGTGACCATACCCCACAGGACGCATGGAATTTTTCTTTACTCTGTGATTGATTTATCAAGTAAACACACGCACAATCAAAAATGAAGAAAGCACAAAAATGAATCTTATTTAAATGCCATCAAAATATTGCTACATAAATACTGTACCGCTAAATCTTACACCAAACTAACCAAATCGGTCAAAATGAATATCAGAACCAAGGATTGGATGGAAATAAAATCGAAGTTTGCGTGTATGAGTTCTACGTCACATGAATGGCGTGATATTCTGCGCCGGCACATAAAGTTTACCTTAGGAATTCGAACCGCCTAAGGAATTAAACCACGAACTACCTTGTCCAGTTAGTCAGTAAGCAGTTTTCGTTTTTATCACGGTTGTGAGTCGAACACGGGATCAGCTCACACTGAGAGGAAGCGGAATCACTACACCACCACGGGGAGTAGAAATCGAAGTAGAAAGAGTAAAATAGGTGGAATGTGTAAAATGAATGGAGATAAAATAAAGAAAGAAAATCACCACCAAGGGACATCATCAAGGGAGACATCCTCCACCGATAAATATGTTCAATCCAGTAAAATGCTTCTGTGTTAGCTCTGGCATTTGCAAAATAAAAGAAAAGAGCTCTGGTCCTCCGACGTAATACTAAATTAAAATCAAATATGAAGGTAAAATATTAAAACTAACAATTCATGATAAGATTGATTTCTAGTTACAAATCTAATCTGCGCAGTACTATATAAAATTATCTTGCATAACATTTCATGTAGATTTTGGGTTTGTTTTTGTCCGCTTTGCTTCGTCTCCTGGAAAACTTGTCGGGTTCTGGTATGACGTTATTCGAGGAATATTTCACTGAAATATGGTCAGTTGTTACTTCATTTTTGATTGTCTGTTTTTACCGTGTGATTCAAATTGTTCAAAATCACTATTCGGTGTTTTTCGATTATTATGTATTATATATATTAGTTGCTTTTAAGTGGCATTGAAAAATGTTTTCATTTCTTTAATTCATGATTTGGAAACAATGGAAGGAACTAAAAGGGGGTGGTAAAAGATGTCAAATAAGCCATATTTGGAAAATTTCTATGTCCACAAACAAGCCAGTTTGGCTATAGAACTTAACTACTGTTGGCGTCCATCTCATTGTTACGTAGGCTATTGTGGTAATAAAAAATTGCTAAAGCATAATTTAAGTGATTGAGCTAATAATACAGCAGAGACAAAAAAATTCGGAATTCCGTTTTCTGATTTTGATCTGTGTTACTGTTTAGTGAAAATAAGCCTAAAACTGCCTTTTTTAGCACACTAGAAAAGAGTTGTGAACTGCCAAGTATGTGTAACAGGTGAAGAACATCAAAAGAAACATTTTTTGTTCAATGCCCGTTAATTAGCCTTTCAATGCCCGTTAATTAGCCCCATCAAAAATTAGCCGTTTGGCACTGAACAAATAAATCAAGCGTACATTAGGAAACGAACTTCCCAAACCTTGAAACGAGAAAATTCTTGAAAACTCTTCTCGCTGTTATAAAAAATTAGTAAACAGTTTATACAACGTCCGTAAAAATTCTCGAACGCTTTTTTAAGGCAATGAATTACATTGAGACCATGTCTTCAATGCATTAATTATTTAACGATGAAAATTAAATGAACGCAGATGCTGCAAAACAAAGTAAGTAAAAACATATATACTTTTTTTTTATCAAATCAAACTAGGTTAAGGCAATTTTGAGACTGACTGCTAACGCAAATCCTTTGTATTAAGGTTTTTTAACATATTGTACTGAATTTCAAGTGGTTATATGTTATTCATTAAATGTTAAGCGAATTCAAAGCCAAATATTATTATATATATGTTACATGCACGTATATTAGTTATAAAGACTGTATTTTCAAAATTTTAAATTCCAAAATGGATTTAGTGAGCATTTTCTTCGGTCCGACGTTCAAGTTTCTCGTTATACTTGGGTCTTACTGTATATAACTGTGTGTATGTGAGCATGTACGTTTGCATATTTTTTTTTCATAAGGAAAACAGAATCTTAATTTTGCTATATACCTTATTTCTTTAGTTGTCTACAAAAAAATCGCACAAAGAGTATGTTTCATTGGTTTATTCGTATAATCAAATTAAAATAGAAAACCACAAAGAAAAAAGAATCATTAATTGAACTCCAATACTTTTGTCTTTATATTTTCCCATTATTTATAGGAAAAAAAATGAATACCTTTTCCTGTTTTCATGCCTTTGTTTTGCAGTTTTTATAGAGTCCTTTGCGAGGATTTAAATGACGTAAAACAATGCCGGTAATTGAATAAAAAGGGGCCACAAAATAAAATGCTTAATTAATTCCGCCTTTAGTTCAATTTTAAAGGCGAACATTGATATTTCGTTTGTTACTTTTTTTCTAATTTGCAAACTACTTTTTTGGTTGAAATTTTCACGCAAATTTCCAAGAACAATGACTTCTCCCCTTCACAAAGCCAATAAAGGAAATGCATAAATTTGTTTAATTTACTAAAAATAGAAATTTATGAGCTAAAAGCAGATGAAAATATGCATTTTAAATCTATTTTTAAAAAAATGCTCTAAACCATCTTGAATAATTTAAAAATATATACACATATGCGTAACATATTCTTGTCCCGATTAATAATCAGTGCAAAACATCATTAGCCGCATATTCTTTGTGGTAACCCCAAACCACCTGCCTTAACTATTTTTAATAATAAATTGCAGCTTATAAATATAATGGCAAAATACTCGAGGAACCAGAAATTGGGCCTTGCGATGTCACCGTCAACAAGGAAGCACAACCATTCATTGAAATATTCATACAGGAAAAGAAATAAGAAAGGAAGAAGAAGAAGAAATATAAAAAATAAAAGAAAATGGTAAGAAAAAAATTATACGTAAAACACGTCGTGCCTATATTTTATGGCGCAAGGACCACTGCGATCATGTTGCGCTATTGCCTGTAATTTTTCGATTAATCCAAGTTAATCGATTAGCTCAAGCTAATCGATTAACAGAGGTTAATAGATTAACCCAAGTTTATCGATTAATGCAATTTAATCGATTAATACAAGTTAAACCTTAACCATGGCTCTGTTGGAGAATATCGGTATGAGGAGTGGTGAGTGAAGGCGGTTGGGACAGACTTAAATCCTTCATTTTATTGGTTGTTCGTTATTTTCGGAAGCACTTAGGGAAAATGTTTAAAACATTTAACTGTCGCTGTTTTCTTTTATTCTTGGGATTCATTCAATTCTTACATTTATATTTATTTTAAATAGGGATTTTCGTCGGTTTTCATCGCTTCTTCAGGCTCAATATCTCTTGTCATTTCGTAGGCTCCAGCAGAATGATAGAGCCGCTTTATAGTTTTGTGTAACGCTTTTTGCTTGCTTCTGGCAGTTTTAGAAGTAGTTTTCGTGTTTCTGGTAATCCAGTGACGTCATCCGGTTGTCTTGAATATTTCTGTACGTGTTTTTCAAATAACTTTATCGTGGAAAACATATGTATTTATTGTGACCGATCGATTCTTCGATCCTTCCTTCCTCCCTTCTTTCCTTTCTTCCTCCCTTCCATTTTTCCTTCCTTCCTTGTCTCGCGTGCTAAACAATAAAAACTATACCAGTATTCCTAGCTTAATTTTTTAAGTGGCAACATAACACCAAATGTAACTCGTATGTCAAAATAAAGGTTTCTTAAATTACTTGGTAACCCGTCTCGTTAGCGTTTTCACGACTTATTTTTAGTGCGTAAATTATTGTTCCGGCAATAATTAGTGATTTATTTTAAAATCCTGATGTCAGCATGGATAGCCAATGAAAATAGGGATTCAAGTCTGTCCCGACCGCTTCGTGGTAAGTGCATATTGCAGTATTAACTGCTATTCAAAATGTACCCTGCAACGCCAGCAATGGGTAGCAGTGCAGAGAACGTGGCTCAGACGGGTCAAGCCCCCAGTGGACAGCAAGTCAAAGGAAAAACTATTTAATGTTATATCACATGATGAGCCATTAAGCTAATAAATTCCCTGTACACTATGTAAATAAATTACAAACTCACCGGTAAAACATAAATAACTTATGATTGCAATAAGCGTTTGATATAAATTTATGCAAACGACGTACCAACGGTGATTACATAATATATAGGCTAACACTTGAAATTTTTGAAAATGCTGAAAAAATTTACCACCTGTAAAGAAAATATAAACTCAACATGTAAATTCACGAACTGCGAGCCTGTTAACTAATTTGCACATGTGTAGTTTTATACACATCATATGATACATGTAGGCTATCATATGGATCCAATGTTGTGATGAAAATTGCGTTTTGTGAGTATGCATTGAGGAAAAGAACTAAATGAAAAGGATGTCAGAAAAATATATTTGCCGTATGGCAAGAGGCTGTCAACAAGAGGAATATCCCCTAAGATAGGGAGCTCGCAAACTTCTGTGCAAAATGTCATCAAAAAGGTTGATGATTATTTAACCAAAAAAAGTCAGGTAGACCACCAAAACTGCTACCCGGGAACCACAGGCACGTTTAAATACTTGCCACTTATGAGCGTGTCTCTACTTGTGAAATTTCACGTGTACTATCAACACCTGTATCCCACCGAACTGTGCGGAAATTTTTAAATGTAAATTTGAACGTAAAGTTCAGGAAAATAAAAGCAAACCGAAACTTACTACTAGTCATAAGTTAAATTGGCTCGATTGGTGTAAAAAAAGCTGTGAAATGGCATCATGAGTGGAATCAAATTTCTAAATGAAAAACGTTCTGTCTGAATGGCCCTGATGGATATTCGTCATATCGGCATGATCTACGCACTCAGTCAAAGATAAGACTGAGTAGACCGCAAGGAGGCGGCGGAGTGATGGCGTGGAGAACATTCGAAGCAGGAGGAAAAGCAGACATCGTATTCCTTCGGGGCACTATGAACTCCAAATATATCAGGAATTAATGTATGATCTCTTAATCCCATCTGGGCCTCTTTTAGGCTATCCGAATTAAAAGTACCAATAGGACAATGCCAGTGTACATTCATCAATGTCAACCAAGAAGTGGTTTGAACGGGAAAAGGTTGATGTCATTCCATGGCCCTCGCGTTCTCCAGACCTGAATCCAGTTGAAAATGTGTGGGGTTTTATGGCAAAAGCTGTATATGTGCGAAGTAATCAATATCATCATGTAAATGGTCTCCAAATAACGATTTCGAATGCCTGGGACAATATAGAATTAAATGTCTTCCACATCAAACAATGCCTGACAGAATGATACATATTACTGAAAAGCAAGGAGAACCGACTTGCTATTAATTTCTGATTTCCTGAAATTTTCCACATTGAATTTATGTTTCTTTACAGGTTGTAAATGATTATTTTTTTCACGAACAAAATTGTTCACCATTTTCAAAAGTTGTAATTGGTATATATATAATCACCGTTGGTATATTACATGCATAAATTTATATCAAATGCTTGTTGCAATCGTAAGTTATCTGTGCTTTATGGGTGAGTTTATAATTTATTTACATAGCGCATTTGTGTGCGGTTATGTCCGTGCCCAAGGGCTAAAAAAAAGGGAGAAAAATATGTCTTTCTCTTCTTAGAATTGATTTCGGTATCGAGAGTATGCAATTTTATTTTCAATGAAGAAGTATATTTCAATAAAATCTATGCTTTTATGTATATTTCAACGAAACCTATGCTAGCGTATATTTCAATAAAAATCCCAACTATATGCAACGTATTTGTTTTGGATCTAAAGTGCACTTTTACAATGTGGCGAATCTGGTGCCTGCTTCAGATTTATTTTCCTTACAATTAACCTTTAGTAAGCAAAAGGTTACAATACGTAAGTAAAGGTCCCTATGAATACTAAAAAGAATACAAATTGATGCTCACAGACATTTACTAAATTGTAAAGTTGTTACATCAAAGCAATGTTCGAGAACAACACCAGTAAAATGATCAATCTCGTCAGATAGATTGACTTAACCCAAGTCTTCCCTCACAGGCCTCTCAGGAACAGTTGTACAAAAATTCTAAACTAGAAAATATTAAATAAGTTTGAAGAACAAAAAATCTGACGTATAATACGTATTAACCTATTTAGGTTTAAATGTTCTTAACTTGGATTGTCCAATCCATAGCTAGTTCAAACACTCAACGAGAGTACACATCCTTGGGTTGTTCAAGAATGCCATCTAGGTTCCTTGGCGTCAGACATACCTTCTACCAATTGGCACCCACAAGAACTTCGTAAATATACAACAAAATATCCACTGAAATTCACGAGCTCATAACTGAACCATAACCAACAATACTCTAAACTTACAATTAATTAATATAATAAGTATTTACAAGCTCTAGTAGAACCAAATTGAAAGTTAAAACTCTTTTTGCGCTCTACTCTCTAACTAGATATTGGCAATCACCGATTGGAGATAAATAAGCCTCTTTGATTGGATATTCTTAAATAATAAAAAGCAATCAATAATCAACCCTAACAATTATTCAAAAATTAATTTATTAAGGTTAGTTATCAACTATTCGACCAGAAAGAGATAGATAGGCACAGAGATAGTAATAAATGAAAGTACATCACCCGATAGTCCGTGGCTTGTCTATTTCAATCCGCAGGAACGTCCTTAGAAAACGTCTCAATATTAGAACGAGATCATTGAAATCTAACCTCCTTGGGTTCACCCAATCAGAATTCTGTATTTTCAGAGGTTGACAATCAATATTAAGCTCTCCGTAACTTCCTCAGCATTATGCTCGTCAGCAGGTCTCTGCAAATAAATATCTGTTTAATTATCCTGGATTTGCATCAATTTAATTCGTCTTATCCTTGCGTCTTAAATTCAAGCGACTCTCACTTTTTCACAGCTTATGGCTCCGCTCTTGCATGTCGTTGCAATCACTCTGTCTACTTGCTCGAAACGGCTAGCGACACCCAGCAGATTCTTAAATCTGAAGAGTAACTAAATCTAACAGAGAAATAAAAATTAAACCTAAAAATGAGATGAGGGATGAGAGATGAGCGCTTTTCTGTGTGCGTTGCTAGAATACACACATACTTTCAGAAGAATTTAAACTAATTAATAGAAACGTCTACAAACGTGATGCCACATGAAACTTACGCCTCCAAGATAAACTAGTTATACACAGAGCGGTAGTGTTGACTTAATATTTCATAGTAACATAATTAAAAGCACTAATATATATTACATATAGCGGCTGCAACGTTCTTGAATAACTCTAAAACAAACCTTTACTAAATAACAATTGAATTTATTTTTAGAATAACGTTTATCATAGTTTTATTGCGAAATTACCGCATTCTTGGTAAATATTTTAGGAAGGACGGGATATTTATCAAAATAATTTTAATAAAAATTTAATATAAGCAGATTTTCCTAACAGAGATTTGAAGATTCCATTGGATGAGTCCTTTATATGCAAACTTTCGAATAATTAAATTTATTATACGTAATATTTGTATATTATGCGTAATATTTGTGAGACTTCGTCTTTACCAACTTTTACTTGGGTGAACATGAACTACGTACTGTATCATTAAATATAACTATACTGTATCTCTGTACAAACGTACATGATCGCTCCGAAATATAAAGTTTTTATTATTATTATTATTATTATTATTCATTTTCTCGTTGATTAATATTTAAATTGAATTTTAAATGTGTTAGGATAAATTTTCCGCATCGTTCTTCTAGTGCCTCGTTACGTTGGGCGTCCGGTAGAATCAGTGCGGGGACTTTGTCTCTTTTCCTTAAATACAGAATTAACTTGATATCGTAAGCTTGGGTGCAGAGAATATTATCCCTCTTAATCTGCCACGAAAACACACAAAAAAACGGGACCCGGTGTCTTTGTGTGTTGGTCAATATTTGACAAATTTGGCAATTGTGTTTTCCATGCTAAAGTTCATAATATCTTGCAAAATTTTCAAAGTTAGTTATCACTTTGATGAAGGTGATCACGTTATGCAATAAAATAATTTGATAATTTTCGTATATGGATGGAAATTAAGTTGTATTCAGCATTGTAAATGTCGATATTTAATTTTCTTTGGCATTCCATGGAACGATGACTTCGCGGCAAATTTAAGAAAATTAGAATCGAAAACTCAAAATTTAATGACATTTTCTTCAAATTAATCTTCCTCTGTATAATAAGAGACAAATGAACTTTGGCGTTAAACCTCAACAATTGTTGAAAATAAGGAATTATGAGGGGAAATAAAATTTGAAAATAAAGAATAATCAGGGCATTTGAGCTGCAACCATAAAGACCAAATAATGAAATTAAAAAGATTTTACGCCACGAAGAGGAAAAGGTCATATTAAGCAGAAACGTGCAAATCTTCCAGTAAAGCGAACCCATGTCACCAAGGGTGCCAAACCCCGCACTACGTGGCAGGCTTTCTACTATATTATTGGGAGTCGGACAAGGGGTTAATGAGACGGCAGACGACTGCGACACAACTACGCCACCACATCATGACAAGCCTACGTGTTTTCGAGAAACTCGGACATTTCTAAGCCTATGGCAATATCCTACGGCCTACAGTGAGTAGATAGTCAGTAAGTGTTTTCTCGATTCACCGCTGGGTAAGGCTCCTAAGAAAGGGAGCTGGCGCGGCCGCCATTTTGGTGCCATCGTATCACGCAATCTCATTCAATGTGATAATAAAGTTGAGTGATTTACAAGTGCGTTATTTTTAATAAAATAGGGTGAAATGGGTAGTTGTCCACTGTAAATTGTTCAATTCACTCGAGGAATTAATATAGAATGTTTAGATTTGCAACAGATCCTATAAGAAGAAGAAAATGGATTGCTAATTTCCCAACGGTAAACGTTGCGTTATGAAACGTTTACCATTGGAAAATGGTAAACGTTGCGTTATGAAACTGGAAGTGCCAAATAAAATGCGTCGGTCTAGAAATCTAATGACTCGTGAGTTAAATCTAGAATAAACGTCACACTAGGTGGAGGTGTTATCGCGGCGCAGGAGGCGTACCTCAAGAAAATATCATTAAGAAAAATAGGTAAATTTCATAATAAAAAGGTAAGAGGATAGTTACTTAATTTCGAAACTTATGTATAACGTGAATACGAGTGCAGATTTTTTGCAATAATAGAAAAACCATCTGGATTATCAGCGTTTGCGAGCAAACGCCCAAAATGCAGAACTTGTGAGATCTCGGCTTCTCCAAGAAGACAAATATCACTGCCTAAGCACGGGTTAACTCAAAACTAAGTAAAATAATTATTCGGGATAGACCCAGAAAACCTTTACTTCTCACAAGATGCCAATTCGCTTCTCTAATTTCATAGACAACGTCAAGTAGTTCATCCCCCATCTCTGACTGCAAGCTTAGAAATGGAATATCATAGTCTATCAAATAGATTTCGCTAAAGTTGAGGTATCTTACCGAACAGTGGCGTAGCAATTTAAAAACCGTGAGGAGGGTCATGTATCTTTAAAAGGATAATATGAGGAAGTATGAAAAAGAAGAATGTATCTTTGTATCTAAGGGGGATGGAGCTACCTCCCTTTCGTACGCTAGTGTCACTAAGTACCCTTTCCATAAGGCCAAGTTAATAGTTTATCATAATACATGATGCACATATTTAAGTAATTTATATAAATTACAAAAATAGATATTTTTTATGTGTTACAATTGATTTCGTAAATTATATTGATTCGTTAATAATCTATTTTTATATTCTGTAATAATTATCTAATTCAAATAATTTAATTAATTTAATTAATCGCTTTGAAATTAATAAAGGAATTATGGTATAAAATTGATAAATTGTACCCTTTAATTACAAAATTTAAAATATATGAAATTTATTTTTCTCGTTGATTTTTATTAAGGAAACTAATGAATCTCATAGTATTGTTTTATACTTCCAAATTATCCATTTTTCGAAACGCAATAAAATGTAAACTTTATGTTAAATTCGCATATTATTCACTGAATCGGAAATTCATAATTACCTTATTGAATTGGCCGTGAACTATAAATCCCAAATCTCCCTCACATCATAAATTATTCACATCATCATAAGCAATTCATTTAAGTAAGCTACTATTTATCACCATGTCATCGTTATCGGATTATGAAGTTACAGATTAGCAGTTAATAAACCGGGGTTATATGAAATTGATTATGTTCTAATAAATTTTAAAATTATTTTTCCTTGATTTGAATTGATTTTCAACGAATACTCTTTATAGAAATCACACTTTGAGGTTTGCTGTTTATAATTCGCCTTTCTTCAAATTTTCAATTTATTCATTTACTGGTTGCCAACTGTTCAATTGATTTATGGATTGATTGCCACTTGTTCAATTGATTGATTGATTATCACTTGTTCAGTTGACGTATTGATTGATCGATCGTCACATGTTCAATTGATTTATTGCCATTTGTTTAATTCATTTATTGATTGATTTTCACTTCTTCAATTGATTTATTGACTGATTGCCTCTTGTTCAATTGATTTATTGATTGTTATTTGTTCAGATGATTTATTGATTGATTGTCGCATGTTCAATTGATTTATGATTGATCATCATTTGTTTAATTGAACTATTTATTGATTGTCACTTGTTCGATCAATTTATTAATTGATTGTCACTTGTTTAAATGATTATTTTTTGATTAACTGTCAACTTTAGCATAGAGATAATGTATTTTCAATATTTTTTACCTCAGCCTTGCTTCCTGCTGATAAAATAGAACAAAAAAATAAATAAACAGGAAATATTTAAATCCTGTGCAGTTTCTCTTGATAACGTAGTTATTTTTTCAACGGATTATTCAGGATTTCAAGACATAACACACGGAATCATAACTAGAAGTAAATGAGTTAGATTCAAAATGAATCTCCAGTGATTAAAATCATATATTCAAAAATTTAATAGAGAAAGTGAAAATGTAGATTAACGATACTGAGTTAAAAATTGCTGATTCGTATATTTGCCTTGGTCAATTAATATTGATGGAAGGAAACATATGATGAAACTGCATGAACGTATCAAACTTAACTGCAATGCATTCGAAAGAAACAGTTTTATTTTGAAAATGAAATCGCTTTCGCGTATAAAACGAAAGCCCTTCAATTAGTATGTATTTTCACCTCTCTTCTGGCTCAAGGACACCGAGACTGGAAGAGACACAGAGATAAATAGGGAGAAGATAAAGAGGCACAGAGATAAATAGGGAGAAAGAGAGACAGAGTGTGTAACGGAAATATCAATATTTGAAGGCAACCAGCGGAGGATTTCTGATTAAGCATATACGGAAAATGCATAAGGGCGAAACCTTTTGGGTGAGTGGCAGTTGAAACCCAAATAAATGCATTAGCAGTTATTAGATAAAATTAGAAATTAAACTATTAGTGTAAGCAACACTTTGGGAAAAATCGCCCTCACATTTAAAATGTTAAGGATACGATATCCCTGCGTTTTAAAGGTATTTTTTCTTTATATGGAAGGAAAGTGGTCAAATAGAAAGTTGGCCTGTGCGTAAGAGTGAGCAGAATTCACCACTACCGTCATCCAGTGCAGTAAGGAGAGGTGTATGCTTGGAATGATTAGTGGAAGGAATGTACTATTTAGGTGACAGAGAAAATAAGTTTACACAACATTATTGTTAAAATAAAAAATCTAAAAAGGCAAATAGCCGGGCACACCGCAAGGGGAACTGATAAATAATGGATAACTGAAATTCTAAAATGGATTCCAAAAAAAAAGACCATCGAAAACCTAGGAAACTTTCTCAGACTAAACGTGTGAAATAAGGAAACAGGTTGACGAGATATAGAAACGAACTGTGTGCTCAGAATTGAAGTGTGCAAAGCATTTGAAAAAACCATTGTACAGCAGTGGATAGATACTAGTTGAATATGATGATATATATAAAAGTAGTATTGAGTTTATAAAATTTCGACAAATATCGAAACGGTTAATTTTTGTCAAAGTTCTTACAACTGATTCATTAAACGTCCAATTGCGCTTGTCAGCAGATAAAGTCGGATGAAAATTTTCTTATTTTCAAAATTAATTAATAACCTGTTTTCCTAAACCGGTGAATACGGACTTCAACCGCTCACTGTAAAATCGTGCAACTTGTGGTGATAGTTACCTAAATATCTATAACAATTATAAGCAGTATTGTTTCTTGAATATCTGTTATGGAATATCTTCCTTCCTGCCGCTGTCTTTTAATATGGGTCTCAAAATTATGGTATTATTAAACTCCTAGAAACAACGGCAAGAAAAGTTATTTACATTTTTAAGAACCGTTTTTGCCCCGGGGATATCATCACTTTGAAAGTTAACGAATCCCTTATTTAATTAAAATTTTACCCAATTGAATTTCAGAACCATTTCAATTGCTAGGTTTAAATTAAATTACCTTCACAACAATTATCTCGCCTAATAAGATCCTTCTTCAAAATCAATACTATCCAACGTATTCTATGGGGCTCTTGCCAAGGCGGACTCCATTGATATGTAAAGTTTTAATTACAGTCAACATTATTAGCGAAACTCGATTAATTGCTCGTAAAACGCGTTTGTAATTAAGCTGGATATCATCTGAGGAATGCTCAGGTATGGTCTTTGGCAATATATATATTCCATGCTGTCTTTGGCTCTTTAGTTCAGGAATTTGCGTTATTTAAAGACCAACGGAACACAACAGGTGATGTTAATAACATGCTGCGCTCATAGGTTTACGAATTTTCAATTAACAAACTTCATGGTTTCATGAACTATTATGTTGGTGCATAAATGTTTCCTTCGTTCTGTTGTTAGTCCATATTTACGGATTTTGTTTGGATCTACTCTATGTAGATTTTTTTTCGTGCATTTAAAAGCAGATTTTTTAAAAATATAGGATTATAATGTTTGTATGCGATTTAACGAAAGCAGTTCAGTTTCAAATTCAATGTTTATTTATTTAGGCAGGTTTTATAGCTGCGCGTGTAATGTGTTGTAGTTCAGTATAAAATATATATTAATTAAAACCATTGAAAATACCCTCTTCTGCAAAAAAAAAAAAGAAGTACCATGAAGAAATTGTCTGTTTTTATTGAAATTAAATGTACACCCAGCCGATACATAGGTTAGGAAATGATAAAAAAATATAGGGCCCTAGGCTCGATCAATGGCTAGAAATTTCACACTAAATGTTCAAATCAATAGTTGGTGAAACACCACCCCTGGCGGCGATAAATGCTTCTATACGTCTAAGTAAGAAACGATAAAGGTTCCTAATGTCCTCTTGCGACACATTTTGTCAGGCATTACACCATTGTTGTTCTTGATCTACGACATTTGTCGGCGCCCGAACTTGGCCGCCTACCGTGTTTCACAGATGTACGATTGGCAAAAGGTCTGATGATCTTGCTTACCAAGGAAGAGTATCAACAGCACTGGGGCAGCTCACAGATATGCGAACCATATGGGGCCTGGCATTATCTTGTTGGAAAATGACTCCAAACTGTCGTGTCATGAAGGGTAACGTAAACGGCCACAGGATGTCATCAACATATCGTTGAGTTGTTAAAGTTGGACGTAGGATGACTAGGGACGTCCTACTGTCGTATGAGATAGCACCTTACACCATCACACTAGGGGTAATGGCTGTGTGCCTGTGTAAAACAAAGGGTGGTTGGGACTGCTATCCCTGCCATCTCCACACATGGATCTGATGATCATCTGCTCCAAGACTGAAGCGGGATTCATCGTTGAACACTATGCGATACTAATCTGCTGGCAGCCACGATGACCGGCTACGACACCACTCCAGACGACTCTGTCGATGGTGTGGGGTTAAAAGCAGATATCTTAAAGGCCGCTGTGAGGGTAACCCCACCTCAGCCAAGCGTCGTGAGATGGTAGAAGGTGCCACGGGTGGTATGGAAGAGATTAGCACGTTGAATGGCGGACAAAGATGCTATTGGGTCAGCTTGAGCCTATCGTACAACCAACCGATCTTGCCTCCCATTCGTGCATATTGGCTTTCGACAGCCTTCATTCCACCGATATATTCCTCGCAGCATACAATCATTGCTGCCAATACCTTTGTCCACCAGTGCCCGTACGGTGCTCGCAGGACCAGCCAGTTGCACTCATCCCGATTATGAGTCCACTTTCGAAGTTGTCCAGTTGGCTATAAGGTCTTCGACAACGTCCCAACGTCATTACTGGTTGCGTCTCCAGGGAACTGCAACGCTGATAACGAAAAAAAATAAACCGTCCGCAATTTTTACCTCTTTTATACGATGCCAGTTGCGCAGTAGAAATGCGCGCTATGATCGAAGTTAACACTCATTGGCTTTGAAAATTTAATCATTTGCATACTTGGTTTAAAGGAATTTGTATGCGAAATTTCGAGATGATCGGATTATTTTTAGGTGCCTTTTTTTTCAAAAGAGTGTACGATGGAAACGTTGTGAAACGTGAATTAATACTGTGCACCGTATTAATCCACGAATGCAGTACATAATGTTTTGCAAAATCAAGAATTTTTTTAGCAGAATCATTCAAATGAAATTACACTTATAAGTAAAAATCAACTCATTTTCAGAGGGCATTTAGCAAGGCTTTGAACATAAAGCAGTTAAAATGTGTTTTATTGAAGTTTTTGGTCCCTAGACATTGATGTTTCCACGCTTTCCGAAGAATACGGTTAGGTCTTGAACTTGATACTGTTTTGAAGCAATAAACATTTTAAAATGGATAGTGTAAGGTAAGCTAGCTGTATGTGGTTCATTTGTTATTATTATTTTCCATTTTTACTTAGCTCAAAATACTTATTCACTTTGTTTCCTCGGCGTCTAATCAGACGAAGCTTCTTCTTATATTAAAGTTTTTCTATTTTTGTTATAAGTGTTTGAACCTTTGAACAATATTCATTACCAGCACATAATAATTAAAATGCATATTTGCAATAAAGAATTTATAAAAAATAAGAATATTTAGCTTCCCAGCGTAAAATTTTACATAATGGTGCTCGCCGAAGAAACCTAGGGAATTTTAACCTAAATTACGTAGTTAGAAAATACTATTTAATCCTAAATGCGAGTCCAAGGTAATTTTTAAAATTTAGAACTTTAATTGCCCATTAACCTTTATGAGTTTTTTGAGATCAGAGCTCCTTCCTTCACTTTCAGTCTTTCACTTTAAACCAAATCGCTTCTTTGTTGAGCTCCGCAAATTCCACGAAACATTTAACACACTTACATCGTCTCTGGCGCCAGCTGTGTTGTCTTTATTTGGATGGATAACATTTTTCCTTGCATCTTTTTTTTTTTTAAATTTTGATTTGTTTTGTTTATAATAAATAATAAACACTTTAAGATATGAAAATGTGATTACATTAAAAAATCAAAGAGTTTTTAACCTCACAACTATAATGATATACCCTGAAAAGACAAATTATTATACACCCTATCTGCCGAAGAAAGCGCGGAAGAAGCCAATAATATGCTTTAAAAAAAATGACTGTTAATTATAAATAGCTAACGTTTATATGTATTTTTTAACATCCATATTATCCTAAGTTTTCATTATGTGAATACGTATAGATCAATTTGATAATTATAAATTTGACTTTATGTTACCATCTGACCTAATACAATTTATCCTAAATCTTATGCAGAATAGTTCTTCCTTTAATTTTAGCGGTAGGTAGTGGGGCATCAGGATGTTGGACTTTGGAGCCAAACTTTGGTTTTATTAAAGGCAAAAAAGGAAAAAAATATCAATGTTTCCACTTTTGGGCTTTAACTCAGGTTTCTATATTACACATAAAAGCCATTTTTATTATTAATCACCATTTAATTTGCTCAATATTAAAAAACTAGTTCTCTTATTCTAGAGCTTTCACTGAAGACCGATGTTTTAATTTAGCAGGGTCAAGCCATTTTTTTAAGAAAGAAAGAAAAAAAGACAACGTGTTCATAATTCCGGAGTCGAAATCGTAACCCTTTATAGTGACGAAAGACCACTTCTATCCTTAATGATCATGAACTTGTCTGCTATTAAACATCCTAATCCCTTACTCTAGTATTTCTCGAGTAGTAGATATTTTTTTTACCATTTGTGATGAATGGTTTAATTTGCACCGGCCAAACTATTAGTAAAAACATCGAAGTCATTCGCAAATTCGTCATAAAACGCAGTGAATCAAAACAACCTCGTTTATAGCCATAGAAACTGCTTGTTATTAAATGGCTAATTTTTCTCTTCTTTTGAACGTGCCACTTAATTTAACCAAAATAGCTTAAGGTTTAAAAACTTAAAATTTTGGAATCGAATTTAGTACTTCGTATAGCAAGTGTATTTGATTTGGGGTGCGAGATGGACTTTGTGGAGTTCGCCAAAGCGTGACTTGTGTTCTTGAGTAACGAGTTATAATTCAGACAGTTACCAATGGGCTTTGAGAAGTGATAATGAAATGCAGGGTTTTATAATTAAAGTTCCACTTTGAAATGGCCATAAAATGAAAACTACTGGACCAAATGTTATCAAACTTGGTAATAGCTTACAGGAGGTCATGGGATTTTATTTTCCGCAAAAAATAAAATAAAAATAAATAAAAAAGAAAATAAAAATAAATAAATAGAATAAATAAACTAAAAAAAGTATAAAAATAAAAGTTAAAAAATCACCACCAGCAGGAATGGCACTGTATGCAATATTGTTAAACGAAATAAGACATGAAGACATCGTTTTAAAACGTTTTTAATCGTTTCTAAAACGTGTTACAAAGCATGTTGAATGTGGCGTCCACCATTTTCTGAAAGCAAGTTAAATCGCATTACTGCGTTCTCAACAGCAGCTCTTAGCATATCAGGAGGAATGTTGCGGACATGTCGGTGTATCGCATCTTTCAATTCCGCCAAATTGTTTATGTTATCACCATAAACAATTTGCATAACCCCACAAAGAGTTTCGTTTTAGAAACGATTAAAAACGTTTTAAACCAATGTCTTCATTTTTTTTATTTCGTTTAACAATATTGATTACAGTGCCATTCCCGGTGGTGGTGATTTTTGAAATTTTTTCTTTTTCCACTTTATTTCTTTATTTTTTATTTCTCTTCTTTTGCGGAAAATAAAATCCCATGACCTTGTAAGTTATTACCAAGTTTGATAACATTTGGTCCAGTAGTTTTCATTTTATGGCCATTTCAAAGTGGAACTTTAATTATAAAGGCCCTGTACATTAGAATTAAATTGCTAAAAACTTATTTACATTCTTTACACCGAATTATGAGAAATTTATTTTTTAATTAAATTTATTCTCTTGCAGAGAAAAAAATTCTCTCTCTCTCTCTATATATATATATAAATTAAAGACTACCTTCTTGAAGTTGAAAGCACGTCAGATCGAGCAGCGAGGCTCGTTGTCCAACTAACCCAGCGATACCAACTTCAGCTAGTACAAGCATATGCACCAAAATCAAGAGGTTGAGGAATTCTATGAAGAAATTGACAAGCTACACACAAAGGGGAAACACCACATCAAGCCCTTCATGGAGAATTTTAGTGCCAGAATTGGACAACAGGAATAAGGACGTACATCCGGTGGTAAATAAGGATACGGGGAAAGGAATGAACGTGGCGATCAACTCATAGAATTTGCCGAAGCTGAAAATCTTAGCATCATGAATTCATTTTTTAAGAAGAAACTACAAAGAAAATGGACATGGAAACACCCCAATGGAGGAACCAGCGAAATTGACTATATACTGGCAAACAAGAAATCAATTATTGAAGATTGCAGCATACTGAACAGATTTAATACTGGAAGTGATCATCGAATGGTGAGATGTAAAATGCACTTAAATACTAAACTAGAAAGGCAGAAGCTCATTAGGAAACAAGTATGTAAGAGGGTGGATTTAAAGAAATTAAAAGAAAATACCGAGGCATTCAAGTTGGAATTAAAAAATCGCTTTTCTGCACTGGAAGGACTTATTGAAGAAGTTGACATCTCAGAAGCAAATGAAAACATTGTTAAGACAATAATTGAAACTGCTGGGGAAATTGGTGGTGTAATATGTAAAAAGCAGAATAGCAAATTATCTGAGAAGACGAAACAACTCATGAAAAGGCGAAGACTTATGAAGGTGGACAATCAAAATACCAGTTGCAAGATCGAGTATGTAGAACTTTGCAAAACTTTGCGCAAAAACATGAAAGAAGATATAAGAAAATTCAATTGTGAGTTAGTAAGGAAGGCCATTGAAAGCAACAAGAGCCTTAGGGTTGTTAAAGGGAGTTTGTCTATTGGGAAGAATGATACCATTTCATTAAATGGGGAGGATGGTACTGTGACAAGAAATAGGGAAGAAATAGAAGAGTTGAAGAATTCCACGGAAACTATATGAAGAAAAGAATGGATAAAACGAAGACGCTGAAATATTCGATAGAACAGCTCCTGAAATCTTAAAAGAGGAAGTAGCATTTGCAATAAAAGTATGAAGAAAGGTAGAGCCCCTGGTGATGATGGCTTTACATTAAATATCGTAAAAGAAGCTTGAGAACTTGTAGACGACATATATGCAAAACTCTTTACCAAATATTTTAACAGTGGTAACATACCAAACCAATGGGATTCTGCAACAGTAATTCATACTTGCAAGAAGACATACTTGCAAAATTCTTTACCAAATGTTTTAACAAATGTTTAATCAATGGGATTTTGCAACAGTAATTCTTTTGAACAAAAAAGGTGATAAAGAGGATTTGAAAAATTATCGACCAATTAGCTTTTTCCCTTGTATTTATAAAATCTTCACCAAAGTGTTAACACATCTCCTGCAGAAAAAATTAAATGCAGCTCAACCAAGAGAACAAGCTGGATTTCGAAGTGGATAAAGTACAGTAGACCATATTGAAATATAAAATGAACTAATTGAAAGAAAACATGAATATGAATTTCCATTGTGTGTGGCATTTGTTGACTAGGAGAAGGCCTTTAACTCTATCAAAACGTCAGCAGTCATCAACTCTTTAGGATCAACAGATGTCGAGCATGCCTACATTGACATGGTCAAACGTGTGTATAGAAATAAAAGTGCAAAATTTCGGTTACATAAAGATACCAAATTTGTCGAAATTGGTAAAGGTGTGAGGCAGGGTGATACCATTTCTGCAAAAGTTTTTATTTCAGCTTTACAGATGATTTTTTAGCAGACAGATTGGAATAACAAGGGAATAAAAATAAAGAGTGAATATTTAAATCATCTGTGGTTCACTGATGACGTTGTTATTTTTCCAATGAACCCATCAGAACTCCACGACATAGTACAAGAACTTTCAACTAGAAGTAGAGAAGTTGGACTCAAGATGAATCTACAAAAGACTAAGATCGTGTTCTATCATTTTGTAGAGAAAATAAACAAAAATACAAGTTGACAACATGGAGCTAGAAATTGCTAATTCAACCTTGGTCAGCTTATTTCAATGGATGACAACGTTATAAAAGAACTTAACAGACGTATAAAACTTGGCTGGAGCGCATTTGGAAGAAGCAAGTTTATCCTGAAGGGGAAATTGTCTTTGTGTCTAAAAAGAAAAGTTTTCAACCAGTGTATATTGCCAATCCTGTGTTATGGATCAAAAGCATGGAGTTTAACAGTTGGCGCAATACGAAGTTACAGACAACCCAAAGGAGCATGGAGAGGTGCATGCTTGGAATATCTAGAAAAGATCGAAAAAGAAACAATTGGGTGAGAGAAAAAACTAGAATATAGGACATCATTGTTAAAGTAAAAGGGCTGAAATGGCGATGGGCTGGGCATATTGCAAGAAGAACTAGTCAACAATAGACAACGGAAATTCTAAACTGGATTCCAAGAGACCAGTGAAGACCTAGAAAACGACCTCAAATTAGATGGGTTGATGAAATAAGAAAACAGTTTTGGGTGATGTGAAAGCTAATTGCTCAGGATAAGCTTATGTAGAAGGCATTTGGAGAGACCTTCATCCAGTAGTAGATGGATAATGATTGAGTATGATGATGATATATGTACATATATATATATGTTATTTATTTATTTTTTTGTTTATTTAGATTATAAAATCACATTCATATTCAATTATTTAAATGTAATAAAATTTCGTTTTTTTGGAAACCTACTTTTATACATATTTTTTAATATGTAGACCCCATCTATTATTATTTTTCATTATATTGTATCTAATATTATTTTTATTGTTATATACTTTCCTTATAACTATATCATCTTAATATATGTGTGGCTCATATAAATTGGCCCTGAAGACAAGAGGCAAATCTTGCCCACCTGCCAGAGGCGGTCTTGTTCTAGGGTGTATCCACATTGACTTTAATGGAGAACTCTATCACCAACCACAATTACATAGACGAACTCTCCAACCATCTTCCTCCTTTAGCAACCACGTTTTTTCTAAACAGAATGGCGTTTCTCAACAGGAAAATACCTCCCCTCATCGTTCCCGATTGGTAAGCGATTGGATAGATGGATGGATGGATGGATGGATGGATGGATGGATGGATGGATGGATGGATGGATGGACGGACGGACGGACATTCAATAAAAGTAAATACTCTGAAATGACCCCCAAATTCTCCGAATTTGAACCTTATGAACATTTGTGGAACGAAGTGGAAAGATAAGTTCAAGCCCAAAATCTATTACTAAAAATTTAAATGATAATCCATTAGATATTTTGATTTATATAAGCTGCAATTCCGCTTCTGTATCATCTAAACCTTAGTGAGTCTATGTCTGAATGTGTTTCTACAGCTCCAGTATTAATAAATAATCCTACTAATTACTAACTCGACAGAAATAATAAATTGTCCTTTCAGGGTATTAGTACATAGATCCTCGTATATTTTTATTTCCTGTTTTTTCCGAACTTCCTTAAAAACAAAATACCACAAATAGATAACTCAGCATTTGCGTTTCAAATTACATGTTTCAGTACATTAATTTCTTTAAATCATAACGTTAAGATTAATTTTCAATAAAATCCTAATAAGAACGGTATCCGGCAATCGAATGATATTGTCTACCATGTCTGGAAGGTGATACCGCGATTTCTTTAGATATCCTGTTTTTTCCTGCACTTTTGTCCGGGTTAACTGACGCTGTAATTATTGGCTTTTTATTCTGCTTAAACGCTCAAATTCCTTCTCACGTCAAAGAAAAAAATATAAACTCAAAAGCAAAGAACTGGTTTCATTTTTTCTCTCATTCTTCTTTCTTTCAATGCTTCGCTAAAGAATCTAAAAAGCGATCGACTTCTTTTATGGACTCATCGACGCTCCTTTCCGTCATATTTTTCCGGAAAAAGAAGCATCCCGAGGAAATAAAAAGGAGACGTTTTCCGGAGTTTCCTTTATATCGATGAACTCCTGTTCTTACTTTTTATGCCGTTGTTTATTTCCTTTACCCTTTTTTTGTCGTCCAAGTTGCAAGCTCTGTACCAAAAGGCACGCCAACTGACTGCCGAAAGAGAAGATCCTACTATTTGACGAGAAGAGACATTCCATTGCGGATGAGTCGTTACTGAATAAACTCGTTTCCAAGAGAAAGGTACCATCATATAGATAAGAAAAATCATACAACTGGGTTGTGAATGAAAGTAGGTTTTACGAGAAAAGAAAACCATAATTTCCATGAATGTGTGGGGCATTTGTTTTTTCAAAGTGTTTTTTCCTTCTTCTGCTTCGAGTACTCCTTGTTATCTTCCCTTCTTTGAGTTGGAAGAGATTGCTTTAGAGAGTTCTTATTTGAAGTAGCTTATAAAATATGGGGAAATAATACTTTCGTAATGTCAGTCACTGAAGAATTTTAATTTTCCAGTTAAAACCTGTTAACAAAAGTAAAGCTTTTAATTTGCTTACGCTTTGTAACCGTTGACAAAGAACATACTAGTCCTGAGATCGTTAAAGATTTTCTTCTTCCCACCCCTTTCTACTTTCAGTCCGACCGAATCGATTTTGCCTGTAGATTCCCTCTTTGTGGCCTTTAAAATCTTACGGATTAGCTAAAATTTCTCTCAAAGGCTCCATTTTAATTATAGTATTCTCTATAAAAGCAGTGTAGATGAACTTACCTCCTTCTTTGCTGTACAATTTTCGACGAGCACGAGTGTATTTTGTTGAAAAGTAATTTTGACAAAATCTCATTTCTGCGTACAATTATCTTCATTATATGTAATAACACGTACAATAAATTGAAAAGAATAGAAATTATCATTAATTTTATATAGTTTATATTTATTGTAATCAGTTTAGCCTTTCATTAGGAGCTGGGCTTGCAGTTTAAATATTCTTTTTGTTACTATTATATTTTAAGAAACGCAAATATTTTTATTTTAGTTTCATAAAGAGTATACATAAAGAACATGAGTCAAATTTCACATCGAAGGATTTTAGTTTGATAATTTTATTTTCATAAAACAAAATGTAGTCTCAGAAGTCCCACTTCTACGGTTACGTTAAAATATTTATGCTTTGAGTTATATGTTAAAAAAGCCCTCTCAAAGGAATTAGTTATTCCCTATATGAAAAGAAATTCAGGAACTTGACAAAAATTACACGTGAAAATAAAAAGAACATTTCGTATATGTGAAGCAGTCACCTGGTACGATGCTGCGTCCTGAAAATTCCCTGTATCTTAACGCATATGCTACGAAAAAGGAATATTTTTATACAAATTTTTATTCAGCTTGAACCGCATTACAGTTTGGTCCAATAACTATACTAAAAAACTATAATAATCAATAATACACGTGTAAGCAACAACGGGCGAAGAGCGTAAAATCTAACAAGGCGCTAATAGTTGAAGGAAGAATGATGAGTCGTGTATGTTATTAGTGGAAAACTAAATTATGGATAGGTAAAATAAAATAAAAAATAAAGAGAAGGGCAGTAAGAGGTTGAGGAAAATTAATTTCGAAACCAATAGATGTATACGGAGATGCTTTTTGAATAAGGACAGTCAGTTCAAAGATTATATTTATAATGCACTCGAGAATACAATACGACAAAATAAAATAATTTTATTCGGGTAGACACACGATAAATTTATTTACAAAATTTATTACAAATTTTCTAACTGGAAAACAATGAGAACAGATCGAGGTGTCTGCCGGAGCCCATTGTTCCCAAAGTAAGGAGATGATATTGGGAAAAAAACTATATGATCTGAAAGATGAATAACAGAAAACGAAATATTAAACAGTAAATTAATTAAATATTATTTTGTTAATTAAATATTATGTTATTAATTAAATATTATTTTGTTAATTAAATATTAGTTATTGATTAAATATTGTTTTATTAATTAAATATTGTTTCATTAAATATTAAGTTAATAGTTAAATATTAATTATGTAATGAATGTGCTCAAGAACATCTGAACCAAACTAATTTCTTAGAAGAGGGCATGTCAGTTCCATTTTTATATAAATTGTAATTGTTTTATCATTTCCCATAGGCTTTGCGTGAGGTTTAATTTTTAAGTACATGTTTAATTTCATTATATATCTACTTAATAGAATATATAAAATAAATATTTTTAAAAAACAACAACTATTACGATTCATTCTATACACTGTCCATTTTAAGATTTTACTATAAAAATAGATCATGGTCTAAAATTTTTTACATTGATATTATATTTTTTAGAATACAAAACTTTTATTTTTATTTCTAGAAAAAACCTGGAAAAACATAGATTAAAATTCATATTAATAATTTGATTAGAAAATTTCATTTTAATTAAAAAAAACCGCGTGGGATTGAAAGCTGCATTCAACAAGCTGCATTCAAATATTTCACTTTTCCAGTTAGGGGTTAAAGTGGAAGAGAATTAACTAATGGAATTAAATTTTATTACTCGTGGTTTATGTAGATCAAATAAATTTTTCGACACGTACATAACAATATCTAGGATATCACTGCTTTCCTTTGCTACTCTTACCATTAAACCTTCCCGTTGAGGTCTCATGTGTTTTGAACCCTTCGTGGAAATTATGATGATCTTGGGGAAAAGTGCAGTCAAAAGGCTCAAGTGGGGATCAAGGGGCTCAAGTGGATCAAAGAACTAAAGTTTGAGCAACAGAACCTGACTGCTGAAATTTAATTTTATTGGTTAATCCCTTCATGGAATCCCTTTAAAAACTTGAGATATAAATTTGGAAATACGAGTACACATGCAGGGGACAGATGCACAGGGGGCGGAAAAGAACTTCAATAAATTATCAAAAATAATTTCTTATTAAACATAATTCGTTGGGATACCCGATCTGTTAAACAGCCTCAGGGTCAGTAAATCTTATCCCCCAACTCTTAAAGTACAAAGATAAGACCCCATCATCTGTATTTTAGTTTGTAGGATGCTTTAGTTCCAAATAAAAAAAATCCACTGAATTGAAATCAGTGTCTGAGTGCAATATTTCTTCCCTTCCCTTTGACCTTCGCCTTAAAAACTATCTATAGAGGCTCCGCGTATTAAACAATTTGCGCTAATTTATACTTGGATTTTTCTCATTCCATAATCTTGTGAAAGGATACCCTCAAGAAACATGGCGAAATTTTAATAAGCAAATGGTAAACGAAAGAGTAAACCCCCATCACTTTTTGTTGTTGCTGTAATCCATACCGTCGTGTCCGACACTTGGGGATTTCATATGCCAACTTCCTCCATGCCTTTCCATCCAGCACTTTCTTCTTCAATTGATTTCCATTAGTATGCGTGCATAAATCCTGTCTAAAGCCATTTCTACTTATAATGGACATCAATTTTCCATCTGCGTTGTTCTCCAGTCCAAGTTTCTTTATTTGTTGGCATTCAGAGACAATTTTCTTTCATGGTTTAGTTTTTGATTGTTGTTAATTATGTAGTTAAACATGGACAGGTTGGCTGAATTGACGGGACTGTATTTTATCAGATTTTGGTTCTAGTCGTTTTAAAATATGCAAAATGTATATAGTCGTGATCCAGTTGTCCATTCAAAATATAGAATCACCTTACTATTTGAAATTTCTACATCATAAAAATATGTCACATGAAAGAACGTTTCATATAAAGTGAAATAATTCATCTCTATAATAAATTCTTAGCGTCTGGAAAAAAAGGTATCTTTGTAGACAAAGGTAGATCAAATGCATTTTATAATGGAAATTTTTTATGACATGGATATAACATTAATTTTAACACTAATACGTTAAATAAATTATTAGATATTTGTGGAGGTGAGAAATATACGTCATCTACAGAAAGCAAAAAAATCTCTTCATTATTACTCCAATTTAAAAAAAAAAAGAATCAAAAGATTAAGAATTTTCGAAAATCATCTCAAGAGAACAAAGATATGTCTCGTTTTAGAAGGTAGAAAAAGTATTCTCTGTATTCAAGGACATTCTGAATTTGTGTGCTTACAATATTCTTCGTCACTATTGGAGTACGAAAAGTTGTGTAGCTTTAAAAAGTCTTGTACAAAACTTATGGCCAAAGATTTCAAAGCTCAAAATTATCATTATATAAAATTACGCTCGAAAACAAATTATCGCCATAGACAAATGCGATAAATATTAGTATTAGAGGAAATCTTTCGGGTCTGCAGTAAATATCGGCATAGATAAGTTTATCATTGTTGGTCGTATCACTATAGATGGATTCCATTAAGTTTCCGAAAACCGTTATGATGAAGCAAAATATATGTTTGGAATTATATATATATCCAAAAATTGAATGATACGTTATGTGACAATAAGCTTAACACGACATCTTAAGTGGCTTAACGCGACACCCGAATAGACTTAATCTGATAATTTCATGGCATTCGGATATTTGCAAACCACCTAACTAGTAAACTATCCTAGTTGCAAAAAGTCTTATTAATAATAAATTACTAGGTCCACAATAATAAATTATTAAGCCTACAACTAATAACCTCGTAATTATAATATATATGTTTTTATTATGAGTTTCTCAAAAGAAGTTAATCAAACTATGCCGCTGGTGTGAATATTATCACCTGTTTTGGTTAAACATGATGTAGAAGAAACCTACTGGATTATTAACTTGTATTTATATGTGGAACTAATATATTATTTATCAATTAAAATTTATTGGGATTTGCCTGCCCAAAAACCGACTATTCTGAACTCGAATAATTTTCTACACTCTGGCCAACAATCACTAGATATGTTCGAATTGTTTCTCTATAGGAACCCTTTAATAAAGCTGATTGCTTCTCCAATATTCTGTCGCTTTTCACGCCAGAAACGGGGAAAAATTTTTGTGAAAAATTTTTGATGAGGGCTGCAAAACTGTCGCCGTTGTTAACGAATATTAATGCGGAAACATAATTCACTGGTAATGACGGGGATATTGAAAGAGAGTGACCAAACTCTTATTTCTATGATAGAATCTCGCATTTTTCCGTTCTTTTGACGTCCTAATTACCAAGTTTTGCCACTGAATGTGCTTCATTTTGGGCCATTTAATTATTTAAGCAGCCATAAGACAATTACCAGCACTTTTCTGCTTTTGGGGATGCAAAGAGATGAACATTAAGAAGAAAACTTTCTCAAAGTTAAGGTGTTTGTTCCCTCCATTTCTTTGCGGTATTAAATCAACAGCTATTTTCGGAGGGCCCAAGGTGGAATGTGGGGAGTGCCCCTGGCAGGTTTGACTTTTCAAAAGAGCCAGGATTTATTTCTGAAAGGTGATTTTGTTTTCCTTAATTAGGTTTGTGTCACATGATTAGGATAATTAGACCTTTGTTCAAAGACGAGGATTACAGGAACCATCTTTGCTCGATCAATAATGGCAAAGATCACACCATAATGCTAGGTCTTGTTCATCATTGAACCTTTGAAAACTAGATTCATGAAATTCAATTCTATAAAAAGATATAAAAGATAGATGGAGGAAAACCTTGGAGAACGAACGAAAGGAAGGGGGTAAAATATTGAAAAAGACGAAAACACTCTCAAGAAACCGATGCAAATAGAGACGTTTAATGAAGACCCTACTGAGATTAAAAAAATATAAGGTAGGATATTAACATATACTTTGAAACATATTAACTCTTATGTATGTTGTACAATTTATACTTTCTAACTTTAGTATTGATTTAATCTTCGTGATATAAGTATTATTATAAGCATTGTGATATAAACATTAATATGAGTTTTGTGATATAAGTACAGTAAAACCTCTCTACAACAATATTATACGGAACCGAGAAAAATTATCACTATAGAGAGAGTTATTGTTTTAGAGTGGGTTCACTATGCAGTAAAACCTTTCTAAAATACTATTATGCCGACCGAGAAAAATTATCGTTGTAGAGGGATTTATCGTTATATCTGACATCGTTGTAGGGAGGTTTTACCGTATCCATAAAAGCTTAGTGATATAAGTATTTATAAAAGCTTAGTGATATAAGTATTTATAAAAGCTTAGTGATATAAGTATTTATATCAGATTCGTGGTATACATATTGATGCAAGCTTCGAAATATAAGAATTGATGTAAGTTTCGTGATGTAAGTATTGGTATAAGCTTCTTCATATTTGCACCTTTCATTTCATTTCATTTCATTTCAACAGGAATACATTTCTAAACCACAAAAAATTTTAAGCACTGCTTAATTTTCAACAAATCACATATTTGTTTGAATATTTTTATATAATCTTATGTTTAAGACTACGCTATGGATTACCCGAGACCGGATGCTCAATTTCTAGGGACCTCCAAAGCAAGATACATTCACAAACAATCAAGCCGGCATTCCAAGTTATCCAAGAGGGTCCGCCAGCTCCAGTTATAACTATTGAATCACTATAACTTTTTTCTTAACTAATACCTACAACTGCATTAAAAATACACATGCAGAGTAATAGAACAAACAAAATTAAAATTCATTAGTGGAACTAATTTGATCCAGTGCTTATTGTCTTACAGTCTTGCTTACAGTCAGTGCTTATTGTCTTACAGTCTTGCTTACAGTCAGTGCTTATTGTCTTACAGTCTTGCTTACAGTCTGGTGGGTTGAATTCGAATGATCTTGGTTGCGTTCATTAATGAACCGTCGTTTGAATATCACGATTTCCATCAGTTATCTCATATATCACCCACAGTCCAGTCATGGAATAGAAAATGTACAAGATGCAATTTATTAATATTACATTGAATGCACTACGTGAAGAAAAATAAGTAAGACAGCATGAAATATTCAAAGTAATTATTATATTTTTTGCACACATGTAAAGAATTCCTTGTGCTGTGATGAACATGAGTTGCAATGGGCCTAAGTCCATCACAACTTAGATTTCCGTAATAGCATACCTTTCTTAACCTGTTAACCGGGGAATAAAATTTTGTGAAACTCGTTTCACACTGGGGACTTTTTTTCACAGTGATAAGTAATGTCATCACACCATCACGCTAGGATTAAATATATAAGAACTACATAAAACGTAATGCGTTCAACATAATACGGTTAATTTTAATGACGAAAAATGTCGTCATTTGCATTTTGGTAGTCTTCCGGGCATGACGAAAAATGTCGTCATACCCAGTTAACAGGTTAATATAGACAGTGACTTAGTCTCATATCCACTGAATCGTCTGGTTTTTCAAGGAATCCAAACATTGGGTGCCCAGGGAATTGAATACCTCTTAAGCGGTAACAAATTGGCTACTTTCGTGAGTGAAATTCTGAGTTTCAGTACGAAAGAAAAAGCTATATGTCACAGTACGTAGTTACTAACTGCTAACTACTTGAACTCTTATTTATCAGTATCCTGGATTAAACAAATATTTAAACTACGACTTTCTGCAATCAAAAGGCGAATATGGAATAAAAGTCAACGACAGCAAACTGTAGACAAAATGTAAATAAAAATTCCTGTAAGTTAAACTGTCTTTGAAAACATATTTTGCATGCAGTTGTGTGAAAGTCGCGCGGCGCTGATAATAAATTATAGTCCAAAAATCAACATAATATTTAACGTGCACTGCAAGAAATCTGATATAAATCAGTGATTTATATTTCCAGTATTATAAAGCTAAAATACTCATTGTCTATTGTTATTTTATAATAGATTACTTCAGATTGAATTTTTAATTTCTTCTTAAGGCTACCCAGAAGCACAATTCTACAATTTTTTTATTTTTTTTATTTTTAATTTGAACTTTTTTCTTTATATTGATACCAAATACATTTATCCGAGAGAATTAGAATTTTATTAAATATTTTTTCAAGTCCAACTCGCATTCTAAACTATGTGTGCAAGTACATTTAGCGTTTGTGCGTTTTTCTCAAAACAGTGTTTTTCTATATTCAGCTACCTTTTTCAGAAAACTGGAAGTGTGTTCTTGAGATTTGTACATGTTATATATTATGTCTTTCTACATATGTTGTAGCAGAAGCTTGTTAATGCGGCGATAAAATAAATTTTTATAATTTTTTAAGTAGTCAAAATCCCGCGAAATTCAGTGAGTTTTGTTTAAAAAAAATTAAAAATATTTCCTATACATTAATCACTATGATTGAAGTCTAATGTATGTAATAATGTGCATTTTATATGTGTAGCGGTATTTTTTGTAGTGGTGGGTGGCACAGTCACAAAGAAAAAGGTATCCAAATTTGGTCAATTTAACATTAGCAAAATGGGGCTTTCCAGGTAACCTTAAAGATACCTTTAGCTAAAAGTACTGAAAAGTATTCAGAAAATCTCACTCAAAATTTCATTTTTAAAAGATTTATCTTTTTCTCTATATTAGCTCCTTCTAATTTTTTTATTTTGAACTAAATGCGTGCACAAGATGATCCAAAGACCGACTTTAAGGACCCCCTAGAAAATATCGCCATCATTACCACATAGCTTTACTTTACTCTAGGACAGTCATTACATTGTTTTGGCTCCAGAGTGAAATGCAGGAAAACCCGAGTTCGGATTGGAAAAAATATACGGCACAGTTAAAGAGTCAGCTATGGCATTACACATGGCCATGAAACGCCGTTACAAGCCCTTTATGACCATTGGGAAATACATTGAGCTTGGCCCATTGCCACTATTTTATACCTAAACGATACTTACGATACAACCAAATTCATAAAGGAAGAAATATAGCTTTTCATTGCTGAATGCTTTTGAGGCTCATGTGAAGCCTTGCGGTGGCGTAGTGTGGTAACACGTTCGCCTAGTGCGCTGTTAATCCGGGTTTGACTCCCAACAGTGCAAAGAACGCTTAGTCAGAGATCTCATAAAGATTGCACTGCTCACTGTAGTCTGGGTTTGGTTCCCTAGGCCTTAAGAGGTTCGGGTTCCTCGAAAAATTGTAGGTCCCGGCCGGCTCAGCGTGACCATTGTTGTCCTTGAGCCGTAAAATCACAAAAATCTATTAGGCTCATGTGATTAATGCCTTGGTGGTGTTTTTTGGGCCAAATGAAGCTTGGAATATTTTAAGCAAGCATTTACATCTTTCCGATGGAGGCCAACCTCTCTTGCCCCCAGGTAACCAAACCACAGCTAACGGTTTGGAAGGTAAATGGCAAACATACAACACCATTTATTTAAATAAATCGAACACTACGCAGATTAAATCAAACAACAATATAAATCAACGTTTATTGGCGTAGTGATACCAGCGCCGATGTTATGGCGTGATTTATTGTCGTGGGTTCAGGTCCCACCGAAGGCAGAAATATTTATTTTCTTTCGAACGTTTCACCATCTAATCACGCCATAACATCGGCGCTGGTATCACTACGCCAATAAACGTTGATTTATATTGTTGTTTAATTTGCTCAACACCATGTTACTGCTATAGTTATTGTAGCGCTAAATGTTATCACAAAAGTACGTTGATTAATTATTTTGTTTCTCCTTTTGTTCGAATTTAAACTATATTCGAGGCAAAGCTAACCTGGTATGGTAACAAGGCGTAGAACAGTATGATTCCGCCGCTGCGATATAGTTCGCCCTTTCTTACGTTAACAGAGTTAATAGAAGATACATTTCGTACATAAAACATTAAAATAATGCTCAAATACATAAAACATAGGCATATTTGTGCAATTAAAATCTGGTATTTATTAAATTTAGGAAAAAGAATCATTATAACTAGCGCTGACGTCATTCAAGTAACTGACCACTCAGAGGACTTTGTTCGCTTGGCTGGAAATTTGTCGCGTGGAAGTTTGGCAACCGCGTTTTTCTGCATTCCAAATTAGGCGATAAATAGTCTAATAATGTCGAGGGCTATCTCATTTTTCGCCAATCTGCGAGTGAGTACTCGTTGCACGTGAGTAGGTTGCCGTAACCTTAACAATTCACCAGATTAGCCTTGCCGGGACTATAGTTTATGTGCTTAAGGCGCAAGGTCAGCAAAGTTCATGCTTTGCCAGAACCTATAGTTTCTTGAGAAATTCGAACCATGTTGCCAAAGGAACAAAACCCAGGACTACAGTGGATAGGAAAACAATGTGCATTCTACAATAGCATTAAAATTAGAACCCTAGCTAATAGTATGGCAGATGAATGCGTTACATCTGTGCAACGCTAGAGCAGTGAACCTGCATTTTTCCCATGAACGCGACCTCTGAAAGTCTAAGGAATCAATCCCTGGAGTAAAGAGAACAGTTAATAGGTTTTCTATTCTCCTGCTTTTTGGCACGGTTGAAAATCAAACCTAGGTTGGCAGACCCGCTAGGCAAACGCGTTACTTTGACGCCGAGAAAATCAATACAAAATTGTCTGCAAAATAGATTATCTTATAGCTACCATACACTTACTCTCGTAATTGCAATTTTTACGAGTATGATTATGTTTTCTGACGATGACACTCTGCTATTAACTCGGGTTCGACTCCCAGCAGTGCAAAGAACGCTTACTCAGAGATCTCATAAAGATCGCACTGCTCACTGTAGTCCGGGGTTTGGTTCCCTAGGCCTTAAGAGGTTCGGATTCCTCGGAAAACAGTAGGTCCCGGCGCAGCATGACCACTGTAGTCTTTGAGCCGTAAAACCAAAAAGCAAAAAAATCTGCTATTAACAAGGCTAAGCATAACTAGTTTGTAACAATGGTATTTAAAAACGAAGTAAAACACTTACGCTCGTAACATTTAGGGGTAAACTTATATGCTTTACTGGTAAAGTGTCTTGTGCATGGGCTACAGATGCAGCGATATATATTGCATGTGCTTGCTAACATCATACAATGCGTATCTGACAATATTTTTGAAACCAAAACAGCATACTTGGTAGAGGGACATGATTTCTAATTATATTTTTGAATGCAAAGGTCTTAGTACAACAACCATTTTTGTAAACAGTAACTTCCATTAATTTTTATGTGCCAAATGCAGACAAAATTATAGTTTTTTGAAGTTGAATATTCTCAACAAGTTGAAATATTCAAAATCAACTGAAACAACGCGTCGTTGAAAGTTCGAACAAACGATAAATTCGGCAAAATACTGTTTTCAAAATCACAATGAGGGCCCAGGCACATACTTAATAAATTTGTACATTACAATATATGTAAAATTGCAATTTATCTTAAATTATCGGGGACTTAGGTCCTACTGTCTCATATAAATCTACACCTATGAATAAGTGAAAACAATATAACTATTAAAATGTGGTATCCGTAGAAATATATACAAATTAATAGAAATTTATTCAAAGGATAGAAAACAAATTGTAAAAATTGGAAATAGTTATTCAAAAGAACTACAAAAAAATTATGGGATCCCTCTGGGTCAATACTGAGCCCACTCTTATTCATTCTATACATAAACGATATAGTAGAATTAGATAGCGACATAAATCTATTGGCTGATGATATTGGATTGATTTTTGGAGAACAAAAAACAGTATTTATATGAAACGGC
The DNA here is from genome assembly GCA_006491805.2 of Dysdera silvatica. Lineage (NCBI taxonomy): Eukaryota > Metazoa > Arthropoda > Arachnida > Araneae > Dysderidae > Dysdera > Dysdera silvatica. Next base: position 81,242,444 of record QLNU02003225.1, on the reverse strand, counting down.
AAGAAACAAATTACTAAATTTGGGAAAATGGTTTAAGGAAAATGGTCTAATTTTAAATACTGACAAAAATAAATATACTTCATAATATAAACAAGAAAATTTATGTCGAGGAAACATTGAAACTAGACAATAAAATTTCAGGTAGAACAAATGAAATAATATTTCTAGGAATTAAAATAAACAAGCACTTAACTTGGAATAAACACATAAGGGAAATTTTTAAAAAAATAAGAAAATATGCAGGGGTAAATATAATGTTAAATGACTTAATAATTTACGACTGTAAAATAACGCTATACTATTTATTGATACATAGTCACATAATTTATGGAAATAGTGTGTGGAGTAGGGTAAACAAGGTTAATCTAAAAAAATTACAATCAATAATTGATAGATTATTAAAAAGAATAGGATACAAAACTAACAAAAGTAAAAAACAAATAAAAATAGAAAATAATATAATGAATATAGAAGTAAACACATACAAAATATTTATAATGATATATTTAGGAATTAAAACAGATAAATATGGCGAAACTATAAATATAGACAAAAATTCAAATACAAGAAATACAAGATCAGGTAACACTTTAAAAACGGAAAAAATAAGAACAAATGTGGGGAAAATATATAAATTATTATGGAATTGATAAATGGATTAAATTACCAGACCATATAAAAGTTTGTGAAAGAGAAAGCGAATTTAAAAGAAAATTAAGAATTTACTTACTAGAAAATCAAAAATAAAATGGTCGTACTGACCATAATGGGAGCTAGAATAGTAACTCTTGTTTTGTTTTGCTATGATTCCTCTATGCACCTAAATGTAATTTTAGAATGGGAATAAAATTGTATTTTATTGTAATATGAGGAATCGTAAACTACATAATTTGGCATCGGAAACATGAATGAAAATTTTGATATATGAATGAAGGTTTGGTACATGAAGTAAGATTTTGATACCTGAGTGAAGACTTTTATACATGAATGGAAATTTTTATATGTGAATGAACATTTTAATACGTGAATGAAGGTTGTGATACGTGAATGAAAATTTTGATACATGAATAAAGATTTTGATACGTGAATTAAGTTTTTGATATATGAATGGAAATATTTATACGTGAATGAATATTTTGATATGTGAATGAAGATTTTGATACGTGAATGAAGTTTTGATACATGAATAAAGATTTTGATACGTGAATGAAGACTTTTATACAAGGATGGAAATTTTTATACATGAATGAACATTTTGATACGTGAATGTTTTGATACATGAATAAAGATTTTGATACGTGAATGAAGACTTTTATACATGAATAAAGATTTTGATACGTGAATGAAGACTTTTATACATGAACGAAGACTTTTATACATGAATGGAAATTTTTATACGTGAATGAACATTTTGATACGTGAATGAACATTTTGATACGTGAATGAAGATTTTGATACATGAATAAAATTTTTATACATGAATGAATATGTTGATACATGAATAAAAATATTTATGAGAAGGAACTTAAATGGAGGTTTCTATGCCATAAGATTTGAATGCCAGATAATACATCGTTAAACTACTTGACTTCCAAGGCGATGAGGTATGCCCATTAGGGTCATAAAATCCTAGATACCGCCTTCGGGCATACTGATACATAGCACAGCTTAACAAGGGGCACGTAAATTGAAGAAAAACAGCCCGAAATGACAGAAAAACGAACGAGTAGACCAATGGCAATAGAAAAATAAGATAGCGAAGTCATATATCTTTGATAAGAACTTGGAACTATCTCCAATCAGAAACGAATTTGATAACTTTGAATATGATAAGTATAACAGAAACCCATCAACTTTTGAAATATAATCGATATTAGCTTGAAAATATGTCACCTTAAAGCTAATAATTAAGCTTCTCTAAACAGTAGAAATAAAGGTTAAGCTCAAATTTAAATCCACTTTAAAATGGAAAAATTTTGCCACGTGTAAATAATGAATATATAAGAAGTACCAAAAGTTACTTTATATCATGGTATTCACCCTTGAAAGGTATCATGGGTGAAAAATCGCCCCATATAAATTGTTTTTCTAATATTATTAAAAAACCGAATTACTGGTAACACTGATTTTTCCTGCAATGATTTATGGCGTCAGTATGGATACCGTTATCATAAGATAATTTCACTTTTGTTATGTGCTTTGTTAACTGCACAACAAAGAAAACCGATCTGGGCTGATATTTCACTCATGATACCGTAGGTGTAAGTTTTTCTAAATTACTTCGTGAAGATTTAATTTGTTGTTAAGTACCGTAGTTATACAGGTAATTTTATTTCTGGTAATACAATTATAAGCAGAGAAGTAAGAAAGTAATTATTTTAGAAGTGTTCTTATTCATTTTATTTTATTTCTTTTATTGCTATGAAGATAATTTTATAACCTGGCGTTCCCAAAAAATAAAAGATGAAATGGAAGAAATTATGCTAGAAACGGACGATTTTAGCGATTATGAGGACAATATAAGTGACAATCAAGAAGACAATGTAGAAGACGATGAAGTGGAGAATGATTATGTAGACTTAATTGATAATGACATGAAAGAAAGTGCTGAAAGTTTAAGTGATGAAGAAATGCCTATCATCCGCTCTAGTAATCGTAAAAGAGTTCGTGTAATAATTTCCAGTTCAAATGTTATAAATCGATGAAAGGAGGAAGGAGTTGATGTATTTGATCAACTATGCAAAAATTACTCCGAAGGACTCGAAGATGGCCTTTAGAAGTATTTTATGGACTACTGAACGCAGCGGGTATAAACTCAAAAATCATTCTTGCATTTTGCAATGCTGCAAATAGTATCGGAAACATTACCAGGCAAGATTACCTGTCAGAATTAGGGTTTTCTTTCATTTAATCATTTCTTAAAGAACGATTAAAAATATCGAATTTGCCACATAATCCGAAGAAAATGATATTAGAAATACTTGACGAAAAGGCTGAGGAAACAGCGCTAATACCATCATCCATATCTAAGCAAGGAAGATGTTGTATATGTACAAGGAAAGAAGATAGCAAATATACTGTGAGATGTACAATATGTACCAACTTCATTTGTAAAATGCACCGCAATATTATTTGCAATAACTATAAAAAATAAATTTTATAATTTTCATGAAATATATAATTCTTATTATATACCTAATCTTATTTACATGTTTTATGAAATTTATAAAATAAAATTTCTTTACTAGGGTGAAATTACACCCATGATACCGTTAGTGTAATTATTTTAGACGATACCTTTTAAGGGTTAAATTAACGAGTAAAAGTAATGTGCTTTATATCGTGGTATTAAATTAACGCAACTTTTTCTTTAAAAGTGCATGTTCATAAACACGGCCATGGAAATGGACTCTTAGTGCATCCACCGTTTAATTAACGTACCCACTTAAAACAAACAGCACTTTTCAGGGTATCTATCGTTCAAAGGCACTGCACTAAAGCTCGGAGAAAGTCACCACGCTGTTATAACGAAATTAGTTTCCCTAAACCGCTTTCTACATAATTCTATTTCAAGTTTATTTGCTTTATTCAATTAGGTGCGTTGTACCGAAATCACAGGCACCGAAAAGCTCTAAATAAACTCGCCACTTTCTCCGCAAGTTTCTCTTTACTCGTTTTTGTTTCTACTAAAAATTCCTTGGTGTACATACATTGCCTGGCAGGGAAAATGCCACACCATAAATATGTGAACGCAGTGCCATGCAAATTATAGTATGGATGCACATGTACAAGATATTCGAGTGACTAAAATTTCTGGTTAATCAAACGAACCGCACACGGAATATATGTAGATAAACAGCATGCGTAGCCGTCATTTAAGACGTCGTTACGGCTGTGAGAAGTGAGCTGTTTTTCTGTCATTTTGTGCTTGGAGAAAGAATAAGCAGTATTAATGCTTTTAGGATACCGTCGTAAGTATTTTCTTGAAGCGGATGAGTTCGTAATAGGCTTCATTCTTGACTCGTATTGTAGCAGAAACGTAACGTGGTGGCACAACCGACGGTCACCTTTGGAAAAAGTTGTCCTTGGGAGGAAATATACAACGTCGTAGTGGGACGGGTACTCGCACATTGACACCAAAGTGCATTGGTCGTCGCCTCAGATGACATACCGTAACACAGCCACAATCCAAGACTGGCGACATTTTAAAAAGTGCGCAGTGAGTTTTGAATGATCTGATATCAACACAAATAATGACGCGCCCATTGGCTGCTATAGGTTTGTTGTCCAGCATCTGAAATCTTTCTTTAACAGAGAGCAATTGTCGCTATCGCTTAGAATTGCGTCACACCAGAGTTACGTGGGGTACAGAATGAAATAGTGTAGTGTTTAGTGATGGCGCCCGTCAATCGGTGATGCGTCTGTATCACCAATCAGAATGATTGTACAAGTTTGGAAATGATGGTGCTTTCGGACATTATTTTGCCGTTTTTGAGCACTATGTAGCTTTTAAAAGTGACGACATGGTTTGAGGGGCTATTAGCTATAATAACCGCTCACCATTCGTATGCATTACGGGCACATTAACGGCACGCCACTATACTGATGCGGTGGTGTGCTTTGCGGCACTACCGGATGTCCGAAATGTCATTTTTACACAGGATATCTCCCAGCCACATACAAATTGGATCAGCCAATGCTTTGTAAGATGTATACATGCTTCTATAGTAGCCCGATCCCCTAACTTCTGGTCAATCGAGTATCTGTGGGGCATGAATAGACGCCAGTTAAACAACTTTCCACCATCACGAAATGAAGATAAATGGACTCGGAACAACACAACATGGTCAATAATACCACAGAACATTATTCGGATATTTCATTAAATCAATAGCGCTTCAGGAAAGTGTTGCTCAAAATGCAGGTCCAACTTATAATTGATCCTTCTGTATGTTGGGCAACTGAAGTCTTGTCTGTATATGAAAATTAAGTCATGTGTTTACCCATTTGGTTATATATGCGTCCAGTTTGGTCTGTTTCGGCGCATTCCTATATATTTATGGAATTTTCTCTATAAGGCAATGTATATTGTACTTATAAGTGCTTATATAGTACGCACGAAAATATGTGAAGTTATACATCTGTAACACCTTAGTGTAAACCTGTACTTCCCTTATGAATTTTCTGGGTAACACCAGGTTACCAGGAAGTTATTACAAGCAATGGATAAAAATTGAAACACTCACACACACACACACACACATATATATATATATATTGCCTGCAAAAGGGTTGCTGGTATCTAACTGGAAGGAGACCAACACGCTAAAAGTATGTGGCGATGTGTGAAACCTAATATCCTACACCGCCTTCGAGTGGCGCAGGCTCGGCTTTCTATATATGAGGCAAATTAATATTTGCTGCGCGGATAGAAAGGCGGAAGGGGAGGGCTAATTCACCAACCCGTCTAGCCAGCATGATAAAATTATGGCTAATTTCTATATTATCTTGAAACACCAGAAACCATGGCCACTAGTCTCCAGGTGCTGGAGTGCTCCTGATCAAGGCAGCGGTCAGTGTGGCATGAAAGCAGGGGGTGCTAAGAATCACTGGAATGGCCCAGGCTGCCGTTTGTTATTGACCTTGGCTACGTTTAATGGACGATCCCTTGCTTCTGAAGCAAAACTTCAGGAATTGGAAGAGGAACTAGACAAGATCAAATGGGACATTGTAGGACTCAGTGAAATTAGAAGAAAAGGTGAAGAGTTGGTGGAACTGAAAAGCGGACATTTGTTTTACTATAGAGGAACGGAAACTGGAAGAACAAGTGGTGTTGGCTTCTTAATCAACAAAAGAATTAAAGACTGTCTTCTGGAAGTTGAAAGTACATCAGATCGAGCAGCGAGGCTTGTTGTTCAACTAACCCAGCGATACCAACTTCAAATAGTACAGGTATATGCACCAACATCAAGCCATACCGACGAAGAGGTTGAAGAATTTTATGAAGAAATCAAAGAGTTACACACCAAAGGGAAACAACATATCAAGCTCATCATGGGGGATTTCAATGCAAGAATTGGACAACAGGAACAAGGAGAGACATCGGTTGGTAAATACGGATATGGGGAAAGGAATGAACGTGGCGATCAACTCATCGAATTTGCAGAAGCTGAAAACCTTAGCATCATGAATTCATTTTTTAAGAAGAAACCGCAAAGAAAATGGACATGGAAACACCCAAATGGGGGAACTAGTGAAATTGACTATATCCTGGCAAACAAGAAATCAATTATTGAAGATTGCAGTGTACTGAACAGATTTAATACTGGAAGTGATCATCGAATGGTGAGATGTAAAGTGCACTTAAATACTAAATTAGAAAGACAGAAGCTCATTAGGAAACAAGTAAGTAAGAGGGTGGATCTAATGAAACTGAAAGTAAATACCGAGGCATTCAAGTTGGAATTAAAAAATCGCTTTTCTGCACTGGAAGGACTTATTGAAGAAATTGATATCTCAGAAGCAAATGAAAACATTGTTAAGACAATAGTTGAAACTGCTGGGGAAATTGGTGGTGTAACCTGTAAAAAGCACAATAGCAAATTATCTGAGAAGACGAAACAGCTCATGAAAAGGCGAAGAGATATGAAGGTGGACAATCGAAATACCAGTTCCAGGATTGAGTACATAGAACTTTGTAAAACTCTGCGCAAAAGCATGAAAGAAGACATAAGAAAATTCAACTGTGAGTTAGTAAGGAAGGCCATTGAAAGCAACAAGAGCCTTAGGGTTGTTAAAGGGAGTTTGTCTATTGGGAAGAAACACATCATTGCATTAAAAGGAGAGGATGGCACTGTAACAAGAAATAGGGAAGAAATACTTAGAAGAGTTGAAGAATTCTACAGAAAGCTATATGAGGGAAACAGTGGATTAAACGAAGACTCTGAGATAGTCGAAGGAATAGCTCCTAAAATCTTAAAAGAAGAAGTAGCATTTGCAATAAAAAGTATGAAGAAAGGAAGAGCTCCTGGCGATGATGGCATTACATTAGATATCTTAAAGGAAGCTGGCAAATATGTAGAAGACATACTTGCAAAATTCTTTACCAAATGTCTTAACAGCGGTAGCATACCATATCAATGGGATTCTGCAACGGACATTCTTTTGCATAAAAAAGGTGATAAAGAGGATTTGTAAAATTACCGCCCAATTAGTTTGTTACCTGCTATTTATAAAATCTTCACAAAAGTGCTAACACATCACCTGCAGAAAAAATTAGATGTAGCTCAACAAAGAGAACAAGCTGGATTTCGAAATGGATTCAGTACAGTGGACCATATTCAAGTATTAAAAGAATTAATTGAAAGAACACATGAACATGAACTTCCATTGTGTGTGCATTTATTGACTATGGGAAGGTCTTTGACTCTATAAAAACATCAGCAGTCATCAACTCTTTAAGATCAACAGACATTGAGGATATGCACATTCACATGGTGAAATGTGTGTATAAAAATGCAAATGCAAAATTTCGGCAACATGAAAATTCCAAACCTATCAAAATTTGTAAAGGTGTGAGGCAGGGGGATACCATTTCTCCAAAACTTTTTATTTCTGCTTTACAAGTGATTTTTCAGCTGATAAATTGGAATAACAAGGGAATAAAAATAAATGGTGAATATTTAAATCATCTGTGGTTTGCTGATGACATTGTTATTTTTTCAACGAATCCATCAGAACTCCAAGACATGGTACAGGAGCTCTCAACTAGAAGTAAAGAAGTTGGACTCAAGATGAACCTACAAAAAACTAAAATCATGTTCAATAATTTCGTAGAGGAAACAAAAGTACAAGTTGACAACATTGAGCTAGAAATTGCTGAGTCATATATTTACCTTGGTCCACTGATTTCAATGGATGGTAACGGCTGACAGCCTGGGCGATTAATACTGGAAGTGATCATCGAATGGTGAGATGTAAAGTGTGCTTAAATACTAAATTAGAAAGACAGAAGCTCATTAGGAAACAAGTAAGTAAGAGGGTGGATTTAATGAAACTGAAAGCAAATACCGAGGCATTCAAGTTGGAATTAAAAAATCGCTTTTCTGCACTGGAAGGACTTATTGAAGAAATTGATATCTCAGAAGCAAATGAAAACATTGTTAAGACAATAGTTGAAACTGCTGGGGAAATTGGTGGTGTAACCTGTAAAAAGCACAATAGCAAATTATCTGAGAAGACGAAACAGCTCATGAAAAGGCGAAGAGATATGAAGGTGGACAATCGAAATACCAGTTCCAGGATTGAGTACATAGAACTTTGTAAAACTCTGCGCAAAAGCATGAAAGAAGACATAAGAAAATTCAACTGTGAGCTAGTAAAGGAAGCCATTGAAAATAACAAGAGCCTTAGGGTTGTTAAAGGAAGTTTATCTGTTGGGAAGAAACACATCATTGCATTAAAAGGAGAGGATGGCACCGTAACAAGAAATAGGGAAGAAATACTTAGAAGAGTTGAAGAATTCTACAAAAAACTATATGAAAGTAACAGTGGATTAAACGAAGACGCCGAAATAGTCGAAGGAACAGCTCCTAAAATCTTAAAAGAAGAAGTTTCATTTGCAATAAAAAATATGAAGAAAGGAAGAGCCCCTGGTGATGATGGTATTACATTAGATATCCTAAAAGAAGCTGGAGAATATGTAGAAGACATACTTGCAAAATTCTTTACCAAATGTCTTAACAGCGGTAACATACCAAACCAATGGGATTCTGCAACAGTAATTCTTTTGCATAAAAAAGGTGATAAAGAGGATTTGAAAAATTACCGACCAATTAGCTTGTTACCTGATATTTATAAAATCTTCACAAAAGTGCTAACACGTCGCCCACAGAAAACATTAGATGCAGCTCAACCAAGAGAACAAGCTGGATTTCGAAGTGGATTCAGTACAGTGGACCATATTCAAGTATTAAGAGAATTAATTGAAAGAACACATGAATATGAACTTCCATTGTGTGTGGCATTTATTGACTATGAGAAGGCCTTTGACTCTATTAAAACATCAGCAGTCATCAACTCTTTAAGATCAGCAGACATCGAGGATGTGTACATTGACATGGTGAAATGTGTGTATAAAAATGCAAGTGCAAAATTTCGGTTACATAAAGATACCAAAACTATTAAAATTGGTAAAGGTGTGAGGCAGGGAGATACCATTTCTCCAAAACTTTTTACTTCAGCTTTACAGATGATTTTTCATCAAATAAATTGGAATAACAGTGGAATAAAAATAAACAGCGAATATTTAAATCATCTACAGTTTGCCGATGACATTGCTATTTTTTCAACGAACTCATTAGAACTCCACAACATATTACAGGAGCTCTGAACTAAAGGTAGAGAAGTTGGACTCAAGGTGAACCTGCAAAAACTAAAATCACGTTCAATAATTTCGTAGAGAAACAAAAGTACAAGTT
>QLNU02003225.1:81220156-81232865 GCA_006491805.2 Dysdera silvatica | reverse complement strand
GGCTAGCATATTGCAAGAAGAACTGATCAACGATGGACAACAGAAATTTGAACTGATTCCAAGAGATCATCAAAGACCTAGAAAACGTCCTCAAACTAGATGTGTGGATGAACAAGAAAAGAGGCTGGGGTGACGTGAAGGAATTGTTCATGATAGACTTGTGTGGAAAGCATTTGGAGAGACCTTCATCCAGCAGTGTATAGATAATGGTTGAATATGATGATGATGATAAATATAGTGATAAAATTAGAATTGGAGTTATATTTTTAATTCAAAAATAAAAAATACGTCGACACATAAATGAAATACATGCTGACAGAATTCGAATCCTTAAATTTGACGAAGAAAATTTAACATGGGATGTAGTCCGATATTTTAGTTTGCTTGAATTTTGCAGAGAATGCAGCCGTCATACGTATATTTTATTAAACCTTCCGGCGATTTCAGATATACATCTGGAACATTTGGTAAAATAGGAATAAAATTCTGTAATGTTTCGATCATTTTAACAGCATCTTCAGCTTTTATTTTGGGTAGTGATTCCGTTAAACACTCCTCATCTTCCAATTCGCTAACATCATCATTTTCTTTCAGTTCCGCATTATGTCCTCATCGGTGCCCCCACTGGACACTAATAAATCGTCATCCAAATTCAAATATTCTTCTGTATTTATTGAAGAATGCATATTAGTGAAAACTTTAAATGCATTCAAAGAATTACTTAATTGCAACACACAATTTTCTTCTTTAGAAAGATTCTGTTCGGAATTCTCATTGCTGTCAGATTCTTCTTCATCACTGCCCAAGCTGAAATTAAAACCTGCCTTCCGCCAACAATTTCGTATTATAAATGACTGTACAGAACTCCAACTGCCAGAGATGATATCACATGCTTGTTTAACATTTATGTCAAAGAGTTTGGCAATCTTGTTTTCCAATTTAAAAATGACGTTTTCAATCGTAAGTTTTCTGTAGTATCTTTTCGCACAGTTAGTAATGCCTAAATTCAGCGGCTACAGAACTGATGTGCAATTGGGTGGAAGTAGTAGAGTTTAACATTTTTCATTTTTGGTGGATCATTGTGGGGAGTGCAGTTATCTACAATTAAAGCACTTTGTTTCTTTTTCTTTTTCATAGTGTCAACATCTAGTAGCCATTGAGTGAATATTTTTCCGTCATCCACCCTCTTTTGTTTGCCGTATAATCAACTGGTAAGTTTTTTACATTTTAAAGCATCTTGGTTTCATAGATTTTATTTGTACATAACAACACAAACAGTCTCTGTTTCGATTTCTTCCCCCCTTTACAATTTTCTCCTTTATTCGCCAACGTCTTGTCTGACGTGAGTTGAAAAAACAATTCTGTTTCGTCGGCATTGTAAATGTTCTCAGCAGAATAATTTTTCTCCATTCACGCTGGTCCAAAGATTCGACGTCATCTATGGACATAAACTTGTCTTCGCCATTAATTACTTGAAATGATATTCCATGAAGATCACGAAACGAAGCGAGCTATCCATTGTTTGCTTTAAAATTCTCGTTTCCTAACATGGTAGCAATTGTTTTTGCTTTTCACATATCAGTGGTCCATTTATTGGGATATTTTATGCTCGCATTTTCTGGAACCACCTAGTGTTTGCTGTGTCAACATCTTCATTCAAAGCACCTTTCACTCGTTTACGCTCCATATCTATCTTTCCAATTTTTTCAGCCTTCTCAATATCCTTTCGTTTCTTCAAAAACAGCGCAATTGTTGACTGAGGGATGCCCTATTTTTTAGAAACTTCCACTTGTTTTAACCCACTGTCAATATTTCTGATTACTTTTAGTTTCTTCTGAAAAGAAATCGTTTTTCTTGTTGCCATTTTCGACACTACATACTACCGCACTAAGTACGTAAAAGAACTTTTAACACGAAAAGTCACACATGTCCTGTCACTGTGAAAGAATTTAACGAGCAAACAAATTTGGATGGGTCGATTTTATGTGGGTGAGTACAGAAAAGATGGGCATGAATCACGTGACAAACAGGTGGCTAAGTTGAAACAATGGCCTTTCACTAAAGGCGAACTGATCACAATTTCTTAGAAGGTGGTGCCTATCACATTGTGCACGCACTTCCCCCTCCACCCATTATCGTGTCAGTCTCCTAGTAAAAAGAATGGAAACCACATTTGTTGTTCGGAAAATTCGTTATTCGTTAAGTTATTCCCCTTACATTCTAGGATGAACTGCTTTTGTGTGCGATTTTCTTCAACATTAATGATTTGTCAAATCTGTTGTTTGGAAAAGCCTTCGACATAACACAGGGAAAAAAAGTTTGAAATACACAAAATTATCTTATATGCAGGTTCACTGAAAAACAAGTCATCGTTATTGACAAGTTCGATATACACTAACACTATAGGAAATCTGCCGAGACCGTGGAAAATATCGTTATAAACATGTTTATCGTTATAGACAAGTGTTATACTGTATATATGTATATATATATATATATATATATATATATATGTGTGTGTGTGTGTGTGTGTGTGGGGGGGGGTTGGTATGGGTATGTGTGTGTAAATAAATAAATAAACAAACACTTTATTCAGACAAGCGTCATGATATTACAAGTCGAACGATTCTCCGCTTCTGTGAGAAGTGAGAAGATATAATAATTAAATATGGTACTAATTACAGTAAAACAATTTGGGAAAAGGTAAGAAAATTAACCAGAAACTATGTTATAACTATATATGTGTGTATGTATTCGTCTGTTAGAAGATTTTATTCTTTATATTTTTCTCTCTCTGAAATCTCTTTTTTTTCTGGAATGGTAAATATTGATTATTTTTGGAAATTAGTTGGGCCTAATTAGACATTTATTTGGATTTTCTACGCAGATGGTGTTTAAAAAATTGCAATGAAAAGGGTTTTATTAATTACACCGCATTTGTGCGCAAACCAATGACATGCTGTTCACAGCTGCGTTGCCTGTTCCCGCCCAATCTATTCCAAATTAAAACAAGATTTGAATATTTTTTGGAATTGGCTTCTTCTTTTTGGAAACCGACCAAGTTATTTGGAAGCGAACCAAAACGTTTAAAATCTCAAAATGAGACAATTAACTATATTCTTATCTGTTAGGCGTGTAACAAATACAATGCAGGTTTAATTAAAAACGAAAATAGTATGAATATTAGTTTATGAAAAGAAAGTTTCGAACCTTTTAGTTAGCTGCGGAAAATAAATTTCATTTTATTTCTCATGCTTTATTCTTCCTCATTTCAATATCCAAATTCAAGTTTCGTAATAAATTAAATTCGTGTTTATTTACCGAACCTACTTTACCAAGTAATTTATTTTTTCCGGGTTTATTAAATTTTTTCCAAGAGTTACAGAAGAAGTTGAAATTCGAATATCAGTTTGCTCGATTTATAAAAAAAGACTGCTATTCACCAGATGACATAAATGTAAACGGATCTGTGCATGTGTGGGTGTTTTGCTGTTGAATGTCGAAGAATTTAAAATTGGAAAGAGATCTCCGAAGAGGAAGTTCGAATTCGATAACGATCAAATTTATAAAATCCCCATATTCTGAAACCGAAGTGTCGAATGGATGGGATAAAGCGTGCTATAAAATGAGGGGAATTACACATACAGAAAGAATCAGTAGTGAGACCTATGTGAAGATAAATTACAAGTAAGGTGCGACAATGTATTGTAGAGAATGTTGTTGTAGGTGCTCTTCTTATGATTTCTGCTGGAAAATTTCAGTTCTAAATGTCAACCCAATTTGAACATTAGTAAAAGTACATTTTAGCCTCGATTTCAGATGTCGATGAATTTCCAGAATATCATACAAAGTGCCTAGCTCCCTTCGAAATCACATCTTAATTTCCTTTTTCCGCCTTCATTAAATATTTTTCTCGAACCTAGATAGAAACGATCGCCCTAGAGATGTCCCATGGGCGACCTTTGCTATCTGGGAAATTTTTGATGAGAATAGCGTATGTCTTCGAAAAGGATTTTTAATATAAAATCACAAGCGTTTCCTCGGGTAAGGATTGAAGCATTTAAATTACAAAATTAGTTTCATTAATATACGTTTTCATTTTAAATAATATATCATTAAAATTTTAATTCTCATTACTTCTATAGTTTATTTTAAATATTTTAATCATATTAGTGAACCCATTAACGGCCAAGCATAGAAATTGACGATGAAACTGCATAGAAATTATTTTTTTTAATTATGACCATAGCAATAATATTTCGTTGCAAAAAAATCTAGTGTATGTTGGAAGGGTGGCAAATTGGAATATTGCTTTAACGCAACGTTGGCGTTTAACGATATCAGTGCATATATAAGTACAAAATTCAGGATTTCCATATTACAAAATTCATTTTTCACAAAAGAAAAATTTTACATGCTATTTAAAATGCTTTTACAGATATTCCCATAATTATCTGAATAATTATCTAATAAAAATCCAATTAATAAAATTTTAATTATCTAATAAAATTATAATTACCTAATAGAAATCTAATTATCTAAAAATTCAAATTAACTGTGTACTAATAAAAATTCCAATTCAGGAATGAAAATTTCCTATATCCAAATAACTAATGAAAATCTTAAGTAACTAAAAAAGTCCTAATTAGCTAATGTAATTCCTAATTAACTAATAAAAGTATGATAAACAATTAAAAATGAATAGCAGTTTGTTTGAGATGCGTTCAGCCGTCGGTCCCGTCCCTAAGCCAAACCAAATCACAGCATGTGGCCCCCAAAATTAAGGGGAGTCATTATTTGTTGCTACAAGGAAAGTGTACTAACGAGCTATAATTACAGTGGGGTGAGAAGGCGGAGGCATGAGTGTATCCAAGGGAATAGGAAGGGCGCTTGCCCCCTAGAAATAAAAGTTGAAGTACATTTGGGTATATTTTAGTATTTTTGATAATATATTTCGGGTTAGCAATAGTTTGCTCCCTAAGATGGAAAGCTGGCTCATGGGGCGAGGAGGGCAAGGGGAGGATTTCAGAAACACTCCTATTTCATTTTCTATATATATATATATATTAATATTACTTTCTCAATAAACGTAATAAATAAAAGCTCTTTGTTCATAATGGGTATTAAATCAAATAACTAATTATTACATTTTATAACCGTAAAAAATTACAGTGTAAAAATCTTGGAAAACGTCACTATTAGCTGTCAATAATGCTAATAAAAGTAATCATTTAAAGAAAAAGTGGAGAGAAACGAAAGCAAACCCAAGATCGTTCCAAAACTGTGAAGGGATAAGACGACCTCGCATCGGGCCAACGTTGCATTAACGCAACATTATTTTCTTTCTTCAATATTGCGTATTTATAATTATCATTTTTTGTAATTTCCATTTTTCACAAACTGTTGACATCTGAAAGATTATGTTTAAAAGAAAAGAACGTTGATATTCGTCAATCAGCAATTAATATACTTTTTCAAAAAATGGGTCTTTGAAAGTCCCTCAAAACACTTAAAAATAAAGAATTATAAACCAGGAAATTTAACTTGCTGCATTTGCAATGCAAAAAATTATATTCAGTAAGGTCAAATCTTTCTGAATATGATATGCCAAAATTTTAGGGGAAAAAAAATTAATTAGGAAATAGAAAAAAATTCCCGAAAATAATGTTGCATTAACGCAAAGTTGGCCGAAAATGGGTTAAATTTTTATTTTAATTCAACACTCATATTAAATTTATTTCAAATCATATTTTTTATCCTTTTATTCTGTATAATTAATGACTATATATTTGTCGGTTCTAAAATAACCATAATTTCTTCACATATTAATATAATTAATGAGATTATGCTACTAGAAATTGGGCGACACATTGCGGGGTTTATTGAGAATAAATAACTTCAAGATTTGACGCGATTTACACAGTATTAGAAAGTTTTTAAAACTGTGCGAATTGCCTCAATTCATTAACTTTAATTTATGCACAAAGCATCTTAATTATTGCATAAAATTATTAATTAATTCAACTCTTTTTAAATATCGTAATTTAGCGACAAGTCTAATTACGCTAAAAATTTGCATGCAGAAAATCACATTACATTAAATTGCTTTATCAGTAACCATACTAGGTGATTTAGTAATAGTTAGAGTAATAGTGGTAATAGTTGATGATGGTTTCATCGATATCAGATGGATATGATTACTTATGACACACAGCAATGTGAGTTGTTCTATTTCGACATCCTACTGATAATTATGTCATTGCTGCCAGAGTAATTATCCAAATTTTCCTAAGGTGTTATAAATCATTCTATTCTATACGAACGTGTTGCAAAAAGCCCTTTTCACACGCTGCAACCATCCAGCAGAAATTCCGTAACAAATCCATCGACTAGATTGTAATCTCTGCCAGTACGGTAGGTAGGCAAATGAATTAATATTGCGACCATATCTAGAGCTAAACATATTAATCTATTTCGAATATATCATTTCTCTATTGAGGCGTAAATTATCAAGATCGAAATGCAACGCATGGTACTAAACGATCATTGTTACTGCAACTGGCTAAAAGATTTATTGCCCAAACTATAGACTGTCAGTGATTTGAAGGAACCCAGACTTTTAAAGCTTCAGAGATGGAAAAAATAGCCGAGAAATACTAATTGTAAACAATTTAATCTGTACAGAGAGAAACCAGTTTAACGGTATCTGTCTGATTGATGAAATTATTCGATGAAGACGTGTTTGGCTGATAAAACTAATCAAAAATAAATTAATACAGAGAATGATTACATTCGTAAAGGCATTCAAATCTCTCTAATGAAATAATTACAAGCAAGTCTCAACCAATTTTATTGCACTTTCCTGAACCTGAGGTTATAATTTCCAGAAACAAAATTCAAAAGTTTGTTCAAGTTTAGTGCTGTTGCACCGTAAAACGTACAAACGAGACAGTCCTATTCTTTATGTGTGTATATATATATATATATATACATACATATACAGGGTAGTCACTAATGTCCTTATACACGCAGATAACTGTCGAACGGAGAGAGCTATATGTACGAACGTAATGCATAGGTATAGTAAAGTGACTATGCGCTACAAGATGAGACTGCGTGCAGCGCCCCTAGCGGAAAAATCCAGAACTTAGAGCTGCTATCTCGAAAACTATTCAAGATACGGGGAAAAGTCAATTACAAAGTTGTTAAGCACCAGCTAGTTAGTACGAAATGATTTTTTTTTTTTTCACCACCTTAATAGGGCAAAAATCGTGATTTAGGAAGTTTAAGGGATACAGGATGCCCACTGCATGACAGCTTTCCCTTCGTACAGATGCGCATAGAGGGGAAACTTCGGGTAGGGGCGATACTTTCATTGCACACACAATCTCGTCACAAAGCGCATGATATGCAAATGTGTACGCTACGTCATACGTTATCGGTAAGCATAAAATAGTGGCCAGGCAAGGAGTGTAAGACAGTGTGAGAAGTGAAACCGTGCATTAAACGTCTGTAGTTACATAGTACATGGCGAATTATTCCAACAACGAGTATTGCGAGATGGTGCTGTTATATGGGGAATGTGGTCGTAATGCAAGAGAAAGTGCACAACAATATGCCGTCCGTTTTATTTTGGGACCCCATCCGACTGCAATGACCATCACTAATGTGGTTCGACGGCTGAAAGAGACATTTAGCGTTACAACTAGTTCCCGTTCAAATCGCCACGCATGTGTAAGTCAGGGTGTGCAACCAGAGGACGTTTTAGCTTACGTTTTAACCCACCCACGGTGCAGTTCAAGAGAAGTTGGTATGATGTGTGGCCTAACAGGCCGTCGTGTGCGGCAAATCTTGCAGCAAGTGGGAGCTCACCCCTACTATGGAATACTGCTGCAGTCACTAGTTCCAGGGGATGCTGAGCGACGTTTTAATTGGTGAAACTTCGTTACGAACACCTTAGATATGCAGCCGAATTTTTTAGTGTACGTCCTTTGGACGGAAGAGTCAAAATTCACCCGCAACGGGGTGTTAAATAGACACAACGGACATTATTGGGCTCTCGAAAATCCTTTATGGAGACGACCAGTCCGACATCAGGTGCGGTTGTCTGTTAATGTGTGGTGAGGTATTTTGAACAGCAGACTCATTGAACCTGTGTTCTACGATGGTACGTTAACGGGACGTCGATATTTGCAGCTGCTACATGGCGTACTATCGGATATTTTGCATGATGTTCCATTGAGTGAGCGGAGAACCATGTGGTTCCAACATGACGGCGCTCCTCCTCACCATCCAACAGAAGTACAATTATTATTATCCCAAACCTTCCGCCAACAGGTCATTGGCTAGGGTGGTAGTGTGAGCTGGCTGTACGGTCACCGGACCTTACCCCATTGGAATTCTTCCTTTGAGGCATCTCAAAAGACAGGTCTATCACACCTAACCGACGACTGTGGACTATGTCCGCAGTCGCATTACCAATGCCTGTACAAGCGTCACGTCTGCAATGCTACTGAATGTGCAAGAAGAAACGCTCCACCGTATACAAACGCGTATTGTGGCCGACGGTGGCCACACGTAATGAGCACACATAATGACACACAGTAATACGCTGTTCACATTTGCCGAACCAAATACCCACATATTAGCGTTTGACGTGTTCTATTCCCGCAATTCATGTACCATTTTGTACTGCATCAGTGATGCTGGACAACTTTGTAATTAACTTTTTTTTTTCCGTTTCTTGAATAGTTTTCGAGATAGCAGCTCTACGTTCTGAATTTTTCCGCTAGGTATGTAATGTCAACTGATGATGTTAGAATGGAAAATATAAATGTAAAAATGGTATGAAAATAAAATTTGTATTTGTACGCTGCACGCAGTCTCACCTTGTAGCGCATAGTCACTTCACTCCGTATACAGTACGTACATATACATCATATTCATGCATCTATCTCTCGCCGTTTGACAGTTATCAACGTGTATAATGACTTTACTAAACCACCCTTAAAGTTGTGTGCGCAATGAAAGAATCGCCCCTACCTGAAGCTTTCCCTCTATGTATAACTGTACGAAGGGAAAGCTGTCACGCAGGGGCATCCTGTAGCACTTAAACTTCCTAAATCACGATTTTTTCCTCTTTAACGTGATGGAAAAAAATCGTTTCGTACTAATCAACTGGTGCTTAATGACTTTATAATTGACTTTTTCCCCGTACCTTGAATAGTTTTCGAGATAGCAGCTGTAAGTTCTGAAATTTTCCGCTAGGGCGCTGCATGTAGTCTCATCTTGAAGTGCATAGTCACTTTACTATACCTATACATCACGTTCGTACATATAGCTCTCTCTGTTCGACAGTTATCTGCGTGTATAAAGAATTTAATAACCACCTTGTATATATATACACTGAAGTGCCAGAAAAATTGGCACACCTACCTAATATCGTGTAGCCCCCCTCCGTGCGCACGCAGAAGTGCCGCAACACGACGTGGCATGGACTCGACTAATGTCTGAAGGTATCCTGGAGACAATTCACACCAGGAATCCTGCAGGGCAGTCCACAAATCCATAGGAGTGCAAGGAGGTAGAGATCTCTTCTGAACAGCACGTTGCAAGGCATCCCAGATATGCTCGATAATGTTCATGTCTGGCGATTTAGGTGGCCAATGGAAGTGTCTAAAGTCAGAAGAGTGTTCCTGGAGCCACTCGGTAGCAACTCTCGATGTGTGGGGTGTCGCATTATCATGCTGAAATTGTCCAAGTCCGTCGGAATGCACAATGGACATGAATGGGTGTAGGTGATCGGACATGATGCTTACGTACCTGTCACCTGTCAGAGTTGTCTCTAGACGTATCAGGGGTCCCATATCACGCCAACTGCACACGCCCCATACCATCACAGAAGCTCCACCAGCTTGAACAGTCCCCTGTTGACATGTAGGGTCCATGGATTCATGAGGTTGTCTCCATACCCGTACACGTCCATCCGCCTGATGCAATTGGAAACGAGACTCGTCAGACCAGGTAACGTGTTTCCAGTCATCAACAGTCCAATGGCGGTGTTGGCGGGCCCAGACGAGGCGTAAAGCTTTGTGCCGTGCAGTCAACAATGGTACACGAGTGGACCTTCGGCTCCGAAAGCCCATATCAATGATGGTTCGTTGAACAGTTCGCACGCTGACACTTGTTGATGCCCCAGCATTGAAATCCGCGGCAATTTGAGGAAGTGTTGCACGTCTATCTCGTTTAACGATTCTCGTCAGTCGTCGAATGTCCCGTTCTTTCAAGGTCTTTTTCCGGCCGCACCGCTGTCGGAGATTTGATGTTTTACCGGATTCCTGATATTCACGGTATACCCGTGAAATGGTCGTACGCGAAAATCCAAATTTTGTCGCTATCTCGGAGATGCTATGTCCCATCTCTCTTGTGCCGACTATAACGCCACGTTCAAAATCACTTAAATCTTGATAACCTGCCATTGTAGCGGCAAGAACCGATCTAACAGCTTTGCCAGACATCTCTTGTCTTATATAGGCGCTGCCGACCGCATCGCGTTACGCTGATTGGTTGCAAAGCTCCGTTATTTGCATACGCACGCCTGTACCAGTTTTTCTGGCACTTCAATGTATATATATATATATATATAAGAATATGTTGCATTGAAACAAAAGTTAAAAATAAGCTATTTACGTCAAAGAATACTGCGCACCAGCTGCGAATAAATGCATTGACGAGATGTATATAAAACCTCGGTCCAGAAAGTTCGGTGAATGTGTCTATATATATATAATGGATTGAAGTCTTACTCGAAACAGCACTTACTCTCCTTCGAAGTAATCCCCGTTGATTGAAATTCACTTCTGGGAACAGCTGTACAAGTACTGGAAACTCCTGGCGAAGATGTCTTTAGGCATTACCTTTAGCTGGGTCGTAACATTACGTTGCATGTCCGAAATGTTTGAAAACCTCTGGCCCTTCAGGGCTGATTTCAATGTGGGGAACAAGAAAAAAAGTCCGGGTGAGACAAGTCTGGGGAATAGGGTGAGTAATTGAGTGACACAACTCCCCTTTTGGCCAGGAACTGCTGCACCAGAAAGGCAGTGTGTGGCCGAGCATTGTCGAGGAGCAGGGTCCAGTTGCCTTACTTGGCGTACTCGATTGATCTATTGCGGCAGACTTTTCAGTATTTCCAACGTATGTAGCGGCATTTGACGTCGTTCCCTCAAGAAGGAATTCTTTATGAATGAGACCTTCAGAGTCGAAGAAAACCACGAGCGTTGTCTTCATGAGGGAACTCTCAATTCACACCTTCTTGCTTCTCGGCGACCTTGGACCCCGCCACTCCCTACTCTGACGCTTGCTTGCAGAGTCGTACCTCAGGCATCAGCTCTTGTCTCCCGGGATGATGGTTTTTAGGAAATTTTGGTCTCGATCTGCCATATTGATGAGGTCTCCATAGTCCTCCAGCCGAAATTGCATTTGTTCCGGCGTTTAAGTGTGGGGCACGAGTCGGGAGCAAAGCTTGCGTTTACCCAAATCCTTGGTCAGTATGAGGTGGACCCTCTCACGACCAACTCCCACTTGCTCAGCTATCATTCGCACTGTCACACGATGATCCTGGGTCAAAAGTTCCTTCACCTTCTGTATGTTCTCCAGAGTGTGTGCAGTTGCTGGCCGGCCAGTTCGGGGTGCGTCTTCCAACGTGTCCCGTCCTTCTCGAAAGCATTTAAACCACTCATAAACACACTTCAAGGTGACAGCACGTTCTTCATAAACTGTTGCCAGCATTTCATGACTCTCTTTTGCTGATTTTCCAAGTTTGAAACAGAAGAGCATATTCGTTTGCCGATCCATTTTGTGTTTCGACTGCGCGTACTACATCTATAGCCTACAATGTACTATTTACACACAATACGCACACTTCCAGCGCCACCTCTTGGGAAGTTGTTCTGGCATGTCTTGACGTCATTCGACGATGGCACAGTCTTACGAAAGTGAGCAGTATGACGTCATTCACCGAACTTTCTAGACAGAGGTTGTACAAAAGACATGTAGATATAATGCAAAAATAATAATGCTAATAATAATAATTGAAAATAGCAAAATGGGTAGCGAAAAAACTATTACAAATAACAGATAATAGTAAAGAGCGAAATGAACAAATCCGTTAATTAAGAAAATTAAGAATGAAAGTAACATCATGGGATGTACTTTTCAGAAAACAAGCAAAAAATAATAATAATGAAAATAATAGTAATAATAATGATGAAAAGGAATTTTCATGCTGAGTTTAAATACAACGCTCGGAGCGACGAGAATTTTCGTAGATTTTAGATATGACAAACCACGTGGACAACGAGAAATTTTCATGAAACGCCATTATACTAAATAACAAAAACCTCTTTGATTGATTAAAAAACGGAACTAAGTAAATTTGATTAAAAATAAGGAGAATCGAGTTGAAAGACTATTAATGAAAAATTATTTAAGAAACACGTGTGAAGACGTTATCAAGGAAGCCTCCACAGTGCTCCATAAGCAATAGATTGTTTCTGTATAGTTTCCTAGCTATAGGCCAAAAGAAAAACTATGCTCCGATAACCTGTTAGAAATACAAATTAAAAAAAAATTAGAATCAGATTGAAGAAAAATGAAGAAGAAGAAGAAGCCGTGCATTACGGATCTGCTCGTAATGACTTCAATATCGGTC
>QLNU02003225.1:81194532-81210002 GCA_006491805.2 Dysdera silvatica | reverse complement strand
AAAAGACGTTTCAGTCCATCAGTGGCTGCTGAGAACATCAGCTCAAATGCAAAATGAGCCCACCGCGAACCAACCATTTATTGTAGAGACAAAAACTGTGAACATTTGATCCTCATTAACACTTAATATGACAAAAAATTTGTTATGTTGAAATTAGAAACTGACCTCAGAAAGGATGGGGGTCCTATTACTGAGCTATTCAGATTTTAAGAGATCCAGAGGACAGTTTGTGTTAAAAATAATTCGTTTTAAGCGTGTTTAAATTGACGACGCTCGACTCTAATGTCGATATAAGTTTTTAATCATGGTGTTGAAAAGCGTGAATGTCATGATACGCACGAATGTTGCATGCTATTGATATCTCACAGTCAGTGAATAGTTTCTAATCATTACATCAGTTAAATTATCAAATGCAGTCAAATTGGTACGTCTAGTACTCTGGAATTCATGAACTCAACTTGTGATATCATGTACATATACAGCATTCAAATACCAGATACTAAATTAACTCGTTCAATTATGTACTCGAATATGCTTTGGTAATTAAATGGTAATATAACCGGTGTGACACTTCATCTAAAATGTATGTCAATTATCCATACACCAACAGTTTATCATGAATCTTTTAGACATTTACACACAATCACACAATCACATTTCAACTGACAGCTTAAACGTAAGAAAATACAGAAAATCGTGGTTTAGTTTACTCAACGATCATTTTAACCATGGTCAATTAAGAAATAAATTACTTCCTGCTTCCTGCTTCCTGCTTCCGTCAAGATTGAAAGTACAGTGAAAATCGTTTATAACGACGCCGGTTATAACGACCAACCGCATATAACGACGGAATTTTTACAAGAAGTTTGGTTTGCTATTCTACTCCATACTAAATATATCGGTTATAACGACATCGTATATAACGACGAAACCTGCTATAACGACGGCGATTTTGTAGTCTACGTAGATTCTAAGTAGGGAAATTCGTATCGGATATAACGACGCGACTTGACAGTCATAAAGCAGAACCACGTGGGTTAGTTATTAAAATTTAAAGTTAGTTATCAAAATTTAAGTGTTATTCTAATCTTGTTTATTTACAAATGTCCGAGAAATTTTTATTACTGCTAAACCTGAATATTAAAGATAATAAACTTAAAAAGTGATTTATTAATTGAATATCACGAGGGTCATATTCTTTAGGGGCCTATTCTATTTTTTAAGAGTAGGACCCACAAAACTCTTAAACCGGCACTGTTCGGAAGTCATTAGTATAATATAATAAATACTATTTATTACATTTGTTTTCTACATTATATACTTTAGTAGTATTTTCTACAATTTTTTCAATTTAAAAAACTAAGAAAGTACTATGTTTTTAGTGCTATAACATAATATAAACGGAAATTAAATTCATTATAATTAAGTATATTTTTATTTAATTTTGAAACCAAAAAGTTTAATAAATTTTACTATCAAAATAATTTATAAAACTCTACAGGGCATTGCTATAGGCTACTGTGATTTTAAAAAGATATCGTTTATAACGACTATCGGTTATAACGACCGAATTTGCACGGTCCCTTGAAGGTCGTTATAACCGATTTTCGCTGTATCTACTAAAATTTGAATAGTATTTATTTATCCACAACTGGCAACACAATAACCAAGCACTCACGTCTCCAACATATTCTAATATTCCTTTTGTCCTTTTTGTATTCCTGACGAAAGACGGCCAACCTGTACGTTGAAACGTACGTCAAAACGAACTTCTCAACTTTATGCTTTTAACGTTGATTTCTACTTATAAACCTAAATGGTTTTTTTTCAATATGTGGTTGCCATTATAATTGTGTGTTTCGTATAAAAAATAAACTTATAATAATTAATTATTATATGCATCTATATCCAAGGAAAGGAATTTTTCTTCAAGATTTACAATAAAGCATCGATAACTCGAAACTTAAAGAAATAGGTTTTATTTCTAGCTATTTATTTCATTTACTTTTCAAGTTACCGAGGTGCAAGGGGAGTTCGAGATCTGGGAATCACATCGATTCAACTAGAACATCGAGCATTCATTTTATATACTCGATAATAAGTATTAGTCAAGTAGTGCGTAGTAATGTCCGTGCATGTTTATTTTAATTATCTAAACTAATAACTGGAATCAATTAACATAAGGGCACAGTTTTCTTATTTTCTAGATCCTGTTAAACTGGCCTGTAATTGTTCCTATTTCCTTTATCATAACGAACATTATAGTGAGGGAAATTTGGTATCACAAGAAATGGGAAGGGTGGCTTCCGAATGTAGCGCTGTAATCCAAGAGAAGCACAACGAATAACATATCTGTATATATATATATAAATTCTCCAACCAACTTAGGTTAGTATTAAGAAAACATTAAATACCATTCAAATACAAGTAAGCTATTAATAAATAATTTAGACGAGTGGCCAACGGACGCTTCAGAATTTAATGGTGTGGCCCTAGGTCCTGAAAGGTTGAAGACCCTACAGTAGAGGTAATTGCTGTGCGCCACTGTAAAGCAAAATCATCACATTTTCAACCATTTTCTATCCACTGCTGGTTGAAAGTCTCTCTAAATGCTTTCCACACAAGTCTATCCTGAGCAATTCGCTTCCATGTCACCCCAACCTGTTTTCTTATTTCATCCACCCATCTAGTTTGAGGATGTTTTCTAGGTCTTCGGTGGTCTCTTGGAATCCAGTTGAGATTTTGCGTTGTCTATCGTTGATCAGTTCTTGCGATATGCCAAGACCATCGCCATTTCAGTCTTTTTACTTTAACAATGATGTCCTCTATTTTAGTGCTCTATCACCCAAATGTTTCGTTTTCGATCTCTACTATTTATTCCAAGCATGCACCTCTCCATGTTCCTCTGGGTTGTCGGTAATTTCCACATTGCTGAAATTGTTAGACCCCATGTCTCCGATCCATAAGAAATGACTAGCAATAAACACTGGGTGAAGCCCTTTCCTTTCAGACACGAAGCTAATTTTCCATTCAGGATAAAACTGTTTCCTCCAAATGCACTTCGAAGAAGTTTAATACGACTGTTGAGTTCTTTAATAATGTTGCCTTCCATTGAAATCAGTGGGCTGAGGTAAATATATGAATCAATAATCTCCAGCTCAATTTTGTCAACTCGTGTTTTTGTTTTCTCTATGAAATAATTGAACATGATGTTAGTTTTTTGTAGGTTTATCTTGAGTCCAATTTCTCTATTTCTAGTTGAGAGCTCTTATACCATGTCTTGGAGTTCTGATGGGTCCGTTGAAAACATAACCATGTCATCAGCAAACCGCAAATGATTTAAATATTCGCCCTTTATATTTATTCCCCTGTTATTCCAATTTATTTGATGAAAAATCATCTGTAAAACAGAAGTAAAAAGCTTTGGAGAAATGGTATCACCCTGTCTCACATATTTACTAATTTCGATATATTTGTTATCTTTATGTAAAAGAAATTTTGCACTTACTATTTTATACATACATTACACCAGGTCAATGTACACATCCTCGACTTCTCCTGATCTTAAAGAGTTGATGACTGCTGACGTTCTAATAGAATTAAAGGCCTTCTCATAGTCAACAAATGCCATACACAATGGAAGTTAATATTCATGTGTTCCTTCAATTCTCTTAATACTTGAATATGATCTACTGTACTGAATCCACTTCGAAATCTAGCTTGCTCTCTTGGTTGAGCTACGTTTAATTTTTTCTGCAGGCGATGTGTTAGCACTTTGATGAAGATTTTATAAATACAAGGGAACAAGCTAATTGGTGTATAATTTTTCAAATCCTCTTTATCACCTTTCTTGTTCAAAAGAATTACTGTCGAAGAATCCCATTGGTTTGGTATGTTACCGCTGTTAAGACATTTGCTTAAGAATTTTGCAAGTACATCTGCTACATGTTTTCCAGCTTCTTTTAAAATATCTAACGTAATGCCATTATCACCAAGGACTTCTTCTTTCTTCATATTTTTTATTGCAAATGATATTTCCTCTTTTAACATTTTAGGATCCATTCCTTTGACTACTTCATTGTCTTCGTATAATCCACTGTTTCCTTCATATAATTTTCTATAGAATCCATGAACACTTCGAAGTATTTGTTCCCTATTTCTTGTCACTTCGCCATACTGGCCTTTTAGTGCATTGATGTTTTCCTTCCCAACAGACAAACTTCCTATAACAACCTAAGGATCGTGTTGTTTTCAACGGCTTTTCTCACTAAATCATATTTCAATTTCCTTATGGCTTCTTTCATGTTTTTGCGCAAAGTTTTGCAAAGTTCTACATACTCGATCCTGAAACTGTTTTCTTGATTCTCCACCTTTGTATCTCTTCGCTTATTTCATGAGCTGTTTCCTGTTCTCAGATAATTTGCCGTTCTGCTTTTTACATGTTACACCACCAATTTCCTTAGCAGTTTCGATTATTGTCTTAACAATGTTTTTATTTGCTTCTGAGATGCAAACTTCTTCAATAAGTTTTTCCAGTGCAGAAAAAGCAATTTTTTAATTCCAAATTGAATGGCTCAGTATTTTCTGTCAGCTTCTTTAAATACACACTCTTATATACTTTTGTCCTAAGGAGATTCTGCCTTTCTAATTTAGTATTTAAGCGCACTTTACATATCACCATTCGATGATCACTTCCGGTATTAAATCTGTTCAGGACATTGCAATCTTTAATAATTGATTTCTTGTTTTCCAGGATATAGTCGATTTCGCTGGTTCCGCCATTGGAGTGTTTCCATGTCCATTTCCTTTGTAGTTTCTTCTTAAAAAATGAATTCATGATGCTAAGATTTTCAGCTTCGGCAAATTCTATGAGTTGATCGCCACGTTCATTCCTTTCCCCATATCCGTATTTACCAACCGATGTCTCTCCTTGTTCCCGTTGTCCAATTCTTGCATTAAAATCTCCCATGATGAGTTTGATGTGTTGTTTCCCCTTGGTATGTAGCTGTTTGATTTCTTCATAGAATTCCTCAACCTCCTCGTCGGTATGGCTTGATGTTGGTGCATATGCCTGTACTATCTGAAGTTGGTATCGCTGGGTTAGTTGAACAACGAGCCTCGCTGCTCGATCTGACGTGCTTTCGACTTCAAGAAGGTAGTCTTTAATTCTTTTGTTGATTAAGAAGCCAACACCACTTGTTCTTCCAGTTTCCGTTCCTCTATAATAAAACAAATGTCCACTTTTAAGTTCCACCAACTCTTCACCTTTTCTTCTAACTTCACTGAGTCCTACAATGTCCCATTTGATCTTGTCAAGTTCTTCTTCCAATTTCTGAAGTTTTGCTTCAGAAGCAAGTGATTGTCCATTATACGTAGCCAAGGTCGATAACAAAGGGCAGCCTGTCCCACTCCAGTGATTCTTAGCACTCCCTACTTTCATGCCATGCTGACCGCTGCCTTGATCAGGAGCTCTCCAGCACCTGGAAACTAGGGGCCATGGTTTGTAGTTTATGAGCACAATGGAGGAATTAGCCATCATTTCACCACGCTGGTTAGACGGATTGGTAAATTTGCTGTTTCCGTTCCTCTATAATAAAACGAATCTCCGCTCTTGAGCTCCACCAATTTTTCACCTTGTCTTCTAACTTCGCTGAGACCTACAATATCCCATTTGATCTTTTCAAGTCCTTCCAATTCTTGAAATTTTGCTTCAGAAGCAAGGGATCGTCCGTTATACGTAGCCAAGGTAATAACAAACGGCAGCCGGGACCATTCCAGTTATCATTAGCACCCTCTGCTTTCATGCCGTGGATCGAGGCATGATCGTAGGTGTGATCGATGCATGATCTCCATGATCGAGGCAGCGGTCAACGGGGATTGACCGCTGCCTCGATCAGGAGCACTTCAGCATTTGGAAACTAGGGGCCTTGGTTTTCGGCGTGCAAGCATAGTGGAGGAATTAGCCATCATTTCACCACGCTGGTTAGACGGATTGGTGAATTAGCCTTCACCTTCCCCCTTTCTATTCGTGCAGCAAATAATAATTTGCTTCATAAATAGAAAGCCCGGCCCGCACCACTTGAAGGCGGAGTAGGACACTAGGTTATTAGCCCGGCCTATTCCTCACGTCGTCACATACTTTCAGTGTGTGGGTCTCCTTACAGTTAGATACCAGCAACCTTTGCAGGTTATATATATACAGGTCTTACTACGAATGCATAGGTCAATCACTACGAATTATATTCTCTATGCAAGAACTTAGTAACCTTCCGCAATAAAAAACTGTGGAACCCAGCAGTAAGAACAAATTTTAATCGCCATTCTCAAAAACCTAATAGCCAGTGTTGATCGGGTGACAGAATTTGTCTAGCGCAATTTGATAATCCAGGTGCAAAATAAGATGTGTATGTATTAAGATTTCAGACAGTGCAAACGAACCACGTTGATTTTAAATTCTATATCCGCAATGTAACAATACTCCATCGATTTACGAATTATCAAACAGAAATTCTTGCGAGTGGATTTCGGTACAGCAAAATCGCTCCAACAGATTCATATTATGCATTTATTCAGAATAAATTTTCCATTTATTTACATGCATCATGAAAATTTCCTGTGGGGCTGCAGCGGAGACTGCTTTTATGATAGAGAGTTTCCTGATGTGCAATAAGAAGAGTTCGACCCTGTTGTGAAATAGTTAAATCGTGAACCACGTGGGCCTAGTTGCGGATTTAGGTACAGTGCCGATTTGAATCTTTTTAGCAGGGTTTTGCTACCATGATCCTTTGTAAATTATACGTATTTCAATTTATCATATGCACCCTACTACTAAAGCCGGATATTTTTACACCTGGACACCCATTTACTCGAAATTTCGTACAGCAGTCTGTCATTAACATTATTTCGCAATAATTTTTTCTAAGTAAAATACAGTGTAGTCCGCTTATATCGAAGTTTAAGGCAGCCGCAACAATATTAAATTATTCGGTATATGTAAATAATGGATATATTTGTACTTGCTGACGAAAATTACGAAGTTTGGAGATCATGGAAAATATTGATATAACCAAGCTTGCTATAATTGGGCCCACTGTGTATTGTAAATGAAGCATCTTTCCTGTCCTGGTGGCCGAAAGGTTACGGCAGTTTGATATAAAAGGAGGATCCCCAGTTCGAATCATGTTCAGGGCGAAGACTTTTTCTTCAATATCTAAAGCTCTAGTTTGAGTTAATAAGATAGGTGTCGAAAATGATTGCACATTGTACACATACATGCAATCGAAACTCTTGTTTTTCTAACCTTGCATTGGATATCACTTTTCTAAACGCAAATATTCAACATAAGAAAATATATAATGTCTCATCGTATACAGTAGTGGACAAAATTGTGGAAACCCTTTGAAAAAAGATTATTTTAGAGGTTTGATGGCTAATAACACCACTTTTTTTTGTACCAATACTATAAAATTATATATCATTGGAAAGGTAATTTAATCAAGATTGTAATGCAATAACATTTATGAATCGTATTTTAATAGAACAGCATTCATAAAGAAGAAAGGTGATATACATAGAAAAAATGAGATATACAAAAATGTTCACCATACCAGTTAATACTTAGTTGGGTAACCTTTAGCCTTAATTACGGCCTTACAACGCTTTCCCATGGAGTGAACCAAGTTCTTTAGTTCTGCAGCTGTTATAATATGAAACCAAGATTGAATTATTGCTTCTGTTAATTGTGTTTTATTGCTGGGTTGCTTCCGACTAACAAGCTTCTTTAGCCGGCTCCATAGATTTTCGATGGGGTTAAGGTCTGGGCTATTTCCAGGCCATTCCAGCAGTTGAATATGATGATCTTGAAACCATTTTTTGCACACACGAGCAACATGACATGGAGCTGAATCCTGTTGAAATATAAATGCTTCATTATCTTGGAAAAGATCACATGCAGAAGGCTGCAGCTTGGGCTCAAGTATTTCATTTATGTATCTTTGGGCATTTATATTCCCATTGATCACGCAAATTCTGCCCACACCTCTTGATGTTATACAACCCCAAATCATAACACTAACTGGGTGTTTCACGGTAGGTGTAATGCACTCAGGATGGAAATCTTCTCCAATTCTTCTCCATACGTATTTTACGCCATCACTACCAAACAGTGAGATTTTGGTCTCATCACTCCAAATTACACTGTCCCATTGTTCCGTTGTCCAGTTAACATGGGTTTTAGCCCAGTTTAATCTTTTCAACCTCTGTTTGACAGACAAAAATGGCTTTTTTCGTGGAATTCTTGCATTTAGACCACATTCATGCAGTCTGCGCCGAACAGTCCTTGCACTTAACTTCACATTGCATTGCGCCATTTCACCTTGTATACACAGAGATGATTTTTTC
Source organism: Dysdera silvatica (assembly GCA_006491805.2). NCBI lineage: Eukaryota > Metazoa > Arthropoda > Arachnida > Araneae > Dysderidae > Dysdera > Dysdera silvatica. The sequence continues at coordinate 81,201,602 of QLNU02003225.1, read as the reverse complement.
CTGTCACCTAGGCACTGTCTTTTAATTCTTCTATCATCACTTGCTGTTGTGCACCTTTTTCTGCCTTTACCAGTCTGGTTTTGTAATGACTGAGTCTCCTTATACTTCTTCAAAAATTTAGAAATGCCACCTTTAGTTAAGTTTCCCCCAATATTTCTTCTAATTTCTTCATAACTGTAGCCTTGTTCACTTAATATTACTATTTTACATCGCTTCCTAGGTGACCAGTCAACTCTTTGCGCCATTTCTTTAATTTTATTACGTTTTACAAGCACACTAAATCAAAGAGCACAAAAAAAAAACAACCAACTTGATAGCAATTACAGAACACACTGATAAATGTCCTGTAACCTGTTGGCTCATTGCCAAAACAAGAGAAAACATGATTGGCTCATTGCCAAAACAAGATGACACCTGATTGGCTCTGTAAACACTCATGCTCATTGGCCACATTCAAATGAAGGAAAGCTACTTCATATAAATGTAAGCAAGCTGTGCTTCTTTTTTCTGGTTATTTGGCTATAACTTTTGATAGAATACAGATAATTGAACAAATGTTATTGCATTACAATCTTTATTAAATTACCTTTCTAATGATATATAATTTTATAGTATTGGTACAAAAAAAAGTGGTGTTATTAGCCATCAAACCTCTAAAATAAACTTTTTTCAAAAGGTTTCCACAATTTTGTCCACTACTGTATATATGTGTGTATCATCTAATATTAACCTTAGTTTAAATAAAATTTTTAATATTGCTATATGGCAAAATCACTCTTATCCAAACTAGTAGGAACTAGAGGTCGTTTAAATAATCGACGGTGTCGAATAGTCCGATGATTCTTTTATTCGTACAGCAACTGATATCTAATTATTCTATTGTAACACCGTTCATAGGGCATGGTGCATTGATTTTAGGTCATTTATCAAATGAACATTTGCTGATATTTTAGAAATGCGGATTGTGAAACCTCTTACGAGGCTCATCAATGTTTTATAAATTATGTTATTTTTTATTTTATTTCTAACTTGAACATTTTTAGAGGAATCTGTGTCTTCAATGTATCACACGTATAGCTTTCATTAACCCAACCAGCGATGTTAAGACGGTTTTCATCAAGAATATTTTTATCAGTAAAGGTATGGCTTCACTTGCACAATGGTAGTTCAAGAATAAGGCAGCATTAATTGCCATCGTACATTTCGCAATTTAAACACCCAATATTAAACAATAATTTTAATTATTAGAAGAAGAGCAATAAGAGGAAAATTATGGAGGCCGCTGATTCTTCTAAATCTTACTCAGTAAATCGATTACTTACTTTCCAAAAAAAGATTATTACATTTTCCTTCCACTCGGCTTATTATCCCTCTATATAAGATAGGTACAGGAATCAAACGCGAATTTCCTGTTCATATCGGATACAATTACCGATTTCGTCCGGATAATCCCCCTCCTGTGGGTCGGATAATCTGATCATCTGATAATCGGAGATTTGCTGTATTAGTATTAGTTAGAATATTTGATTCCAATAACCTGCTAAATACTGCATTCTACCCCTGTTTCCCAATAGTGTATTAAATTCCAATATCAATTTAAGCGAAACTTCTACCCAAAAACACTTCATCAAAATTTCGTTGCCTTCCCAAAAACCAAAAAGGTACGCTTGTAAATGCACACGGTTTTTCAGTGTAGACGTAGAGATTTACGTAACATTTAAACTTAAAAATTTTTTAGACACCCCTTTATTCGCTCGAATATAATTGTTCCTTGCCATCAATGCTAAAAATTAATTCTGAATGGAGAATGGTAAGGTTACAGTCTCCATCAATTTGAACTAATTTTAATACAATATAAACGACATTTCAAGAAAACATGTTTCATTAGTATATAAAAAAAATTCAAATAAAGTAAATTAAAACCATTATGTAACTTTGATTCGCCCCTTGAGATGGTCGTAACCTTCTTTTTGGATCTTTCTACAAAGCGAAAGAATTATTTTTGTGAAACTTAAATTTCTTTTTTTCACCCTTACGCCGACAATTATAATTTGGAAAATGATTATACCGGCCGTTGTTTCCATTAATTTTAAAGGAATTTGCGAATTTCACTTCAGTGTTTTTTTTTTCTTTTTTAATTTTGAAAAATTGGGAAGCTAAATTTAATAAATTGTAGACTTGTTCTTATTCTTTTTGGATGAAAATAATGACCACCGAAGCAAATAAATTTGCAAATTTAGTAGAAAGTATTTAACAAGAAAATTAAAAAAATCAAATGACTTTTCAGTATACTCAAGCCCCCCCCCCACCGATGGATATCAAAGTATATTATTTTCTCATGACCGCATCACAAAATCTCCTTTAAATGTGCCTAAAACACCCCATGTGTTTTGATTTGCTATTCTACCGATTGGAGGGAAAGGCTAAGATTAACTTGCTGGTTTGGTTTCACAAGATCTTGAATTTAAACCATTTTAAAATACACCGTAATTTTTTTTTTGAGAGCAGAAACACTTTCGCCTCCCCTGGCTATTATATGCTTATTTTGAATATTACATTAATCATTAAATATTCAATATGCAATAATATTCAATCGTTTTACTTAAAAGTAATTTGTAGTCATCCATATAAATATTTACGTAAAAATATTTTTCAGGCACATGGTATTAAAAAATATAATAGTGAAACATTTCATAAATTCGTTTACAATAATCATTAAAAAAGGTATTTTTTATATCGAGCTTTAAACACTTTCGTTGCATGTGAGTTTTTTTTTATGATACATGCATTTAATATTTTTTTATGTAGTGTGTTAGGCAAGAAATACAAAAAAAATACACCATTTTAATTTGTATACTTTGTTAAATATATTTTTCTGATATTTCACACAGGTTTATTTACATATTGTGGATGGATAACCTTTTCCACTCTGCATAAACCTTGTTCCATGTATTCTCTCCTAAGAGTTCGTGTATATAAATTACAACATTTATCCACATGTACAATATCCGTAAGTAATAATTAGGGCTTAATTTCCAAACAAAAGTGCAGGAGCCCTAATGTTATGATAAATCGATTAAAAAATGTAATGGCTGCAAAAGAATCGATAAATCATATTAATTGTTTATGTTCATTTTTATGGACAACAAAATGCTTGACCTTAATCTCAAATTTATTACTTTTTCATGACCATGTCTATTTAAGGGCTCCAGCAAATATATAAATAATTGCCAAAAATGGGAAAAGTACCGGAGCCGCGTTCCGGTAAACTCCTGCCCAATTTAAGCTCTGGTAATAATTAACAAGAATACTAAATCGTAGAACTGCTCAAATCATGAGAAAATATATATGGTATTCCATGCCTTCAGGGATGAGTTCGATATCTAAAGAAAACCCAATCGTCAAAGTCAAAGTGGACTATGCGTAAATATATATTAATGAACATATTATTTTTTAATTTCATATTGAATAACAAAATTTTTATTTAATACTTATATACATTTTATATGATTTTATGTTATTTATATACACTTTTTAATATCTTAGTTATATGTGTACTTAATATACATACTGTGCATTTTGTACAGGATGGCGCTTAATTTCGTTGACAAACGAATCTGATCATAATTTGTACACATGAAAAGTAATTCAATAATTTACTCAAGTACTCATAATATTATGGTATCACAAATATTCTTTGGAAATTTTATTCAAATCGGCCGCCTCGTTTTTCAACTACGGCCTGCAACCTTCTTCTCCATGCGGCTATAGAATAAAGCACGTTGTTCATCGGCATTTTATATCATGCGTCGCTCAGGGTCTTCGTTAGAGAGTCAATGCTACGGTGTTGGATAGCATTGACCTTTGCCTCTAAAAGTCCCCATATGGTGTAGTTCAGTGGGTTAAATCAGGTGACGAGGAGGGCCATTCTGGTGACGAAATGAAATCAGGAGTGTTCAATCGGTACAACTCTTGAGTGATTTTTGTCCCATGAGCTGGTGCAGAGTCTTGATGCAAAGTCCATCGCCTCTGTTCGAAGATACGTTGAGTCCCTATTTCAGAAAGTCCTCAGAAATTTTGTACCTGTAGAAAGCAGCATTGGTTTTTACTCGAGTTCCACAAAATCGAAGGGAATGGTACCCAGAGAGGAGATGGCTCCCCAAACCATCACAGACTCAGGCTTCTGAAAGCGTTGAACAATTCTTACATTCTGAGGAATATCTGCGAGACTTGATACGTAAACCCTGTCATTTTGAGCGTTCATGGAAAACGAATATTTTCTCATCAGGAAAGATTATTTTTCCGCGTTTTTATTAGCGTACCGCCAATGCAACGCCTGCGATCTTTCCAGTCTGGACCTGCATTGTTTCACCGTCAAATCGTAAACTTTAAGCTGTTTGAAAGGTATTAGTTCCAGATCACCCCTCATAACTTTTTGAACTTATCTATATAAAACTTTCATTTCAGAGGCCAGTTTTTTTGTGATCATCGAGGATTTCAGCGAATTCGAGCTTTCAGTTTGATCAGACGTGGCGTCCGAATGATGCTTGTTAGACCAATGTGGGACTTATCGGCGACACTGCCACTCTCTCTCTCTCTCTCTCTACCATTTAATAGTTTTGCATATTAAGTGACATGAAATGTTGTCTTTTTTCAGACGCCTCTAAATGTCAGCCTGATGCCCACCACGTAGAAATGCACGGATAATCAACCTGCGTAATCAACTCATCCTAGTTTAAAAACAGTAATACTGATCTTAGGCTCACCAAACTTGTTCTTTATAAAGGCTATATCTGCGCCAGCCATAAGAAATTCTTTTCTTTTTCTCGCTGCACGCGCCTTTCAACACGCGCACTTTGATTTTTGTCAACGGACTTACGCGCCACTTTGTATATGTTTCAAGTTGTGTTTGAATGTGTTTCAAGTTGTATTGTCCTTGTATATGTTTCAAGTTGTGTTGTCCTTGTATATGTTTCAAGTTGTGTTGTCCTTGTATATGTTTCAAGTTGTGTTGTCCTTGTATATGTTTCAAGTTGTGTTTTCCTTATATATGTTTCAAGTGGTGTTGTAAAAGGCTATTCTAAGAATCTACATCTTATAGCTTTTAAATTTCGTTATCTTTACATTAACATTTGATGTTAACGGAATCCTTGACATTTATTTTAGAACTTTCTAAAGGCATTAGAAAACCAAGAACGAAAACTTTGGAAAGCCTTTCGTGCTTAATCTTTCCAGCGTCGATTGGCGGTCTTAATCTTTCCTCTTTAACGTCTTACCTTGAATGCCGTTAAACTTTAACTTTACGCAGCAATAAGATATACAACATAGAACTTAGCTTGCAGAAAACCCTATTAAACACTAGCGTTGACGTATTTTTGGCAATTCTCCCCAGAGAAGGATACGGGGGAATTCTTCCCCGCGCTTCGGAATTGCTCCCTGGGAACGTAATTTAGCTGGAAGGGATACCGATAAAGTGGCCTTAACGGCTTTCCATACCTCTTTTGATCAGGAAAAGGATCCAAATCTTCGTAGAGAAAAGAAATCAGAAATTTCATTTCTAGCGGTAACTAGGACCAGATCCTACAAATTTTACGATTTTTGAAACTATCTGACCAAACGACCACATCACGATTTCGAAATTTGCGACAACGGTTTAAATCCCATTGGCCAAAATAACGTATGGAATTAATAAAATTCCTTGTGGAGCATTCCGCATTTGAAATTAAATAACCTTGAATGGTTCTTTAAAATCGTTGTGTTTATATGAATATAGTTTTAAAGACTTGCACATGTCACTGAATTCGGGACTCCGTTATTTCAGAGCACTTCAAAATTATATACTGAAATGGATACTTGCAAATATTTTTGTGAAATTTTATATGTAGTTGAAATCGGTTATGGCGGACAAATGACGTAAGCTTGATTGATCTAATGTGAGTTTGATGTAAAGTCGATGTTCGTCAGAAAAAAGATCGAGTATATACATAGGTATATATACCAGTAGGCCTTAACAGGTCATGATGATATAAATGTATATATGTATATGCGCATTGAGCGCAGAATTTTATACTGGAATTCACAGTCAGTGTACCTGTTACTGTTAGAATGCCTATATTTTCAGTTTCCTGTGACTTAGGGAGTTTCAAGTATTACATAAGCACCTTGTGGGGAGGGGTTGCCGTTGGTCTTATTTTCCTATGTTAGCCAATGTTAATTTTTGCTTTCTGAGGTGGGGGTGAAATGGCCAAAATATTGCTTACGTAATACTCGAACTCCCCCTTATCAATGCATATCTCACTAGATTATTATTATTATTTAATAAGCCGTAGAAGTAAGCCGCGATTCTATAACTTAGAATGGATTTAATACTCCAGCGAGGAGAAATAATTAAATTTTGAGTCTGTTTGAATAAAACTGCTACAAGAATATGCACTGTAATAAAAGTAACCCATAAAAAGATGTTTCCTTCTATTCTAGAGTTTCAGAGATGCACAAATGTTTGTAAATTGTGAGGAGATTCTTAAAGTTATACCTTGCTTTAGTAAACCTTCGATATCGACTACGAAGGTTAAAGCTAATATCATTTAAAAACGATTACCGGCATATGTAATTTGATGTTTTGAAAGGCGCTTTAAAAAATAAATGTCCAGCATATGCAAAAACTAATTGGATATTTTATGAAGATAATGACCCAGGATCCGTAATTTACTCACCCAGCATGTTATCGGAAATTTAGGTATTGAAATTATGGTCAACCTTCTTATTCACCAGACCTGGCACCATTTGAATTCCACCTCCTGTTTAAGTGCAAAAGAAAGTCCGTGGGCGTCGGTTTGCATCAAATATTGAAATTAACAGTGATATGATGAGTATCTTGCACACAATGTCGAAGAGTTGACTCGGAAACATCTCCCAAAAAGTGAGTAGAAATATTGGAGGGGTACAAGCACGTCGAGGGGAAAATATTTCGAAAATATAGACCTATAAATTCGTTTACTGCATTACACTTCTGCTCTATGCAACGATGTCTCTCTACTTTTTGAACCATCTTTGTACAGTCGAAACCCCAT
>QLNU02003225.1:81146040-81188372 GCA_006491805.2 Dysdera silvatica | reverse complement strand
ACCTGGAAAACCAGAGGGCATACGTCTTTTGTAGGTGTGTGTAATGTTATTGGTGAACAGTGTGTGAAAGTTATCGATAAAGAAGTAATGTCAACTTTTTGCAAGGGGCGTGATGCATATAAACGTATTCGACGTCAGTGGATGTATAGGAGACGGGGATTCAAAAACATTTTTATCCATAAGGAATTTACAGTCATACGATGATGTAGACATTAAAAATTCGAATGTGTTGGTCACATTCAGAGGCACATGGGAGCCAGGCCAAGGAAAGTGAAAAAAAATATGTCTGGAAAGAAATTAGAAGATGGCAAGTGTCTTGGAGGAAAAGCCGGCTCACTGAAAAAGGGATAGACCAACTCAGTTCCTACTATGGGAATGCAATCAAGGAGCATAAGGACAATTTAAGTGCGATGAGGAAAGCAGTATGGGCTGTCTTCTTCCATAAAGGATCAAGTGATGCTGATCCACTGCACCATTTTTGCCCCAAAGGAAACATATCGTGGTGTGCTTACCAGCGAGCTATTACAAAAAAAGCAACTGGGATATTTCGCCATAAACAATCTTTACCTCAGGCTATCATGAAGTTTATAAAACTGATTTTCAACGACCTGTCCCATCCCAAATTACTGAGTTGTTGCTTAGGAGGGAGGACTCAAAATCCAAATGAGTCTCTCAACTCAATGATTTGGAAGTTTTGCCCCAAAACGTCCGGGTCAGGACGTCGAATTGTAGACATCGCTACAAATGAAGCCATAATTCAGTTCAATGAAGGGGGTAAACGACGTCTCCACACTATGAAGGCTTTTGACATCCAACCTGGAGTGCAAGCAAGTCGTATTTTAATAAAAGCTGATGGACGACGAATTTCACACTCCCTATGTCGTGCAACCAATGTCACAAAATGCCGACATCAAGTGAAAAGACGCCAAAAATTAGGTGCAGCTGAAGCTGTGAAGCATGCCGAAGGACCCTCATACTTGTCTGGTGCTTTTTGAAGAAGCTTCATCAAAACAGGTTTGTAATACAAAACTTTGCTTTTAGTTTTTTTAGCAACAACAATCAATTTTATCATGCACGCAAGGAATTAATATAGCATTTTGAATTGATGAATGAGTGATGACGTTGTCATTGATTTAAAACAAATGGCAACAGATATATTTTGCTAGCATTTTATGAAGGGAAACTGTATAATGATGCTGCATGCAATTTTTCATACCTGAGTTTGTGTTATTTTAATATAAATTGTTGAAATCTGGGCTGTTTTGGGACATTTTTGAGGCCAGGGATATGTGCTCCCTACGTGTTTCTCTCAAGACTGTATATTTCACCCTTGTGCCCAAGATATTTACAACTTCATTTGTGCTACTGTAATGAAATTTGTCATGCTCTTGTAATAATACATGGTAAAAATTACAAGAAATTAAACATTTTTATATATATTAAAAAAATAATGGACAAAAAACAAATATCGTATTTGGATCGCCGCTCCAAGACCGCTGCGAAAACTTATAATTAGGTGGAAAGCTAACAGAAGTTGCAAAAACTTAAAACTATAACATCCAAGGAAGGTTCTACATACTCGTCTGTTGTATTCTAAACAAGTTTATGAAGGTAGGTTGATGCAAATAGATAATAACTCCAATGTTGACAAATATTTTTCTTTAAACGCGTTTTTCTCAAAACAGTAAATTTTATCCTTGCGCGCAAGATATTTAAAAAACTTTTTACACTAGTATAATAAAAATTAGCACACTCTTGTAGCCATGCATAATTAATAAAATGACGAAAAAGATAAGAGATTAAGTAATAATATTTTTATCTAGATGCATTTTAATATTGAAAAAATGGCAAATTTTAAAAGTTTTATTTTTTATTGTTTTAAAAAATATTAAGTATCATTATTTTCTTAAGATTTTTCGTTAGTTGAATGCTATACTCATTATTTATCATTTAGCACATTACTTTTGGTAATTAGATAATAACAACCAATTATATTATGCGCGCAAAATGGTATTAAAAATTTTAACGAGCAAAATCTAGTATAATATTTTGATTTATTATAAAAGAAATAACAATACATAAATATATTTTGTTAATGATTTTAGTAAGCTCATAATACAATAATCCTATGTGCAAATTTTTATTTTTGGGTATGTGTTATTTTAGGAGGAGGAGGATTGTGCAAGGGTTTCATTGGGAAGGGTGGCCGCCGGGGGCGGCGCTGTGTATGTGTTATTTTAAAAGTTATAGAATGTTGAACTTCAGCCTATCAGAAGGCATTTCGTAACACTTAAGGGGTATGTGCCCGCTTAATTGTTTAGCTCGGATTTCTTTTCGCCTGGCTTTCCAAAGTGAGAAAAACAAGAGCCGCCTTCGCAACTGTTCTGAACCTTTCGATGTTTGCGTTCTTGGAAAGTCTTGTTATTACTTACAAAAAATTTTCTCATCCTTTAGAGTATGTTTTCGAAGAAAGTCGCATATAATAAGATTGCAGTGTTTGCATTTGAGTCAATTTAAGATCGTTAGCGAAGACTCCTCAGTAATCTCGAGTTGCTTCTGGCCGGGTCTTTGCATATTGTTGGTTAAGAGTAAAATTACTTCTAGATATTTCCGAGGTGAATTTTGTGCTTGTGTTTTTTGACCTAAGATGGACCGCTGGCTGAATTTGAAACGAAAATGTACAGATTCCGATGATGAGGGTGCTTCGAGTTCTAAGCGATGTGAACCTACCAGTTTTCTTAGAAAGTTCCGCCGTTATAGCAAGGAATATTTGTCCATGGGTTTCACGTGTTAAAGCCTAGAAGACCAGCAACTTCCACAGTGTGTGTTACGTTATGACATATTGTCTAATGAAGGCATGAAACCATCGAAACTGCGAAGGGATCTTGAAACTAAACACAAAGAACACATCACAAAGAGCAGTGACTTTTTTAGATGTAAGGAGCAGGAGCTTCGTGAAAGCAAGAAAATTGTGAAAAGGTCTACAAGTGTGTGCAATAACGCGAATGCCGTGAGGGCGTCGTTTGAAGTTGCTAACCTGATATCAAAAACTGGAAAACTTCACACAATTGATGAAGAACTTGTAATACTAGCTCCAAAAAATTATGGTTTCTGCATTGATCAGTGAGAAAGCTGTCGAAGATCTCTCTCTCATACCGTTATCAAATGATGCCGTTAAGAAGAAGATCGTTAGTTTATCCGAAAACATTAAGAAGCGGTTATTACAAAGAGTTTGCATGTCCCCCTATTTTACTTTGCAACTGAATAAAAGCACGGATATTACAAACAAAGCAATGCTGATGTGCTTCATTAGGTATTAATATCTCAGAAGTGTTTATGAAAACTCACTCTTCATCTCCTATTTTATGCACACTACAGCTGAAGAAGTATTTCCCAGCTTAAACGCGTTTATAACATCTCATAATATGGACTGATTTAGATGCGTTGGAGTTAGCACAGATGGAGCAGGAGCAATGTCGGGAAGGCTTACTGGATTTGCAGCACGAATAAAAGAAATTGCCCCGTCAGCAACGTGGCTCCATTGCTTCTTACATAGAGATGCCCTAGTGGTCCAGAAGATAACAGTAGAGCTTCAACATACCTTAAACGAATCAGTCAAAATTGTCAACTTCATTAAAAACAAGTCACTGAATTCAAGACTTTTTGAGCAGCTCTGCAAAGAAATAGATAGTGGATATCATCAGCTTTTGTTTCACTGTGAAGTTCGCTGGCTCTCACAAGGAGGTAAAGTTTTGTCTAGGTTAAGGGAATTAAAAGAAGAAATAAGACTATTTCTCTTGGATAAGCAATTTCATCTTAGCGATTGTTTGAATGATTTTTCCTGGGTAGTCAAGTTAGTATACTTATCAGATATCTTCATCCATTTAAATAATCTGAACATAAGTCTTCAAGGAGAAAACTCAACCATCTTTTTAGTTGAAGACAAGATGAAAGCAATCATCAAAAAGTTGGAGCTGTGGCGTCAGTGCATACTGAATAGAAGATATGAGGAAACCTTTCAAAATTTCTCCAATTTTCTTCATTCCACGGAAGAAGAGTTGTCAGGGAACGACGTCCTTCTTCGCACAACGTTTGAAACACTTGCAGCAGTCGTTCAGAGAATATTTTCCTGTGCCTGATGCAAGCAAAGATTGGATCAGAGATCCATTTTAAGTTAGAGTGCATGAAATAGAAGGGCTTACAGAAGCAGAAGAAGGCCAGATCATGGAGGTAACAACGGACGGTGCTCTGAAAATGCAGTTCAAAGAAATAACACTTGCAAACTTTTGGGCTGACTTAAAGGACAAATTTCCGGGTCATTCAAAGAAGGCCATGAAAGTATTAATGCCTTTCGTAACAACCTACTTATGTGAAAAATCATTCTTTGCTCTCATCTATCTTAAAAATAAGAACAGAAACCGTTTAGAAAATGTAGGATCAGAACTTAAGATTCAGATTTCTACCATTAAGCCCAATATATCACGACTTGTCAGTTGAAATGCATCATCATCCCTCTCACGGAAAATGATTAACAAGTAGTGGTGTGTCATCTCTTGTTAGCATTCATTATTAACATGTTCACTGCCAACTACGAGAATATTCATAATTGGCATAGGAAGCTAAAATATTATTCCATATGCCAACTAAGAGTATACCCTTGTGAATTTATTTATTGCTAAAAGTAATCCGCTATATCTATATTTAAAAATAAAAGAACAGAAAATAATTTTAAAGTATAAAAATGTAGACAGGATCTTGGCGCGTGTGAACGGACGCACCATATCAACTACGGCAGCTAAAGTGTTAATCCAAAAATTGTATTTTATGTACTTTTGATTAATTGGATGTAATTGTCACAATTAACTGAAAATGCTAACAATAAAATGCAAATAAAATAAAAATGTGTGGATGGATTTAATGTTGCTTCCTTAAATAGTGAAAATTAGTGATGAAACACTAGAAATAAATATGTATGATGCAAATTCCGGGCTTTAAACTTTGAGTTAATTCTTGGGGGTCCGCGAGGACGAGTTATCTGTGAAAGGGTTCCGCGAGCCAGGAAAGTTAAAGAACCGCAGATCTACGCAAGTTGCATATACCGTGCGCTTCAAGTCTAGTAACTAACTCGTGAGGTCGAGTGTAATTTGTGCTTTTGAGTAAAATAATAGATTTCGCTGAATGGTAAGTTTATAGACAAAATAAACGTAATTGGCACATTTAGCTAAATTCTTTTCAATTTATCCTTATTTACCACGCCAATTACAGTTTCACAAGTACATCGAATCAGCCTCATCTGTAATATTCGGTAGGTATTGCATAAAATTTAATATATGGGCGGTAAAAGCAAATTTGTGGAAGAAGATAGTGGAAAATAATCGCTAAGGTTTTATGATTAAGGCGACTTTATGGAAAATAATTTTTTTAAAATATATTGTAATTGAAGGTAATTCTCTCCATCCGGCACTTTTCACTTATGAGGTAAATCAGTTATCCATTTCAAATTAGAGAGAAGTGTTACTAAAACCCTAATTTATTATAATTTTCTAACAAGTTTTGTCTGCCCATATACTTATAAAAGAAATAATGTGAAAAGCTTTTCAATAATAATAAAAGCACAACCACTCCGCTATTAAAAGTATTTTGGTTTTGAAAAGAATAATAAATGAAACCTAATATCACATCCTCTTGTATTTTAATTACACAAACAAAATTTATTTTTCTCATACGAAAAAATGACATTTCACATTCTCAGCCTTGTTCTGTTATTCATCAACTCTTATCTGAAAGAACTTGATCTACTATTAGTCTTCAATATAATAGTAATTAAAAATAAAAAAATATTCCAAGATCATTTTCTGATCAAATACTTGATCTTAAAATCCGATGCCACAATAAAATTTGCATTTACCTTTATACGAAAGAAGGTTGAATATACATACTGCTTTTATAAAATATATTATGAATCTTGTTCATTAAAAATTATTTATACGGGCAACAAAAAATGTTACAGGTATAAAGGTTCCAAATAAATACTTAAGTATGCCTCTTTCTAGACCAATAGGAAAAAAGCAAATTTTGATTAATTTCTCTCGTTTTTTATTGAATATTGTATTATTTTAATAGGATGTAGTATATAATAAAGGAATAAAACATATAAGTATATTAAAGGACTTTAATTAATTTTATGTAAATTTACAAAATTACATCTGATTTTAGGAAATTGAAATCGAAATGCGTGCCATCCATATTGAGAAAAATAAAAATCTCCAGCAATTCACCCTTTCCGCGATAGCCCGGAAGTAATCGAAATTTTCTGCCTGGGCATTAAACTGTGCTGACTTCAGAATAAGAAAGACTCACGTAAAAGTGTTTGACGAAAAGTTTGGGTACTTTTAATTTTGTTTAAAGAATGTCTATACACAAGATACCTCTTACCTCTTGGAGGGAAAGTCCTCTTGGGTCTATTCGAAGAGTTTACGTGATCGAACTTTATAACATAACCAGCCCAAATTTAAAGCACCAGGGTGGGATCTGAGTTCGCTATTTCAGGTAAACTATTTATAGCCCATATGTTATTAGATATTTTAAAATTAAACTATATAAGCGGAAATTTGCATATATTTAATTTCAGGGCTGCCTTTAAGCGGGGGCGAGCGGGGCTCATGCCCCAGGCCCCGCGCTTATTAGGCCCCCGATAAACGTAATTCTCAAAATTAAAAATTTTTGTAATATTAAAAATTTCCCCAAAAATATTTTTACTTCAGATCTCGCATTTCGTGCCATCCAGTAGTCATACATTATTCCATTTTGTTTTGTTTTGTTGTCTTACTCGTAGATGTATGGGCTCCCAAAACATGTTTTGCCACTGGCCCTGCATTGCACGCCCCTGTTTAACTTAGTAGATAATTTTTCCGTGATTTTTTTCTCAATGTGAATGAAATGCGTGTATTTTGAGTTATCAAACAATGGATGAGACTGACGAAAATATATTAAAATACTATTTCATTTCAGAATAACAATTTGGAATTAAATCGAACTTTTGGATTTTAAAAATATGCAAGAATTTTTCAAATTCCAACTTAGAGGTTTTTTGAATTTTATTACCATACTGATGAAAATTTTTGTAAATTAAATTTGAACTACACGAATATATATATATAAGAAAACAGGATAGTTTTCTATGCCGTATTCACAAAAAATTAGACGCATTTGGATAAAAAATTCGATTCCATGAAATTTATTTCGATCTTTCAGCAGTTCAGTCCTCGTCTAGAGTACAGCACACAAGAAATTTGTGGTTTAATCTTAGCAAAGTTCAATATATATATATATATATATATATCATCATCATCATCATATTCAACGTTGGTGCATATGCCTGTATTTTTTGAAGTTGGTATCACTGTGTTAGTTGAACAACAAGCCTCGCTGCTCGATCTGACGTGCTTTCAACTTCCAGAAGGTAGTCTTTAATTCTTTTGTTGATTAAGAAGCCAACACCACTTGTTCTTCCAGTTTCCGTTCCTCTATAATAAAACAAATGTCCGCTTTTAAGTTCCACCAATTCTTCACCTTTTCTTCTGACTTCACTGAGTCCTATAATGTCCCAATTGATCTTTTCAAGTTCCTCTTCCAATTCCTGAAGTTTTGCTTCAGAAGCAAGGGATCGTCCATTATACGTTGCCAAGGTCAATAACAAACGGCAGCCTGGGCCATTCCAGTGATTCTTAGCACCCCCTGCTTTCATGCCACGCTGACCGCTGCCTTGATCAGGAGCACTCCAGCACCTGGAGACTAGGGGCCATGGTTTCTGGTGTATTAGCATAATGGAGGAATTAGCCATCATTTCACCACGCTGGCTAGACGGGTTGGTGAATTAGCCCTCCCCTTCCGCCTTTCTATCCGTGCAGCAAATATTAATTTGCCTCATAAATAGAAAGCCCAGCCTGCACCACTTGAAGGCGGGGTAGGACACTAGGTTACTGGCCTGGCCGGTTCCACACATCGTCACATACGTTCAGCGTGTGGGTCTCCTTCCAGTTAGATACCAGCAACCCTTTTGCAGGCCATATATATATATTTAGTAAATAGCTAACACATGAATATTATGTAAAAACGCTATGAAGTAAAGTTTTGGATGCAACATAGAGCATATTGACGATCTTCAGTTAGAAACGCATCGAAACATTCTATCTAACATCTATAAGGCACTTCGCTAATTGGTTATTAATTTAAAGGTATTTCACATAATGCTTATTAATCCGATGTTCTCATCAGTTAATATTGCGCATGTGTTCATAGTCGCATTTAAGACATATAAAAAATAAATTTTGAGAAACCAAAAAGCCGTACATACATTCTAAATCCCCCAAAATAATCTTGTACAAAATATAGCACACCTGTGGACTTCAAACAAAGGCCCTGGGGTGATGGAAGGTTAGTTTAGTTTACTTAAGTGGCGCTCCCACATAGTGGGCCCGAGCCCCTCCTTGGGCTATCAAAGCGAAAAATTATTACGCCAACATAAAATTACTAAATTTTTTTAAAGTAAAATTGAAAGTAGTAAATCCCAATGACATTTCTCTGAGCTCTGATGTTACTGACGAGAATGCTGTTGAGACAAGCGACAGCAATGGCCCAATGCTTTCTTCGACTGTTCTATAGGAGGTAAAGGCAGAACAAAACACATAACCCAACATAGGTGAAATGGAAATTCTAACTGCAGATATTTCTAATTATGCCAAGAAATTTAATCACACTAATGTAGATAGTGTTTCCTTATGCAAATTACAATTTTTCCTTGACCCTTACTAGCGCTATATTAAGTCAAGGAAACCGTACCACAGTCGGAAGTTCTGTTCATTTTGGTTAAGTAATCATATCTGGCTGGCTTATTCGAAGGTAAATGGGAGTGCCTATTACAAATTTTGTGTTCTCCTTTCACCTCATGGAGTCGTTTTAAGATCTACACATGTCCATGTCAGCTTATTTCAAAAGGATTTAATAATTAAAAGGCCTTGGAAAAATTCAGCCAACATGAAACTTTTCTCTATCATAAAGATTCAGTACTCAAAGGCGACGAAATTTTAAGGATCACGGAAGGAAAAATGCCTCTGTGAATCAAGTAATAGACGGAGGGTAAGCAAATGCAAAGTTTTGCAGAACAGAGTTACTATACTAACTATACGCTTTCTTTTCCTCTATATAAGGATGTAAGATATTATTACCCTTCACAGGGATAACACAATTGCCATGCAGTTGTCATTATAAAAAAGCCTCTGGAGCAAGTTTTTCGTGGGGTTATTCTAAATATAATAGGGTCATTTCTAAACCCTATTGTCAAAACAGTGATTATTTATACAAAGAAAAGGGCTGACCACCGTAAACGAGACAAACGTTATCTCCAACTACTTCTAATTATTTAAGTATCTTGCACTGTAAAGTTATTTTTCATTTAATCATGATAAACGTGTGCAAAATGACAACCGTATTTGATATAGCCTCAGACCATTTTTTCACCACAAATTGCTTTCATCACTGGACCCTCTTGGAAAAATTCTAAGTGCGCCAGTGGTTTGCTTTACATTAATTTGGGATAAATTTGCACCTTATTTATAAATTTAATTAAGATAGCAGCAGAAAAATTTATTGCTTTTATCATTTTTAGTCCCTACTTTTACTATTTCTATTTCTTTTTATTCAGTCAGTGATATGAATGATATAGTTAATTGAAAACGGTAACTATTGGATTGTCGGAAAGTTTGTGCCGATTTTGCAGGAAAATTGAAACGCAGAAGATTTAAATTTTAGTATATATTTATTAAATTATATAGGTGCCATTCTGTTCTACAACCTTTCTCCATCTTTCAGGCAACTTGAAAATTCCTTTCTTCCAGAATCTCTCAGGTAATCTTTCAGCGAAAAACTTTTCTACGTGATTTTTTATCTGGACCAAAGAGTTGAAGTTTTTTCCATTAAGAAAATTTTGTAATGATCGAAATAGGTGGAAACCAGAGGGCGAGAGGTATGGTGGATGGGGTAGAACATCCCAACCGAGCTCCAACAACTTTTGTCGAGTTATCAAAGACACATGAGGCCGCGCATTGTCCTGATGAAACACGACGCCCTTCCGATTAGCTATTTCTGGACGTTTTTGTTCAATTGCTGTCTTTAATTCGTCTAATTGATTCGTCTGGGAACACTACTTCCCTGAATTTATCGTCTCGTTGTTTGGTAAAAGCTCATAATGTAAGATTCCTTCCCAATCCCACCAGACACAGAGCATGACCTTCTTTGGATGAAATCACCAGCTTTAAACCTAGCAAACCACTTCCGCACAATTCTTTCAACTTCGCCATAAACAGCGCATTTGTTTGCCGCTTGTGTGGCATATTTGCCTTTCCGGTAAAAGAAATGCATTAAATGCCTAAAATGCACTTTGTTTTCTCCCATATTCAAAGGAGGTATATAAATATGACAAAAATTAACGTATCGTAAACAATTTTTTTGCCAAATATGCCTGAAGTACCTTCTTTTACGATGTTTACGCATGCCATTTGTTTTTAATCGTTCTGATATATTCAGACTTGTCCTTATGCCACCTACCAAAAATCGGCAAGAACTTTCCGGACAATCCAATACATATGGCTTTTAAAATTAACTATATTTTATCACTTATCTCATTTCATTATTTCTTGCTTACTGAATAATTTCGTCACTACTGCGTGTGGAGGGGCCCTCAATAAATAGTAGGCCTTCGGTTCCCCTTTGTCTTAATCGGGCCATGGTTACTGGGGGTTCGTAACCCTCACTGCGATAAAATTTTGTATACACACATATAAATACATGGAGATGTAGCCAATGCTGAATTTCAACATAATCTATACTAGGCTATAGACTAGGACGGCAAAATTTTGTGCATTGAGTCTGATATAAGGAAATCGATATCATACGATGATATAATCAGACGTTTTGCCGAAAAGAAAGCTGGACGTCATGCTTTCCATTTAAATACCAGTGTTCTATAGGCTTTTATTTTTTGCTAAAATTAAAATTTATTTCAATAAAATTGAATTTGATTTATTATATACCAAAAAGGAATAATACTTCAATATAAGTTAATATTTTTTAATATTTACGTTTCAATTTAAAGATTTGTTTTTCCACCATACTTCCCTTTAATACGAAATTTTTTGACGTATATTGCGTTAAAAAATTTTATGTTTCTACCACTGATTGGGATGGGGGCGGACGAATAGAAAGGGGGACAAAAAGTTGCCATGGGCGGCAAAAATGTAGGCTAGGGGCGGGAAAATAGTAGCCTAGGAACGGCAAAATTTTAAATATCCCCATGAATGTAACTCTGTAACACCCCATTATAAAAATGTAACTTCCCTTATGAACTTTCTGCGTATGCTAATGCAAAATTGTAAGATTCCATAGATTGTGTGAGAATTACAAGTACAATAACCAAAACACAGTTATTGTCTGAAACTCTCATAACAATTATTCCAGTGGGCATTTATTCTATCTAATCCACTTAAGAGGAAGGGTTGTGAATCCGTTTTGGTATTTATATCCTTATAGCGTGATACCTCTGGCTGGAAGCATCTACAAATTTCCATCTTTTGTACCATGGTTTTGAGAGACATCTGAACACAAAAGCATTGTAAGTATTTTCTTCTGAATATGGTTCAATAATTCATGAAACTAATGGAAGCTAAAGAATGTTAGCTTGTAAATCTCAACTTTAACAGCGACTTTATAATACCTTGAATAAAAATATTGCATTTATGGACGGAATTTATAAGAATGAATGACAAAAAATAAACGGAAGTTTCGACAAGTGTATTATAAAGGAGTGGTTTAAAATTAAAAAACATATCATAAAATCACGCACAACAATAAGAAATGAGTAAAACATTTAAAACACAATTCTTGGAAAACAGCGCAAATGTTTAAAAAAATCGATATTTTATTTTAAGTACAAAATCTGGAGGTTGGGATCTATAGATAGTTTAAATTGGAATGCGCTCTTGGCATTCATCTCTTTTAATCAGTTGTCATTTGCCAGGAAATAGATGGAGAAATGGATCAACATTCAGGAACATAATCATCAGTCATTTAAATTTTACCGGAAGGAAATCTCCGTTTCTCATTTCCAGGAGGGGGCTGCTTCCCAATTGGTTTCCACTTGCAGCTCCGGTAAAATTCAGGATTTTATAAAGTTAAGCTCCGCGTATAATAAGCGCTTCCTGGAAAATATTGAAATTGGGCGAAATGAAGAATGCAATTTTTTCGCACTTTAGATTTTCTGTAAGTTTATCTATCGAGTGATCAGGTTCATTTTTTTCCGTTTTATTTTCACCAAATATTGGGTTTCAGGGGAACACTGGTAACAAAGGAAAACGTATTTAAATTGCGAATTTTGTTTGATGATCGTTTGTGTGATACTAGTTTATATATATATATATATATTCTTTTATTGTGAATGATTTTATGATACTTTTATTCATTTTAAACCACTCTTTTGTAACACACTTGGTTTTTTTTCATTCATTCTCGTAAATTCCATCCATAAATGCAAATTTTTATTCAAGGTATTATAAAATCGCTGTTAAAGTTTACATTTTCAAGCTAGCATTCTCTAACTTCCGTTAGTTTCATGAAATGTCGAACCATATTCAGAGGAAAATATTTATAATGTTTATGTGTGTGCAGACGGCTCTCAAAACAATGGTACAAAAGATGCAAATCTAGGCCAAAGGTGTTGCTTCGTAAGATGATCCCTGCCAATAGTATTGCTCTATAAAAATATAAATACTAAAAGCGATTCACAACCCTACTTCTCCACTGGGTTAGATAGAATAAATACTCTCTGGAATAATTGTAATGAGAGAGGTTCACACAATACCTATGTTTTGGTTATTAGCATTGTAGTTCTGACACAATCTTTAGATATTTACTAGTTTTCATTGCTTTCGCCGAAAGTTCATAAGGGGGAGTTACATGTTTATAATGGGGTGTTAAAGAGCTACATCCATGGGCGGATTTACCATTCTGCCGCCCCTTCCTACCCGTCTGTCCCCACCCCTATCAGTGGTAGGAACATGAAATTGGTTACACTCAATACAGTGTGTTCCATAAACACCATATCAAAAATATATGATCCTTGTGCAAAATGGACAGTATCCAGGGCCCGATGAAGCCAAAGGGGATCCCGGGACCTATTATTCATTGAATCCCCTCCCCTTGCACTCGCAACGAAATTATTCTGTAAACAAAAAATGCAAAAGCTTATTAAATATATTATCTGCATAATCAATAGTTTAAAGCAATTTTCAATGGTGTCTAAATTATAATTAAGGAAAATTGCAATATTAATAAGGAAACACTATCTTTTGCATTAAAAAATATAAATTGTTCCGCAAAAAAAAATCACATAAAAAATTTTGGGGCCCAATAATATGGGAGCCCAGGGCCAAAGCCTCGGAGCCCTGTATGTTAAACAAGCCCCGCCAGTAACATCCCCTGCATGAATCAGATTTGGACTGACATTTTGTGACACTTTGGAACTTTACAACTTTCTGAAATTGACTCTTCGTCACTGAAATTGATAGCATGCAATAGAACCCTATTATTCCAATTATTCATATTAGGTTTCATCTGCTTAAAAAAATTATAATTTCATCGCATAAATATAAGGCATTTATATCAGATTCCTTTCAGTCAATATACGATAATATTTGTAAATCCATGCAATATCTTTGGGTCCATTGATGCTGAAGATAATGAGTAAATATTATTTAAAAATTCAATTATCATGAATATTGGTTTTTTTTGTCAAAAGACGCTGGCGATAATGAATAGAAATTATTTAAAAATCTAATTATTATACCCGCTTTTAAGTTCGAACTTTATTTTTATTTTGGAGATTACTGAATCCAAAATTGCAAAATAAATTTTTATTTTACGATATTTTCTCCTATTTATTTATTTTAAATAGCGTGGAATAATTTTAAAATTCGGTTCATTATTATTCTAAGCTCAAATACTCCTTTATTATGTAAGATTCTTCGAAGAGGTCTAAAAGCCTTCGAAAAAACATTTTGAAGCTGTATTAAAATATGTACTTTTAAAAACTGTAACCACTGTGTCTTATTTTACCAAGATTTGTGACTAATATAATTCTCTGTACAAATATATTCAAGTTTTCTATTAAATTAATTGCAATATTTATCTTAGTTACAACATAAAAACTTTGTAAATGTTTAAACGAAAATAAAAGTCAAATTATCTCAGTTTAATTTTAAAAACCCTGACGGCTGTTTCAATAGCACGTGACTATTTTCATCAGAGTGTTACAACATATGAGCAGGGCCGGACTCGGCCTCTTGCCCTTGTGCTTATGCACCCTTATGGGCGATAGGATTTGCGCCCTTCGATTATCCATGGTATGAGCCATTTGAGAGGACCCAGTCCGCCCCTGTCATGGGAATGTCAGAATGTTACAGTTGTAACATTTTGACGAAAATAGCCGCGTGCTATTGAAAAGGTCTCCAGTGGTTTTAAAATTAAGCTGCAATAATTTGTGTTTTATTTTTATTAATTTGTTTTGCGCAGCGTACCACTATTTGTTTTAATGGGAAACTTTGTTTATAATATCAGAAACTTGGCTAAATTTCAATTAATTTTGTATCCAGATAATATGTGATGTCAATTATTGATGATCATACTGAGAACATTATACAAAATACATCACAAACTTGAAAGTTGTAATTTTTTTCATTTTTCAAAAATCACGTTTTCTTTTGGGTTTTTGCAGCCCCTCTATCTTGATACTGAAGTTCTTTTACCCCATGCAATGGCTGTTCTTACGGTACTGTTTTAAAGTTACTAGTGCAGTATTCAGAATATGCTAATTTTGTAGGATAAGTATTTTCATTTTTATAGATATAAGTTTGCCTGTTCTGTTATATCAAATAATATAATCTCAAAAATAACATATCGAAAACTACAAAAGAGTGAAAGAATATTCAAGGCAATAATTCTTCTTGATTGACGGACACAACAGAACACACGGTTTTCTTAAATGATAGTAAACTTAATGAGACCTTCCACTATAAAAATGTTCCCTACCCGTGACTTCTAGTAACAGCTATTAATACTCAAGTTAAGATTAAATAACTTAAAATAACATCTAGTACGTTATCACGATTCACAATATAATAAATGGGGCGATGGCTATCGTCTCCACATTGGTGCCGTCTATGCAACGTGAAAGATCATTATCTTTCCTGCTATCACCACAAGGCCGAAGACACATTCTGTTCAGATACAACATTTGTATTGGATTGGGCGGAGTTAAATTGCTATCAGGTCAAAAGCAGGTGTTGGACTGAAAGAAAGAAAAACATCATTATGGTGTGATAGTTTTTTATATAATCGTCTATATATATCACTTAATTATAATCCTTTGTTTATAATGTAATGAATATATAGAAGAAATACACACATGCAAATAATAATAATAATGATATATTAAAGAATTATAACAGGTAAATATGGCAAAATTATAAACATAGCCAAAAATCCAAATACAATAAATACAAGGCCAAGTAACACTTTTAAAACAGAAAAATAAGAATAAACATGGGGAAAAAATAATATAAATTATTATAGAATCGATAAATAGAATAAATTGCCAGATCATATAAAAAATTGTGAAAGAAAAAGCGAAGTTAAAAGGAAATTAAGAATTTACTTAGTAGAAAAACAAAAATATAATGGTCATACTGGCCATAACGGGAACTAGAATAATAATACTTGTTTTTGTTTTGCTATGCTTCTTCCGTGCACTAAAATGTAATTTTTGCATGGAAATAAAATTGTATTGTATTGTTTTGGTTCTTAACAAATTCTACATTAGTTAATAAAGATATGCTTTCAAATCCATAAATTGATATTAAATTTCTGACACATACGAATGTATATATATAAACTAATAGGCTATATATTTAATATGTACATAAGCAAAATTAATCAAACAAATTTAAACCTTCAATAACCGATTGAAATATTGAAATACCAATTTAATAACCAATTATGTAATATTATTTCACAATAATCATATATCTATATAATATAAATAAATTATCGCAATAAAGATTTCAGAGTCGTACATTTATGTGTATAAAATAAGTTGTATGTTCATAATTTTCAGTTTGCTGTGTGATAAAAGTTAAAACAGTTACAGTAAAACACTCAGCCCTTTTCCCGACTTACGTCAATCAATACTTTGTACGCATTGGTAACATCTGATGCTGCAGAAGTTTAAAATTTACACTTCACGTAGGCTTCTTCTTTATGTTATATTTTTTAAAAAGAAATTGAATTTTTCAGAAGAACGTTAGAGTATCTTGATTCTAGGGTTTTCTCAAATTTAAAACCTTGATCAATATTTCACTGGAATTCAAACTTACGGTTTCCTTTAACCCGTAAATTTAGCATTTTCAGGCAAAAAAACCGTAATTTACGTTTCCCTGTTTGATGAGGCTTTCTTAAAGATATCCTGACAGGATTTACGATATTTGAATAAAATAACTTAGCTGACTCCGTTTGGTAAAGTGAAGGTATAAACAATCGTGTGCTTTACTCACAATGTTTGATATTTGATTATAAACTGGCTACTGTCAAAACTATGTTAAAATGAAGAAATTCTCCCCCAATTCACTATTTTAACATTGTAGTTTATGTGAAAGTAGATCCACACATATATAGTAAATTCTTGCTTTTTGCGCCTATAATAATGATAAATGATCAGTCTTCTTGTCAAGGATGTCGAACAACCCGAGAATTTGTAATAGCGACATACGTCAATAAATATTTTATAATTCTATCCGAATTTCATTTTTCTAGGGCATGACATATTTTGTTTAGGGCATTTGTCTTTTTTCTATTAACTGAAACTGTGGTCTTTGTAGTTGAGATTTACTGTAGCAAACATTTTACTGAATTTAGATAGCGTCTTTTATTTGCTTACCTTTCACGTTTTAAATATTCGTTAATAAATAAGAACAATTTAAATAGCGATAGGGCTTGGAGAAAGTGATTATATAGATGTTATTCTGTGAAATGCGCCTTACTTATAGCATCGGTTACATACGTTTCAAGGGACACATCGCTGAGCGTAAAACTCGTAAGAACTTATTACACTCAGTGTATCAGTTACTTTTATTAAATCATTCACGATTCGAACATAAATTTCAGAAGTTCGATTTGGAGACACTAAAACGCTTTCTTTAAATTAGAGGGAAAATAAAGTTCGTAATTAAAACAAAAAATTTTTCAAATCTCCTTGCGAAATGAAGCATTGGCAGAAAGTTAAAAAATAGAATAAATATGTTTACATTAATCATAAAAGTTAAAAATAGATAATCATAAAAGGTAATAATAGATTTATATTAAAAGATAAATAAGAGATTTAGAAAGTTTGACATAAGATAGCCGACTTTCGAAAACCTAGAAATCGTTAGAGATATATTATAAATAGAGAGAATTATAAAATATATAAATAAATTGGAAACATTTATGCAAACATGAAAGAAAAGAAAGGTGCACGAGATCGCAGGAACCTGAATTTGTGACCTTCCTAAATTAATTAATTATGTATGTATGTATATATGTATGCATGCATGTGTATGTGTGTATGTATGTATGTGAGTAAGTAAGCAAATAAGTAAGTAAGTAAGTAACCAAAAAAAAAGTTTTCCTCGCCCATTCTTGGCGGAAACAGGCTTTGGGACGGGCAGAGCGCCATGTTCCCAAGCCTCTTTTTACATCACTTCTTAATGTGCCATGTCTAGAAACTTCCTGACAATGTGACACGTGTTTAGGATTGTGGCTTTTTGTATTTCAATGTAGGTGTTTGGGTCAATGTTGAGTATCTCCAAATTCGTCGCAAGCGTTTTTGGTACTATCCCTGTTGCTGAGATGACTAACGGGATGATGAGGATCTTTTCCATACCCCATATATCTCGTACTTCATGTCTGAGATCTTGGTACTTGGTGATTTTCGTTGTGTAGGTTGTCTGTATGTTATTGGTGTTGGGTACTGCTATGTCGATTAAGTACGTGGTCTTATTCGATTTATCGACGAGGGTTATGTCAGGACGGTTATGTGGGACTGTCTTGTCTGTTATGATTGCTCTATCCCAGTAAAGCTTGTGTGTTTCGTTCTCATGCACGGTCTCTGGCTCATATTTGTAGTACGGGCATTTTTCTGTCAGAAAGCCAGCATTCGCTGCCAATTTCTGGTGGACTATTTTCGCTACTTGATCGTGTCTATGTTTGTAGTCTGACTGCGCAAGGATCTTGCATCCTGCCATCACGTGTTGGATTGTCTCCGATGCCGCATGACAGTGTCTGCATTTGTCGCTTTCTATGTCTATGTGATTCTATTTTACTGTCTGGCGTGTTTAGCTGTAACCGGGTTCTCCATTGTTTCATGCTGCTCTGTAGGAATCGGATGATTGAGGGATGCACTTTGTATATGCTGAGTATTTCAAGGAGCCACGAGTGCGGAACAGAGTCGAAAGCCTTCTTGTAGTCTATGTATGCGGTGTTGAGTTTTCGCTTTTGTTTTCTTGCTTGTTCCAGGATAACTGAGTCGATGGTAAGCTGCTCTTTACATCCCAGAGTCCCTTTCTGGCATCCCTTTTGTTCTTCCGCCATTAAGTTGTTGCTTTCGCTGTGCCGGCTTATTTTTTCAGAGATGCACCCCGTGAGTATCTTGTACAGGGTGTTAAGGCACGTAATGGGTCGGTATTTCGCTGGGTTACTGGTATCCTGGTCCTTCGGTAGGAGGTAAGTTATTCCCTTGCAGAGGAATTCAGGCATTTTGCTGGGGTCTTCAATTATCGCCGTAAGTTCCTTGGCTAATGGGCCATGGGCGCTGGTAAATTTCTTGTACCAGAAGTTGTGTATGCCGTCAATACCGGGTGCTTTCCAGTTGTGCGTACGTTGGATTACCTGCTGGAGTTCCTCTATCGTGATGCCCGTGTACTCCATCTCCTCTATTCCTCTCGTAGCCTCCATTTCTTGCTGAATCCAGGGGGCGCTTTTGTGCTGTACTTCATTGGACCATAGTGTCTTCCAGAAGGTCTCTATTTCTGCTGGCTTTGGGGATTCGTATTTGTCTTGGTTCGCTGATGTCTCTCGAAGCTTCCTGTAGAAGGCCTTCTGGTTTGTTTGGAATTGCATGTTCTGTTGTTTTTTGTTGGTATAGTCTTTGTATCTTCGGAGTCTTCTGGCGTATACACCCAGTTTTTGTTTGAGGGTATCCAGATATTCGGCGATGTGTTATATATATATATATAATACTTTTTGGAATTTAAATAATTTAACTCCAGTAATCGCCATAATTTATTCAATTTTAGGATTCAAATAATTCTGAAAAAGATTTTAATATTTTGTTTAAAATACTTAGAAATTGTAAATCAAATATTTTTAGAAACAAGTGTTAAATTCAAATATAGCAAGAATATTGGCAATATATCATTTCGGAATAAAAGGCTCTTACATATCGCATGGTTTGCATTTTTCTCTGTACCGTGTAAAACTATGGTAATTAGAATATTTTAATTATTTACAAATACGTCATATAAACAGAAAAATAAATTATTGTCTTTGTAAATTTCTTAAATACGATTTAAATTACCTTTAGTCGGAAGCATTATCTTTATCATGCGCTACAGGGAAATAGAAAAATAGCTATATATGTGCACTGTCAGAGAGAGAAAATTCCACATCATAAAGGAATACTCAAAAACAAGCCAAACTGCATGAAAAGATGGTCAAATAGGTACAGAATAAATTATTTAATTCTCACATAGAGAAAGCTGCAGTTATCTCAAATGTAGGATGATCAGTAAGAGGTACAACCTCCGTTGTCGGTGATGTATTGCTCTACCCGCATAGCTCCAATTTGACGAATGATAGAATTATGTCTTGGGGTATCATCGACTAGGTGTTGTTGATCTGAATCTATATTTCATCTTCATTTCTTGGGGATCAGGGTATTCAATCAACGTCCAACCGTATGTCCCAAAATTTCGATTGACGAGAGATCGGAGGATCGAGTAGGCTAAATATGCAGCTGTACACCTTATCAAGAATTTACATAGATCCGAGTTGTATGTGGCCGGGCTATATCTTGCTGAAAATGGCGTTTGGTACGCTCTGCAGACATAGTAATGTAACGAGTCGCAACATCCCAAAATATTATGCCACGCTGATTGGCTGTATGGCGCTCGAAAGCGACAAAGGAATCCGTCCAATGACCTCATCGCCTCCATACTCTCACACGCTAAGCGTCATTGGCGAGACATAAACCGGATTCCTCGCTGAACACTGCATTCTTCCATTCTTCACCTCATGCAAATCTGGTGCGATACTATACTAAGTGATGACAACGGTAGCTCGCTATCGTTCGCAACAGACGACTAGACAAAAAAACGTGTTGCAGCCAATCGGTGAGATACTGCCCGTGTTGATATTGAAACATCCAAAAATTTTAGTATATTTCGCAAAATTCCGCCAGTCGTGGATTGTAAATGTGCTACGGTAACACATTTTGTTTCTGCTTCAATACGGCGCAAGCATCAAACGGCAATTCAACAACCTAGGATGAAATTTCTTGTGAATTCATGCGACTGACGAAATTACGCACTACAGGGCTTAAGGCATACTCCATGTTCGTTCTTTAAACATAGTAATAGCAAACCCACTAAATCCTCAATATAGTGACTTGAATGATGGCTGCCATTATGTGCTAGTTGTCTACTTACATTATGCGCGTTTGATCCTGAAATTTTAATCATTTTCATAATTTGTAAACCTATATCCATTCTGCGATTTGCATAGTGCTGTATTCACATCTTTAAAATGTGTCATTACTTTTGACAGGCAGTGTATGCTTTTTTAAAATAAAATACGACTTTCAGATATTTCAGGTTCTAACTGTTCACATTATTTTCAAAGCTGATATCTAAATATCTACACCTTTGACCATAGGCGTGCGCAGAAATTTCGAAAGGCGGGATTATAGGCTCACTGCGGGAGATCACAGAGCTACAACTCACATATTCCTATGTTAAATATACAAAATTTCATTGCAATGGGGCGTTATAAACCCTATCAATATTCCCTGAATCTCCAGTGCCTTTGACAACCAAGTATTTTTCACTCAATTTGAAATGCTTGCTTTTCCTTCCTTTAATTAAAACTGAAGCTTTTCCTTTCGTTCTTTCGTGTCGCAATAATGAAATATTCGAGTCAGAATATTGCTGAAGAAGGTTTACAATAAATCGAAATGTTTTATTTATATGATGGATATTTATGCATATCTTTTTCTCTTTTTAGTATCTAAAACCATAAGATCAGGCATCTGGAATGGGATTGTCAGTTTTTAGTGACAAATCAAGATATGTTCGAATAAGATCAATCTTGCAGGAAATTAAAGCCAGTCCATCGAATCCGAAGACCGCAATGGAAATCATTTGACTTCCGAGGCACTCTACATATCTGAATAATGGCTGCAATTTACTTCCCGAGTGCTGAAGATTTCCGAGTTTAGGAGCACTGTAAATGTGACATTTAATCTAGATGTACTATAAATATAATAAGATGGCCTCAGAAAGAGCCGCAAATACTGAGGATCCCTAAGGCCCTTTGCCTTCTCCAAGAGATTTAGCAAGGCTAATCCTTATTCATTATTTTTTTCTACAAGATTTCTATGAAAACTGCGGATTTGTTAATGGTTAAATTATTTAAATTTTTAAAAATTCCAAACTTCATAATAAGTGAATTGTTCTTACAAGAGAACCTCGCGAACTGTCAGAGCTCGTTTTTTTTAATTTCGGTTTATAGGCCAATGTGACCGAGTAGATGGAAGATCCAAATTCAAATTTGACCCAGTCGACCTGGGGGTCAAACTACGGCCCACTGAAAATAGAGCTCACCCTACAATGATGCTTCGCTGCATGACAGGTGAAAACAGTGTTTTGGCGTGCTGGGCAAGCATTAAGCGCCAAAATTTTACTGTGAGTTACTTTTATTCATGTTAGAAGTTTAGCTTTCTACGTCTTGTAGAAGTGAAGTCCTGGCGCATCGGAAAAGCTGAGGTTCCTTTGCAAATAATTTTAGAGGCACTTTCCAAAATCAATTAAAATTATTTACCGCTGCAATATTGACATATGGAACTGATTTGAATTATGAATATAGAATATTTACATTTAAAACTGATTTAAATTATGAATATGGAGTATTTACATATGAAACTGATTTGAATTATGAATATGGAGTATTTACATATGAAACTGATTTGAATTATGAACATGGAGTATTTATGTATGAAAATGAATTTATGCAGATATGAAAAAAAAAATTTTGAGTTACCTAACTGCGGGGGTTTCCAGAGTTATAACTGCGCTCTTGGCTATGATGAACTTAAAACGCTTTTAATGGAAATGAAAATCAATAAAAAAATGAGAAAGCATAATAACTTTGAGCAATGACTGCAACAAATGAATGAACTACCATCGCAGTCCATTTCGTGACACACTTGGTCCGTGAAATTAAAACAAATTTCTTGCACATTGAAGAATTTTTCAGGCTTAAGTACCGGGTACGTTGATTTCCACCAAGCATAGATTATCATATTACGGAATTTTGGGGAAGACAGATGACTGTGAATGAGTGAATGCAGTTTTGTGATGTTATGACGTTCTGATAAGATTATATGCTCATAATAATGCAAAAGGCAAAATCGTGTTAAGCGTTTAGCGAAATATTTCCATTGAAGAAAAAAATATACGTAGTATGGCTGTATGAGTGCTATCCCTCCAGGTGGTATAATCATCAATTTCGATTGCTCTGAAAGACTGGCTTGACTAAATTTATCATCAACTATATTTTCGTCCATTTGACCTGTCCACGAATCCATAATTAATAGAACTTTTGATGTTATGCCTGGTTTGAGTACTTCGCTGAGGAACATCTCATGTATTTCGGTAGAGGATTTGCCACTTTTGGAACATTCCAGAATAACATTAGGAGATTAAATAACTTTTCCTGTACCCGTGGATCGAATACACCCTTTGGTTCCTGATGGATGAGCAGAAATTGTGGTAATAATTGTCCAGCAGCAGAAATGATAGGTCGGATTATTACGGAATGGGATATGGCGTGAGAAGATTGAATGGTATTCGGAGTGTGCTTTTCCCCATTAATCTACAGAGTGTGCTTTTCCCCGATCAATCGACAGAGTGCGCTTAGATGCCAGATCTTTAGTGAATCCGCTGTGGTCAGTGTTTAAAACGTCATCAAAAGGATAGTTGCTCATTGCATCTGTAACTATGTTGACGAATTCTATAGCTCTATCTTCCAAAGCCGTTGTGTGCATAGTACGTACAGGCATAACGAATTTGGTGACTCTTCTACTTGTTATGCCACGCTCTTTTATTAAAATTTTAATAGAAAAGCATCACTTGCGCTAAAGTTTGTGAGATTTTCTCTCATTGCAATGCTCAGAAACCATAACTTTAAATCGGCATCGTGAACTGTTAATAAAACATGTTCCCGGGCATTTTTAAACTTCTCAAATACTTCGTCTTTCATCCGTAACAGTTTTTCACATCTTGTACCCTGGGAAGCAACATAATCCCGAAAGCGATAAATTTGTCGACGTGAAAGTGTGTTGTCTTTAAAGCGATGCTGTATGCTTTTCAAGGAACGTAGTTTTCCTGACCCACTCCATGGAAATTCTTTTCATGTCTTCTAATGTGTAAGTTACGCGTGACGGCAAATTAGTTTGTTCATCCCATTCCTCATCATTCATTTCATTACCCCGTATTGTATCATACTTCATTTCATTTAAACAAATATCAATTGTGTTCTCGTCATTCATATCGTATGTTAACCCACTTATCAAAGTTTTGGCAAATGTAAATATTTCTTTCTCAATATCCATCTTATAATCTGATACAAAATCGGCTTGCTTTGTGTATTTTTCACAAACAACGCGAAACAAGTATGTTGATATGGTGGAAAAGGAAGACATGGTGACAAATAAGGCTTGAAATTCCACGCTTTCCAACAAAAGAATTAAAAATGTCAAAAATAATGAAGTTACAGGCAAGTGATGATTGCTACTGATTTGAAAATTGAAGGATCGCGTCTTATTTATTCAAGACTGGTTTACGTACCAGGCGGCTTTTTCGAGTTCTTCGCCAAAAATGATCTCAAAATTTGTCAGTTATAAAAAAGTAAGGTAAAAACTTCAAATATTTTTTACTTTTACACCAGCATATACAATGTATAATTATTTCAGGTACAACTAAAATGACTATTATAAATATGTGCTATATTTTATTCATATGTGTTATTTTTTCTACGATAATGTTTGGCGTTTAATGCTTACCCAGCACTTTATAACACTGTTTCTGTCTGTCATGCAGCAAAGCATCATCTTAGGGTGAGCTCTATTTTCAGTGGGCCGTAGTTCGACCCCCAGGTCGAGTGGGCCAAATTTGATTTTGGATCTTTCATCTACTCGGTCATATTGGCCTATAAACCGAAATTCAGAAAAATCGAGCTCTGACAGTTCGCATATACAGATAGAGAAAGTGTTTTAAAAGTGTCCTGCATTTCAGGGTAGGAAGTCTCCTTAAACGTCCGCCATTAGAAGGTTATGAGAGTTTATTTGCAAGTTAGATATTACAAATATATATTAAAATATTGAAGTTTTTTTTGTACTCATTGTTCATATATGGCGTGACTTTTTTATGTTTGGGTTTCAATCACTATTTTCATGTCCGTACCATGACGTTTTCTCACTTTTTATTCGTGTTTGATCAGCGCTATGTCATTTATCCTCTCAATTGCACGTTCCACTACTCTGAATTCTACAATAAAACATTAAAAATTAGAATAAGAAGATTGCACTGTCTATTGTTCAGTCCACTAACTTTTGGAAATCATAATTTATTGCAAAATACTGGTGTATTAGTGTTTTGCCCAAAACTTGTTGCTACTTTCCTTTTGCGTTCATTGTTCTTGTTGCTTTCTTCCTATCTTATAAGAGAAATTCTCCATTCCATTTAGCTGCCGCCTGACACCTGCTCCCAAATCAGCATTAAATAGCCCATTCAGGAGCTAATGTGATAACTTCCTTTCTTTCCCTCAGAATTCCTCATATACTCCGTTAATTTTCTCTATCGTCTCGCTTTCATGATACTCGTTGGATTGTTTTTTGCTATATTCCTGGTCCCTGTGATATGCATTGGAGCCATTTCTAAAGCTTTGACTGCTTTTCTTTGGTTGCTTGGCATTTTATGTTGCAAGAACGTTTAAGCTTATTTTGCGCCAAGATCTACATCTTTCCTACGGATTTCAACCTCTTTTCCCAGGATATCAAACCTTCGGAATTCGGATCTTTATAAAAATGCCAGCTCTATTCCGTCTGCAGTCAAAACTGGAATATTCCTTTGATACCAAATCGCGTTATTACTACGCAACCACATGTTTCCTCACTTTCCTTTACAGCTATTTGATCACATGCCATTCGAATGTGGATAAGGCAGTTTAATTTTATAGCTACAGTTTTGTTAAACTAGGAATGAGAACATACTGTGTGTGTCGTTATATTTGGCTGTACCTTTGTTCATAGCAGTACACATTCCGATTATCCGAACGTCGCTTAACAGAGATAATTCTCTGCATTCTTTCATTTTTTTTAAATAGTAGATACTTACCCAATATTTCCGGTTCGGCAAGATACGTTCATATTCGTTTAAGAATGTACCTCGGCTCTAAGGGAGACACTGATACAAATGGTAGATATCGAACAAATATATACAGTAAAACCTCCCTAAGGCGACCACCGTCGTTTCCATGAAAAGCGGTAGCTCCGAGAGATGATCTTTGAATAGAAGTAAATTTAGCATTGGGTCTATTGGGGTGAGGAAATTCGTTTCCAGAAAGAACGCTAATTAAGGGAGATTATCGCTGAATAGAAGTGGTCCTTAAGAGAGGTTTTACTGTATATCTATGTATAGATACAAAAATTCAGACTATTTCAAAAGTAGTTGATGCCTCAACTTTGGCCTTACTCTCTACATTTTATATTATCCATGTAGAAGTTTGATAGTACGTAATTAACAAAAATGTGCCTTTGGATACATATTGCAGTTTCTTTGTACCCTTTTTACTGAAAATAGAATTTCCCGATTAACAAAAATTTGGTTCGCTCCCTCTGGGCGATATAAGTGGGGTTATGTTGTAAATTAATTTCTTGATTTTCTATGGCTTATTCTGTGACTATTCGTTTGTTTAAGTCTTACAGCATAAAGACAACAAGAGCCATGATTAGCCGTAACTCAATTTTTCCGAGGAATCCGAACTTCTCAAGGCTTAGAGAATCATGCTCCAGACTAGATTGAGTAGTTGTCTTTCTTTTCTTTATTTTTGGCCCCTTTGGGAGTCGAACCCAGGCAATGGTGTGCTAAGCGACCACGTTACTATTACACCATCAGAGGACACTGTTACTCTTCGTGAAACAATATTTCGGGAGAACCGAAAGACTTTCGAAGTAGCAAAATACTATATATATCATCATCATCATCATCATATTCAACCATTATCTATCCACTGATGGATGAAGGTCTCTCCAAATGCTTTCCACACAAGTCTATCCTGAGCAATTAAGCCCATGTTAACATATATATATATATATTCCAAAGTGCATGTTTTCCAAGACTCCGGTGTACAGGCTATTATTAATGATAATCATACTTCTTGCATAAATTCTTCATTTTTTTCCTTATACATTATTTAGAAAATCTCCATTAGTTTTAGTATAAATTTAGCTTAATATGCAATTGACTTGCTAAACAATCACTTGAAACTTCGTCTACTTGAAGTAATATAATCATTAGAGAATTATTATATGTCTTTAAAATGTGCAACTATAATTAAAAAACGTAACTTAATTTTATATAATATATAACTTGCGTATAAATTTATATTGAAAATCTATTTCACAATGTTTTTAGTTCTGAAATAGG
Source organism: Dysdera silvatica (assembly GCA_006491805.2). NCBI lineage: Eukaryota > Metazoa > Arthropoda > Arachnida > Araneae > Dysderidae > Dysdera > Dysdera silvatica. The sequence continues at coordinate 81,161,250 of QLNU02003225.1, read as the reverse complement.
GTCAATGAGGAATATTGCTTTATGTTTGTTTGTCATGGGACAGAGGTAGCTAAAGTTATTCTACTGAAGAACCTACAGTTTTTCAAAGGATTTGGTTCCCGTTACCAAAGAAATCAATCAGTTCCCGGACTGCGAAACCTAGAAACACTACCCGCATTCGATCGCGAAACCATACCCGTACTCGGACTCAGGACGACTACAAGGGTGAAATCGGGTAACCATTGTCAGTACACCCTGTGGAGCCTAATGTTTTAAACATTTACGTCAAGGGCGTAGATAGTCACTTTTACATGGGGGTTCAGAATGCGAAGGGTGGTTTAGAATTTATTATTGTTTTGACGTATTTCATTAATTTGTTTAAAAATATTAAACAGTTAAGCAAACTAATATATTTAATATTAAGGAATACGTTTCTTAACAAACATTTTGAATTGAAAACTTTAGAGGTATACGAAAATTTACAATTTCCCTTATTATTACCATGGGTTAGTCAAAGACTCAAACCTATATAAAAAGAATGATCTACACAACATCTACAGTGAGAAGCTCTTTTAAATATATTTTTAACATCAAAGGGTAATTTCACTGTCGTATACAATTTTATTTAAAACAAAAATTTCAGAATAAAATTTTGCAATAATTTATTTTGAGATATAATATTTTCCAGGGGGCGGGCTGGACAATCTAACCTGAATCTGGCTACGGCCCTGATTGACGCAAAAGTCTATGAACAATTTTATAAGTATCAAGCGTTGCAAAATAATTGGACGCAGCTCTACGCAGATTAAATTAGTAAACAGAAGTCAACGTTCTAAACGTAATAAAGCAATGACTATACCGCGCTTATAAAGTTAACTGCCGCTTATTAATTTAAGCATTAAACGTTTACTTCATCAAGGAGTGCATTCTGAGTAACTTAAATTATATACTGAGCAAGAATCTGAATCAAAGTGTCAAGAAGGACCATTTTCTCACATTACTAATTACATTTGGCAAAAGGTAAAACGAGCCCGTCACTAATCCTTGTTGGGGAGAAATTAACCATGCAAATGGCGAGGACGTTGAGTGCAAATGCAACACGAAATGAATCGGAAATATATGTCATTAACTGACAACGGCAATAACTCATCGCACTATTTACAGGATGATAAAACAGATAGTTGAGTTAATGGATCAGGTTCAAGTATACACGATTTTGCGACGTGAAACGAACTGCGGAGCTTGGGAAATGGACGTCTTTTAAGGAAAGCTCAATAATGCTTTAAGGGCGCGACGAAGTGACATGAAATGAACGTGTAAGAGCAAAATTGACATAACTTGTAAATATTAAGACAGTATTAAATTGCATAGTTATGAGCTCATCCCTCTAAAACCCCTTTGGTGCTTGCCGCATATCTGACATATTTTTCATTGCATCAGATCAATATTTCGCTTTAAGGTAAAACAAATAAGGATAAGTAGGTACAGAAATTTCTGTTCCGTTTAGAATATAATCTCATCTCATCTTCAAAACATATCTGCAATGTGTTGAATTGTTTTCCTTGAACATTAAATACGAATTTAAAAGTATATTTATCTGTTTCCATAAATGTAAATTATTCTTAAGTGGGGTTAAGTATATAATTTAATACTTTGAAATATAAATGTAGTTTAATTTTAATAAAGGTAGTTTATGTGAATTACTCAATATAATGGATCAGGTAACTTGAAACGAATTGGAGACTTCAGATAGTATTTGGTTAGCAATATCCTTACAATTTCATTAACTCTAGTAAATATATATATAAGCCTTTATCCAATGAGAAAATTGCTATTACTTTACCATCAATTCATTTTAATTTCTAAGTATACATTTACTTCAGGAAATTTGCACATTATTAAAAATGACTGGAGCAATAGAAATTTGATCTTGTAATTCCTAAATTTCTATCAAAATAATCTGTAGTTTAATTCTATTTTGTGCAATTAATATCAACTATTCCAACGACGATAAGTGCATATATGTCTCCTTAAGAAATGTACATGTGTCTTATTACTTGCAAATGGATTCACATTCTGGTAAGCGTCGGAGTTCGTAAGTTCGGTGACACGTGGAAATCACAAAAGCTAATCAAGTATATGATAACATTAATAGAAATTATTCAAAATTAGAAGCGCAGTTAGTGACAGAAATATTGCTAGAAGGCATAAAGTTTTGATGCATGCTTCAGAGAGAGTTTTCGATGTCCTAAGTTAAATATTTGAAACACGGCGGGGACGATCTGAAGCGCGCTTCTTAATGTTATCCTATAACTTTAATTATATACCTAATGTTGGATAATTACCAGCAGCGTACAATTTTCAAAATTACTGAGTGGGGGGTGGTTTGGGATCCACGGACCCATATAATTCTCTACGTCTAATTAACGTTATTAGTTGTCATTTACAAGTATTGCGTATAATCATTTGGTAATACGAATTCAATTTTAATAATAACTTTAAATATAATAATACTATAATATTTCGTATGTTATTGAATACACATTTACAATAATATCATAAAATGCATTTTTTGCTAAAAGCTACATCTTCATGTGGGTTTTCCATAATAGTATATATATATATACTATATTCATATTTTTTAGCTATGGTTTTTATTTAAACTAAAGTATGCAATACCTTAAACACGATACCTCCTTATATTTTATAACAGTTATTAGACCGATTAGTAGGACCCTAATTAACAGAAATAACGAAGACGGATCTTATTCTGTATAAGCAGCGGCGTACGCAGGGGGATTAATTTGGGTTATAACTCCGCATTGCCATGCAATTTTGCATACGAGGGCGAATCAGAAAGTCTTTGCTCCTATTTTTTATTAACCAAAATAAGGTACCTACAGGTAATTACAAATATACGTACTATTCTACGTACCTTACACTATTTTTCCACATAGTCCCCACACCGATTCAGACATTTGTCCCATCGCAGCACGTGAATCGCTGTCCTGCCAGGAACTTCTTCAGCCGATCGAAAACGTGGAAATCACTAGGGGCGAAGTCCGGACCTCGCCCCTAGTGATTTCCACGTTTTCGGTCCGTTGAAGAAGTTCCTGGCAGGACAGCGATTCACGTGCAACGATGAAGCCAAGACAGCAGTCCGACGGTGGTTCCACAGTCAGCCGGACGAATTCTACCACAGGGGCATCTCAAATTTAGTGCTGCGATGGGACAAATGTCTGAACCGGTGTGGGGACTATGTGGAAAAATAGTGTAAGGTACGTAGAATAGTACGTATATTTGTAATTACCTGTATGTACCTTATTTTGGCTAATAAAAAATAGGGGCAAAGACTTTCTGATTCACCCTCGTATATACGGTGGATCAGCTTAAGATGATAACTTAAGTCTCTGTCGTATAGCTGTCAAATAGCTCAAAAAATAAGCATTTTACAAAGAAATTTTTGAAATAAAAATTTCTTGTCTTAAAGATGGTAAAAGAGGTTTTCTTAATCTAAACTTTGTCGTCTTCAAGGTCAGTTGAAGGTCAAACTCGATTTTTTAAAGGGAAACATATATTTTTTATTTGTTATTCTTATTCCTCGTAAAAAGAATGAACAACTTTTGTAGGAAGCATTTTTTCGATTTAGCGCTTAGTTTTCGAGATATTTAAAAAATTATCTTCGATAAAGACGTTCATGCCATATCATTGAAAACTAATTTAATATTTAAATAATTAAAGGAATTAAGCATGCAATACTTGTAAAGATATTCTATATACAAATAAGAATAAATATGATTCGTTGATAAGTCATACAATCGATTTATATTCCATAGAAAAATGAGATATTGCGCATTGTGTTAATTGATACCGAAGCTTGCTTTGCTTTCTTTTTGGTTTTACGGCTCAAAGACTACAGTGGTCATGCTGCGCCGGGACCTACTGTTTTCCGAGGAATCCGAACCTCTTAAGGACTAAGGAACCAAACCCCGGACTACAGTGATATCGAAGCAAGACGGTCACTGCTACTAGCATTCAGCCTTTCCTCTACTTCCGTCTTATAGCCGTGTATTTAATGCAAGTCATTTAAAAGTTAGGGCTTAACAGTTCAGCTAAATTAGTTTGAGTTTTGGTTTATTGTGCGTTAAAAATGAAGTACCTATCTGTAGAATTAATTCGAAATGGTTCTTATTTGTGCGGAATCTTTGGGAAATACGCAACACGCACGAAATAGCAAGAACGTCTTTATTCAATCTTATTTTTGAAATAGTTCGGAAACTAAGCACTAAATCGAAAAAATGCTTTCTATAAAAGTTATTTATTTTTTTATGAGGAATAAGAATAAAACGTAAAGGTTTCCCTTTTGAAAAAAGCCAGTTTACCCTTCAAATGACCTTGAAAACTACCCCAAGTAAAATATGAGTAATGAAGAACTCTCTCCTCCTTCAAGATAAGCAACTTTCGTTTAAACATTTATTTTGTAAAATGCTTATTTTTTTAGATATTTTACAGTATCAACTTAAACTGGTTCACCCCGTATGCACATGAATATGTAACGCCGTGGCTCTGTAACCCCTCCCCTACACTATAAGACCGTAACTCCCCTTACGAACTTTCTATGTATGCTAAAGTGGATAAGAAACTTTCTCATGAAATTCATTTTTCGGTGCAAAGGAACTTAATATTTATCCATAAACCACTTGTGATTATGCCGTCATAATTTTTTTGTGGGTTGCGTTACTACCCTTTCCCTTCCCCTCCCACTGGAACTAGATGCTCTGAGTTTAACCATTTCAGTAGCAGCTGTTAAATCGTCTAATGCCTAATTATTGGAAGGGCATTTCGGTTTGGAGAGAGGAGTTTACAGAAAAGATATTTAAGAATTCAGATTTATATGGCAGCCGAGGCATACGTCATATGAGTTCACATACAACCGAATCTTGCTATAACTACGCAGATGTAATACGTCTGTTAAAATACGCCATTGAACTCCCTCTGACCCCGAAATTTTCATTCTCATACCACGAGGTGACGTGCAGTCGTGGCCTGTATAGTGAGTGGAGAAAACCAGATCACTATCCAACTTTTCTTTTGTATATTTTATTTTTATATTTTTGAATAGCATTTGCGTTGGTTTGTTTAAAATTGGAGTTCACTTGAAAACAAACGTGAGCGTCTTTGCCAAAAACATTCAACGGGTGTCTATTTTAAAAATAAAAGCAATACTAATAATGATAAGGAATGCGCAGCATTCCTTTCTGGTTAAACGGCTAAGAGGGATTCTTCTATGCCGTGAAAACCATCAGTAAATATATAATACAGAGTTTCACCAGGAGATTCCATAACAAACAGTTATTTCGACACTGGCGTAAGGTTTAAAAACACGACGTTTCGGGAGCCAACTGCTCCCTTTGTCAAGTGAAGGCAGAAGGCAGTGTCGAAATAACTGTTTGTTATCAGTAACGATGTTGTTTAAAACGATGACCTCCCTATAAGGATATCCTACGAGTCTCTACAGATATAGAATATTATGTTCAACCTAGTCTTTAACGATATGCTTCCCTGAACCCCATATACCTTTATAGATGGATTTTACTGTATGTATTGTTATTTTATTACCCATACGAAATCCATTTCTTTGTTTTACCTAAAAATATCTTACGTAACTTAATATTATATAACTTGCCAAAATTTAAATTCCAAAGATCTTGTAGAAAATGTATTTTTAATATCACTATCGTTATTTTGAAAACACAACGGCAAAGCTCCGCAGAGAAACGAACTTCGAGGATAAAATAACAGACATATTATCTCAGAGTTATAAAATATTTTTGAAATGTTACGATATTGTTTAAACTAAAACGTATTAAGTCTTTTACAACAGTGAAATGCAAAGTTTCAAAGCTTTATAGTACCGTACTGAAAAAGATATTTAGAATACTGTACCAATATGACATATCATATAAATATTATTTTAATTGCGTTGTTTATTGTATTTAAAACAGATATAGAATAACCTAGATACTTTTCACTGAAACTGGATTATTCAATCGCATTTGAGACAACTTTTATACATAAGAAATTTCGATTTTGTGGTATCATATAAGAGAGAGAGATGATGCGAGTGCGTGTGAAATTAGATGTATGATTTTTATAACTTTCTTAAAATTTCAGAAATAGGGGTTAACAAATGACAATGAAATACAATCCAAAGAAGGCAAAAAATTGGAGTTTGAAAGGAATTTAACCGGAAAGTTTCCTCGTTGAACGTGTGGTAATTGACACCAGAGGGAACTTCAAAAATGCCTTTTTGAAATACTCGCTTTGTTGGGAATTCTGAGCATTAATTACAAGCTTTGCTTGGTGTTTTCTTTTTTGTATCGGAGTGATAAAACGAGTCTTTTTCCTCTTTTTCGTCAACGATTCGGAAAGAAAAGACCCGAGATCGTAATTACGAAAAAAAAAAAGAAAGCACAAACAAGAAGGGAAAATCGGAATCAAGAGGGGAAGAACTGGTAATGGAAGAAAAGGGAAATTTGGGGGGCGGATAAGAAGAAGAGGGAAGATTCTAGGTTAGAAAATCAGCTTAAATCCCTCTTGCTTCTAGATAATAGTTCCACTCTTACGATATAGTCACTAAAGAAATGTGGTAGAATTGTATCTATTCTCTAAGGCTTTAAGTCTATTGGCTTTTAACTGCTGTTCTTGTGCAAACCGGTGATGATTATCTTGTGCAAATATGTGATGATTATCTTGTGCAAATATGTGATGATTATCTTGTGCAAATATGTGATGATTATCTTGTGCAAATTTGTGATGAGTAGTACCTCTAACAATATCTTCCATTTTATGATGTTATCTTTGTTAAAAATACCATATTCTGACACGCCACATTATTATTAAAGACTTCTTATTTATTACGCAATGTGCGCAAAGCTGATTATGTTATAATATAGTTTGGTAAATTTTGTTTTGTTCTCGCTTTATATTATTCCATGTTATTTCACGTGAGGCACAAATGTTTTTTCGTTTTCATCTGACCACGAAAGAAATAGCTTCCGCCTATTTCCTTAACTATCGCCGCTTAAATTTATTTTATATTAAGCATAAATATTCGGCTATAAGCTTTTAGGAACGAATTACTGCACATTAAAATAATAATAATAATAATAATAATAATAATAATAATAGCACTCTTTCTTGCAAAGTTCATTATGCAAACTGTTACTACAAAGATATAGTGCAACTTCAATTTCATGTACCATAGAATTCAAGGACTAAATTTTCCTTATAAATACTTTGGTTTGGAGAAATATTTGTTGCGGATGCTTATATGATATATATATGGATATTTGTATAATATGCAAAATAATACATGTTTGTATGATATGCTGATGCCTATATTGATGTTTGAAAATATTGATGGAGATTATTATATTGGAAAGATTATGGGATACGGGAAACCCTAATACGATGGTTGTGCATGATTGGTTGTGCATGATTGTTGCAAACATGGTACGGGAAATCAGCAAATATCAACGTAAAAAAATTAATTTTTAAAAAGAATTGAAGGAGAATAGAGTGGCGATTACTTGTCAGAAATATATTGAAACTTGTATAGTTAAATGTTGCTGTGTGTAGATAGATAGATAGATAGATAGATAGATAGATAGATAGATAGATAGATAGATAGATAGATGGATGGATGGATGGATGGATGGATGGATGGATGGATAGATAGATAGATAGATAGATAGATAGATAGATAGATAGATAGATAGATAGATAGATGAATAGATAGATAGATAGATAGATAGATAGATAGATAGATAGATAGATAGATAGATAGATAGATAGATAGATAGATAGATAGATAGATAGATAGATAGATAGATAGATAGATAGATAGATAGATAGATAGATAGATAGATAGATAGATAGATAGATAGATAGATAGATAGATAGATAGATAGATAGATAGATAGATAGATAGATAAGATAGATAGATAGATAGATAAGATAGATAAGATAGATAAGATAGATAGATAGATAGATAAGATAGATAAGATAGAACAATATCAGAAACTATGTAAAGAAGAATATTTGGAAGAAATTTATGGTGCGTGAGAAGTTACTCATATCTTTTAAGTTAACATCTGTTTAAATTACATTTTGGACACTGAACGAAAGACTGTAAGATCACCTGTACATCTGTGCATGATAACATACCAAGAAAGTACCTCTCGTAACCTTGTTTAATTTAAAATAAATGTCTGTTTCTGACAATTCTTTCATAAAACATTTAGAAAACTACACAGGAGGTAAATCACAGAAGGAGCTGTAAGCGTATCAGAATTTACATTTTGACACTTGTCATAACATCACATGTAGTGACTAACCGAAGTTTCCAGAATATTGTCGTCAGCTTTATTTCGTATTCTGTGAAAACGTCAAACAAACATGCTGAAAAGTCATTTCGGGTTCACTTCTCTGTGAGAATTCACTGAACGTCTCGATTCTGTGCCAAATCGAGCCAACAAACAAATTAGCGCCAAATTCCAGCTGACTTTGCGTTGTTATATTATATTATTATTATGTGGCCAAAATGTGCGGGTAAGAGGAAAGAAAGGCGAGAGACGTGGTATCATGACGGAAGGTGGAAATGATGATGATGATGATTTTTTCAACCTCAGATACATATTGAATGAAATAAATAAAGAGAAACTATAAGAGTAATATACGAAGATGATAATTTGCCAGACTTTCTGTTATAATATTTAAGTTAGAATTGCTGTGAACTTATTAAGAGATTCCTCTCCGAAATTAAAAACATAATATGGTCGACGCACCCCATTTAAACGAATATTGAAGGTTTCGGAAAATATTATTGGATTCAGCAAGATATATATATTTGTTAATGGAATAAAATACACAGATATATACATAATTAGCTGTCCCAGTTCACTAATATACACATATATAGTATGAAATATTATTGAAAAAATAAACACTACTTACAAAACGAAAATGGTTCTACGTAACCAATGTATTTTTCAATAAAGGAAAAATTGCACACAACTGAACCATTGCGGCCTTACTTGGGCGAAAGCTTGACACTGAGTTGGAAATTTGGCTTGAGCTACTTTATTTTATATTGCCTCTAAGACATTTAGCTTATCGCGTAAACTCCATGTTCATCCGAAAAGAAATCTTTCTAGATGTCAATGCGATGACTGGGGACCAAAGACTGGCGTCAGACTAATTGATCAGGATGGAAAATACTCTAAATCTCAATTTTAAGGAACAAGCGGAGACAATGGACGTAAGGTACAGTTTGTGTACTCCACTATAACACAAAGCCAGACATCTTGAAAATCCTTCGACTAGGTGTTGGGTATTTGTAAAGTTTTTTCTGCACACTTTTCTCCTTATTTAAGTACGAAATTCTATGCTAACATTGCCGCCTTTATTCGATTATCCGAGGACGGCACGCAAATATTATTCATTAAAGAGGAAAAATTTAACAGTAATCTTATGGGACTAATTCAGTGCTTCTAATAGGTTTTATTCTAACAAGGGGCGTATGACATTTTTTGTTATACTATTAAATGTGGCCCGCTGAATATAGAATGAAAAATCGAATTTTTATCAAAGAGAAAGTTCCTTTGACCCTAATTTTATTATTTCAACAGATTTGTCAAAAGATATGTTTCCTTACTGCTATATATTTATTCATATTATAAGGAATTTAGGTCCCATTTAAAAAAAAACTGCAATAAATGTATGCATGAATATTTTTTATTTATAAGCAACTTAAGACGTTTAAAGACAGCTAAATACTTAAAAGGAAATGGAGGGGGAAATACGGTTAAGTGATCCGCTTAGCAGCAAGTATTGGCGAAGGTCCCCTACGTTTGGGTGATCATCATAGACACAAGAGTTCAACTTACTTCTCTGCTTGTAGTTTAAATCTTTTGAACGTAAATCTAAAGTTTTATAAGGATCATATATTAAAGTTAATCCGTTTTGCAATTAATTACGGTATAAGCGAAAGGCCGATAAAATAAATATTCTTCTTTCATCTTTATTTGTATCTAAGTTTTAAAAGTAGATTCAAAACGTGTGCTTAATTATTAAAAATCAACAACTCTAATTCGGTAATGATAAGGTCTAATTGCGTCAACTGATTCACCAATTATGCAAGAATAACGTACATTTTTGCATTAATTATGGACAAACGGATAGTAGTAGCTGCACTGTTAGCTATATTCAAATTTCTTCCTCGAGACCGTCGTTAAGTCTTTTGACAAGGTGTTTAACAGACTATTTCAGAAACTTAACGGAAAGACCATTTGCTCCTAATGACAATAATGGTAATATCTGGAGGACGAACTAAGAATGCGGACTCGAAAGCCATTCTTTCTCATCATTAATCTAAGTCCACTTGAAAAGACAATTAGGAAATAACGACTTTTCGCACGCGCACTTCGCCATTTACCCACTGAAGATATTAGAGAGTCGATAGTGTTATTCCACTTTTCGCAACGGGTCAATTTTTGATAGCTCTTGTAAGTGCGGAATTGAGATAATGCTGGCAGTTTAACAAAAGAGCCTACCCTCTGGTTTTAAAGGTGAACAGGCTGCGGAAGTTTTCAGGTAATTTAGGTAAACTATGCAGCATAATATACATATTTTGAATCTCTACTATTCGATATTGTAAGCATAAACTAAAGTTGCTGAATATCAGGATTAAGGACTTTTTGTCTCTCTTATTTGTATCTTGGCAACATCATACCAAAATTGGTGAGAATACTATTACTATAGTAAATAACATTTTTTTAATAATAATATCACGAAAGGGGTGATGAATGTCAGAGAAAGAAATAATACGATAAAAGAATGAAGAAGAAAAAATGCTTTAAAAAGTTACCAAAAAGACAGAATTTGAATAACAAGTAAAATTACACTTAAAAAGAGATAAATTGTGGAGAAAGTAGATAAAGAGAGAATGTTAAGAAAATGAGCGAGAAACGTAACAAAAAGTGAAAAGGAAGTAGTCCTCAAGGCACTGCATTAATAAAACGAGAAGAATAAAAAAAAAACAAGTAAAATAAAATAAGCAAGAAGAAAAGATAAAACTCATACAATTACTTCCTTATACGCTTATTTATTTTTATGAAATTGGTAAGATTTTTTTTAACTTCTTACTTTATTTTTATTTATTATTTCTCCCGTATTTCACATAGTTTTTGCTCTACTTTCTCTTTATTTGTTCCTTATCTCCCTACTTTTAATTTTTCATCTCCCGTTAATTCCTTTTTCCTCATTTAAATCCTACCCATTTCTTTCACATGGGTTTCTCAGGATTTTCTTCTCATTGTCTTTTACATTTGGTTAGTTCGTTGAAATTTTTATGGCACAAGCAGGGCGAGACTCATCCTGGACGAAACGATGTGCATATTTTTATATACTTTATATATAAGGTGCAAAAAGGCTAAAGTTTGCAGAAAAATTTAGAAAATAATTGGATATAATCATATCCTGTTGTAAAAATGAATATTAGACGAAAATATAAGATAACATTGCGAACAAAAGAATCATGTACTATGTCTCTCAGATTAACGATATCCTGTTTTGAAAGTGGACGAAGGCTGCCTATCAAAATCTTGGCAGACGGACAAAACATCCAAGATCGTAAAAAGTTCCTTACAGACATAACGCGTTTCGCCTTTCGAACAGCAACAAAAAGCTGAATTTACTGGTCATAATTCCAAATGCATCATTCTCGTATACTCATAGTCAGGTCGAATTACTCGAAGTGAAATCTTACATATGTAGTTCCTCTGAGTCAGTTATTTTCGAAGCTTCAATATATCTCAAAGAAAATATTCCAATATAAAAGCCCAAACTTCAGATGAAGAATTAGCGAAGAGGCACATAATGTTGAATATTTGCAGAGATCTTGGTTATGAAAAGCTTTTATTTTGTGATCATTCATGTTCTTCTGTTTACAGATTCAAAATTTTTGGTCTTAACTCCTCACTGAACATACGACTATAATTTATCTCAGCTTTGAAATTTTGATTATTTACAAAACCTCCAACTCTTATTAGATTTCTAGTATTATCGTTTTTAATCGTGGTGTTTATAATAGTGAGACAGTGAAGTTGAAAGAAATGATTAGCTGCAGGTACGCAAAACAGAAAAGGGTAAGTAATTCATGCCATATAATATATCTTTTATATGTATATAGACAAAAAGAACGAAATGATTGGACATTGAAAATGAATTATCATCATTTTCAATGTCCAATCATGTTCAATAATTTTGTAGAGGAAACAAAAATACAAGTTGACAACACTGAGCTAGAAATTGCTGATTCATATATTTACCTTGGCCAGCTGATTTCAATGGATGGCAACATTATGAAAGAACTCAACAGACGTATTAAACTTGGCTGGAGTGCATTTGGAAGAAACAGTTTTATCCTGAAGGGGAAATTGCCTTTGTGTCTAAAAAGAAAGGTCTTCAACCAGTGTGTATTGCCAGTCCTCTCTTATGGATCAGAGACATGGAGTCTAACAGTTGGAGCAATACGAAAGTTACAGACAACGCAAAGGAGCATGGAGAGGTGCATGCTTGGAATAACTAGGAGAGATCGAAAAAGAAACACTTGGGTGAGAGAGCAAACTAGAGTAGAGGACATCATTGTTAAAGTAAAAGGGCTGAAATGGCGATGGGCTGGGCATATTGCAAGAAGAACTGATCAACGATGGACAACAGAAATTCTGAACTGGATTCCAAGAGACCACCGAAGACCTAGAAAACGTCCTCAAACTAGATGGGTGGATGAAATAAGAAAACAGGTTGGGGTGACGTGGAAGCGAATTGCTCAGGATAGACTTGTGTGGAAAGCATTTGGAGAGACCTTCATCCAGCAGTGGATAGATAATGGTTGAATATGATGATGATGATGATATGTTGACTTATTTGGGAATAAAAATCTGCGTGCGTTTCCGTTAAGCAGAGAGCGAAGGTTCATAAACAATTGACTAAGAAGTTACTAAGTTAACTTGATTTGCAAAAATTTGTTTTTAAAGATGACGTTGCTTTATTTAGCTCCACATACATAAGTTTTGTATAGAGATACGTGGCTTAACGTCTGCGTTTCTGAAAGATTTTTATATAAAAAAAGTCTTTCCATCGAATTTTATTAAAAAATAGTTCCATGCGAAAAATAGTTCAATGTCTTTTACGTTGAAATCAGTGTAAACTGGAGATTATCTGGAAAGAATATTCCTGGGAACTTATTTCTTAAAATGATCATTCAATAAGTGTCCTAAGCGTTTAATTCAATAGGAACGGTAATCCCCCTAAACAACCTTGCGATGCGATAAAAACACTATATGGCTTTATCGGGTGCGAATCTTACCAATAAAGCTGAATTGAGGATATATAGATCAAGACAATTACTCTATGAACTAAGGGTCCCGATTAATGGCGGATAATTTGTATGTCTGAAATACGCCGATTTCAGCAAGATCGTTTCTAGATCCGCTTTCAGAGAAAAGAAATGTTATCTGCGGGAATTGTGGCTGATGTTTTCTTCCTAACATTTAGAATATATCAGTCCATTAAACACACCATAAAAGGATCAAAACATTAACATGCATCTTAGAGTTTTCTTGTTTAGTCCCGCTTAACTTGGAAGTCTTATTATATACAGCTTAAGAAGTCAATTTTCATGTTGTACGGATTTGTAAAAACAAGAGCCCAATTACGGGGAAGATAATGGGAATAAATTAAAAGATTTATATATTATTTCTATACCTAGATAGTAGTTTGGACTATAACAACAATGCATTTATGATTCTCCTCTCTATCATCATGCTTTTACAATAGCTCTTACCACAATGGTGTTTATGTAGAGACCATCAGATATGTATGTATTATATTTTGTACTGGAAATCATTCAAGAAGTTCAATATGAAAATAATTTTTCTCTTACTGTTAGTTGTAGATTGCGTATAATGAATAGTAAATCTTATCCAGTGAAGCAGAAACTAAAAATTTTAAAGCAGAGGTATGATAATGATTCAAGCGAAAACCATGTAGATTAGAAATCAGCGTTACATTCAATACGTAGGGCGCAATTGTTTTGGCGAGAGCTTTTCTACATATAGTCCAGTGTAGCAAGTCAACACTGACAGATATCATATTCATGGAACATCGACAAAATATTGTTTTATTGTCCCCTACTTGTTATCACACAACATTAATACCGGTATTCATACAGTTTGTAAAATGCTCGTGCAGCTTGCGTGAAACATTGGTACACTTTGGAAAAAAATCCGCATAATTAGAAAATTACTCGCATGGTGTAGAATTAAGAGGAAGTAGGTGTAAAATATACCTGTATAAATATACATATAGTTGAATTTCTTTAATTTTAACCAGCCTACTGCGAAAATCCGTGTAATCCGATTTTTTTTCAACGGTAGCCAACTGACAAGACGTAAACACACACAGCAGTGTGTGGTGCTAACTAATTGAAATTTCCCAAACAGCAACAGGAAATTTGCTACGCCCGCTCATCATCCGTAATTTGTTACGTGTGCACACCAAAACACAAACACTGAAAACAATTATAGTTTACAGTAAATTTTCTAGCAAATATTTCTGTTAATCTAAAAATCTGTTAATCTGAACAAATCTCGGTCCTAATTAATTCGAATTAACGAGACTACTATATACTTAATAATTTTCGACAGCTAAAGCTAGCTCAAGCTAGAGATTTTTTGTTTAGGAGAAAAAGAGAAGAGGTCGCCTTCCTGGAATCGAACCAGAGTCCTTCTAATAATCCCGTAGTGTCTTGACCACTTTGTTTTATCCCTAAGAATGGTGATAATACCTTACATTGAGCTACTATACTTGAAATCGTATTTTCAACTGTATTTTTGTAAAAATTTCAATCTCTATAAAGTTACCTTAACTTACAATGCCAAATTTAAATTCATGTATTGAACGTAGATGTATTTCGGCAACCAATTCGGATCAGTTATATACCTATTGTATTAGATATGAAGATTTTTCTTCACATTTAGAAAAATAGGAATATAACATATAATGTATTGAAGATTTTACGAAAAAGATAGTCTATGTACAACGGAGTTCGTGTATATATATATATATAATATGGCCTGCAAAAGGGTTGCTGGTATCTAACTGGAA
>QLNU02003225.1:81120686-81140642 GCA_006491805.2 Dysdera silvatica | reverse complement strand
GCACATTAAGAAGTGATGTAAAAAGAGGCTTGGGAACATGGCGCTCTGCCCGTCCCAAAGCCTGTTTCCGCCAAGAATGGGCGAGGAAAACTTTTTTTTTATATATATATATATCATCATCATTTCAGCCGTTGTCAATCCACTGCAGGATGAAGGCCTCCTCCGCATGTTTCCAACGAAGTCGGTCTTGTGCATTTTGCTGCCACTTGTGCCCAATATATTTAATTATTTCATCCACCCATCTAGATTTTGGCCGTTTTCTTGGGCATGTAGTGTCCAGTGGGATCTATTCTAGGATGCTTTTGGTCCATCTATTGTCAGTTCTTCTAGCAATATGGCCTGCCCACTTCCATTTCAAACTTTTTACCTTCGCAATGATATCACAAACTTTTGTTTGATCTCTTATCCAACTGAAGGTCTTTCGATCTCGTCGCGTGATACCAAGCATCTGCTTCTCCATGTTCCTTTGTACCACTCGTAACTTTTGAAATATCTGTTTTGAAAATTGAGTCAAAAGCTTTTTCGTAGTGGATGAAGGCAATGCATAATGGTAAAGTGTATTCATTGTGTCTTTCTATTATTCTCTGAAGAACCTGAATGTGGTCAATCGTACTATAGCCACTTTTAAACCCTGCTTGTTCTACAGGTTTGGCATAGTTTAATGTTCTATAAATTCTATTTGCAGTGATTTTGCTAAAAAACTGTGTACATAACAGGGAGAAAGCTAATCGGTCGATACTTTTTAAGATCATCTTGAGCTCCTTTTTTATGCAAAAGAATAACATCGCCATTTTCCCATGCATTAGGAATTTTTTGTTCCTTAAGACATTTTGAGAAGAGATTTGCCAATATTTTGTGAAGCTTTTTCCCTCAGATTATGTTAAATATTTCAGTAGAAATGCCATCTTTACGTTTAGATTTTCCATTTTTCTTTAATCTTATGGCATCTGTTACCTCTGATACTAAAACATCCGGCATTTCTTCTGTAACTACAATTGTTGGCAGATTTTGCTGATCGTTACTTTTATAGAGGTCTGTGTAGAATTCTTTTACCCTCTTAAGCATTTCCTGGCGTGTTCTGCATACTGAGCCGTCATTACATTTTAAGGCAAGTATTTGCTTTTTTACATTTATTAGCCTGCGTTTTGCATTTTTGATGAATTTATTTTCTTCCATTTTTTTTGTACAAATTTTGTATTGAATTTACGAGTTTTTCCCGGACATATTTCCTTGTCGTTTTGCAAATTCCCACATATTCCACTTTGTTAGCAATTATTCCTGTGTTCTTCCACGATCTTCGTTTTTCCATTAGATTTAAAGTTTCTTTAGAGATTTTGATTTCTTTAGGTGTTATTTTTCATTTTAGGTGGTAATAGAGCCTCGACTGTTATAATTAAGTTGCTGATGATTTTTTCATTTTATTCTGTTATATCGGTGTCTTCCAAATTTTGAATAACGCAAACCAATTTGACAGAGCGAGTTCAAATTCTTTGCTTTTTCCAAGCAATTCCTCATTGTTGACTTTTACTTTTTTGGAGAGATTTTTCATTTTACTGCGTTCTTTACGGTAGTTTAATTTAACTCTCACTACTCTGTGGTCATTTCCAACGTCAAAACGATTAAGGACCTTACAGTCACTGAATATATTCTTGCTGTTTGACAGAACATAATCAATCTCGCTTTTGTTTTCTGATTTTCTGATAGACTTTCCCATGCCCATTTCCTAATTCTTTTTCTATTTTCTTTTTGTAAAACGAATTCAAAACATAGAGGCCTTGTCTCTCTGCAAAATTAACCAGCGAGTCTCCTCTTGCATCTCTATGACCGCTGCCATATGGGCCTGTTTCACGTTCACTAAATTGTGCTTTTCCAATTCTGGCATTAAACACACCCATTAAAATTTTGTGATGGCGATTTTCTTTATTTTGAAAGCCTAATGTATCCACGTGGAATTCGTCGATTTCATCATCAGTAGGGCTACTGGTTGGTGCATAAGCCTGGATAACTTGAAGCTTATATCCTTCATTCAATTGTATGGCGCATTGTGTGATTCTATCTGAAGTACCCTCAAGTTTTATGATGGAACCTTTTAATCTCTGATTAATGAGGAAATCTACAAAACTACATTTCCCGTTTGCAGTTCCTTTTGTATATAGAAGATGGCCGGTGTCGAGTTTTACAAGAATTTCACCTTTACGTCTCGTTTTACACAGCACGATGATGTCCCACTTAATATGCTTGAGTTCTAATATTAGTTCTTGTAGGCGAGCATCCGTTTTCATTTTTCTGGTGTTGAAAGTTCCAATTTTTAAAGTGTTTTGACAGCGTATTTTCAATCCCGGTGATCTTTGCACCCTCTGCCATCAAGCTAGTTTGCCTGCTGCCTAAGGTAGTTGCTCTAAAGCCTCCGGGGAATGAGGGCCGTGAATTAATTTGTGCAAACATGTTGGAGGGTTAGAGAGTAATCTGCCACGCTGGTCAATTGCTGGTTGGCAGATTTGGTTTGTTTTCGAAGTGCCTTCTCCTAGGTGATCACTTTTCAGAGTTTACGAGTTCACCTATCCGGGAAACACATATTTGATGGTGGTGTTAGCTCGCCATTTTATATGTATATACGAGGGTTGGAACTTTAATAGTCACAACTATTTGTTTACAGTTGACACAAAATGGATGCATGTTACCAAGTTTTACTGCCCCTAAATGTAGTCACCCGCATAGTGCACAACCCGTTGCTATCGATCTGGAATTTGTACGATATCTTTACCAACGCCTGTTGTGTTGATAGTTCGAATGGACCGGTCTACTGTCTGAAGAATCTCTGGAACAGTTCTGAAGCGAATACCACGAAGTGGTTCCTTCATCTTAGAAATCAAGTCATAGTCACAAGGACTCAAGTCCGGGGAGTATGACTTGATTCCTTAGATGAAGGAACCTTCATGGCATTCGCTTCAGAACTGTTCCAGAGATTCTTCAGGCAGTAGACCGGTCCATTCGAACTATCAACACTACAGGCATTGCCAAAGTTATCCTACAATTTCCACATCGCTGGCAACGGTTTGTACGCAATGCTGGTGACTACATTGAGGGACAGTAAAACTTGGTAACATGTATCTATTTTGTATCAATTGTAAATAAATAGTTGCCACTATTAAAGTTCCAACCCTCGTATATTCTCTTTCCAGGAAAGAAGTGCACGGTGATGCATTTTTTTCTGGAAGTATTGCACGTTGAGCCAGCAAGTCTATAATCAATGGTATTTTTGAGAACAATTTTTCCTCTTATCCTGTTTTTAATAACAAAAAGACAGTTAAAAAATTCTTTCTCTTTGGGCACACCTTATAGCAGTTTTTAAAATTAGTTAATACACATGGTTTATGTACGGTGATAATTCATATTAGCAAAACATCCTAATTATTAATTCTGTATAGTTATCCGCACATTTTAATACGTATAATGCTATGCCACGATTTTTTGTCTAGGACAGGATGGCAAATCAACACCAACGGATATTATTTTTATTTTTGATAGCCACTTCATTCCGTCGTACCGCCACTCGTTACAAGACATCACTAGGATTTAGGATTTAACATTAGAAGCTCCAGTTTTTATCTTATCTGGAAAATCCGGTTAAAGGACCGAAAATCTCCGGTCAAAATCCGGCCAGGCACTTCTAGTGTTAAAAGAACCGGGTTCGTAAAAGAGAATGCAACTATAAATACACACGAAATTCGTATCTATGTTGTTTTGCTTTATATTATGATTACTGCCTGACTGATACACTGCCTGAAAATGATTGAATGTCCAGCTTTATATCCCGAGACATCAATATCTTTTCCAATACTTTTCACCATATAATTATAAAATAAAAAAAATATTTATTATCCCGTTTATAATTAAAATACAACATTATCTCGTATTTTGTATCCTAGTTTTTATAATGTATTTAAGTATTTATATTTTAAATGTCATGCCTAAGTAAGAAATAAAGCGCCGAAAATGGCTGTTCGATATTTGGTGTGTGTTAATATATTTTTCTGGATTCTCCTTTTGTGACACATCTGAGCTATCTGTGAAAGGCTGTATTCATTACAAATGTAATCAGCTCGTTCACTAAATGAGTCACTGAAAGAATTTGCCCATCAATCATAGACGAAAGGACTCATTAAATGAGTCGGTCTTTTAACGATTTGATACACCTTAAACGAATCTGTCTTTTTACGATTTGATACTTGATGCATGTACACGTATAATTTCTTGGAAAGTAAGTTACATTATTGAAGTTAATTACAGTTGACATTATTTTAAATATCACTTCAATAAATTAATATTTCGTAATTTATAATTTATAAACTCGCTCTTAAATGGTTTATGTAATTTCGTATGAATAGTATTCCAACCGTTATAATGGCATAAGAGTGATGTAAGTAAAAATACTGTACTGCCTAAAAATGATTCTATGGTCCTAAAATTTGAAATTTGAAACTATTTAATTTCTCACTAAAATAGCGTAATTCACTTTTTCTCGGTAAAATAGACTAGTTAAAAAAAAAATATTTCCATTGGCCCATTAGCTCTTGATAATGTCTGCCATATACAAGCCTGTTACTTTATTTATCTTGACGTATAACTGTTTATGATTAATCTTCCAGTTTGATGCCCTATTTCCACCTTTATTTTCTTTTTCCTGCATCGGTAATCAATACCACGAAACTAAGTCAATAAAAGATGTCCCATTATTTCGTTTACTTATTTACTCTTCCGTTTGAGGAGCCGAAATTCCCAGTTCACTTTCCCAATGCATCATAATTGTAACGTGGAAAGAAAACAAGGAAAGGGCAAAAATTGATAAAAAAAAGGGTCCACTGATAAAATAAATATAATATTTTATATATAGCTGGTCGTTAAGGTTTTTACCGAAGATCACCACGTTTGGTTATTTAATCATTCGTTATCTAACATTTTAGACCTTCAGATAACGGTGGATATTTATCAATCATTCGCCGTTGGGACACCACGTTAGGTAATTGACAACTTCCATGACATATTTGCATTCCATCAAGCTTATTTGACGGTCGAACCTAAATCTAGCAGCTATGAAGGCAGAGGACATAGTCATATGACAACTAACGTTTCTAGGGACCCTAATGCATTTACCTTTGATAAAGAGACAAATATTTAATGGACACAGGAAAAAGTATTCAACTTAGGGGAAAAAATTAGATAATTTTTTTTGTTAGTAACGCTTCGATAACTGAAGGGCAACTGCGTAATAAGGGAACAATGACTTGTGTTCAGTAGAGGGAAGGGGAAACAGCGGTTTTGGAAGAAATTATTGGTGCAATTAAGACGAAGTGAGGATAGCGAAGAGGTGGCGGAAGAAAAGTCTGACATCAAAAACTAAATTGATGCCATAAAGGACACCACACAATTGCAAAAGTTCGTGTTAAAGGGTGGTGCTAATGAGAGACTCGAGATATCCATGTGGAGAAAAATACTTGTAAAATAAATATTTCTAAGAAACCCATGTAACACATTATTTCGAATAAATTTCTTTAGGTACCAAACTTTATTGTTCATTAGAAATAAGATGCAAGGTACCAGGAAAGAAATTTGTATACAAAAGGTTAAACACTGGTAAAATAGCAATGAAAAAGATCACTCAAGCTTTCGGACGCATCAGCAGCAGTCCTTCATCAGGAGTAATGACGATGTTATGTTTCTGTCTCTTTTTATACTTGAAATTTCTGGAAAACCCTTCATCAGAGTAGTCCCGCAGAATGGAAAAACCCAATGAGAACCAATGGGAGGCCTCCAATAGAATCATGGAAGAACCCCAATGGGAACCAATGAGAAACCTGCACTGCGGGTTACCTAATTTGGGGATGTCTCATACATTTCAGAGTAAGAGTTGTTTATAAGTTTCTGGAAGTGGTTGTGATGTATTAATGGCTTTCCCGTGTAGTTTGTAAGTTTCCCAAGATTCTAAGAAGAGTCTACTATTCTTGTTTGTGATGTGACGGTGTAGTATTTTTGTTGAGTCCCAGTCGGGTTCGTGTCCGTGTTGTAAAGCGTGTTCTGCCAGACGTGAGGCTATGTCTCCTTTCGCGAGTGCTTGTTTGTGTTCTTTTCTAAAGAACACACACTCTATAAAACGAACTCGTTTTCCTCACCTCGGTTCTAAAAGAAAATGTACTCCATCACCAGGAAATTTAGAAGGTTATCAACAACTTTGTTCAAAAACCTCTTTTTTCTCACCTCTTCCCCGACTTTGAACCGAAACCTAAAGTTATGCATGTCTTTTTATCCATTTGATAACCAAATCACTGACGGCATCGGCAGAATCATTCTTAATCACAACATCCAGCCTGCTGTAAAAATTAAATCCACAAATTTCTCAGTCCCGTCCTGTAAAACGATTTTTGGATCCTCCTAAAAATGCCCAGCATCCACCAAATGCATGTTCTTGCTGAAAGGTCTACATTGGACATCTGGACACTCTGTGCCATGCCGGAAACGGGCACCTAAAAGCCATTTCCGCGATAAACCCCTCTCTAAATCAGCAATCTCAGAATATGCGTTGCAGAATGAATATTCAATCTTTTTTGATCAAATGAAAGTTTTGGTTCCTACAGTGACTCTTTGAGCGAAACTATATAGGCAAGCAAAATAAGATTTTAAGCGTCTAACGATTTTAATAAGGATGATGCTAAAAATCTTCCTTATTCCTGTTACCATTCATTGCTTTTCATTGCTTTTGTTTCTAATTATTTTTTATGTTTTCGAATTTCCTTCTTTTTTCCGATTTTTACCCTCTCACTAAAGTCGTCTATTCTAGCCTTGGCGAAACAACCGGTCCTTATGGCGATCGCCAAAATATTGTTACCGCGAGAATTACGTTTGTCATCAGTTGACTTCCATCAACGACTGGGACCACTTCTGAAGAGGTTCGCAAAAGGCGAACCGAAACGTCAAATTCTGTGAGTAATATAACTCCATTTATATTTTCACACAATCTCCAGAAGAAAATTTGTGGTTTGTTTTACAATTTTAAAATGCGCTGTGAAAATCTTCGTGAAACCATTTATTATAGGTAGCATTTACCTTTTCTATAATTCGAAAAATAGAATCTACTGCTGAATTTTTAAATAACACATTTGTTTCGTTAATTTGTTAAGTAATAAAATAACGACCTTAAGGATAAATTCATATTTAGATCAAATTTAAAAAGGGATTGGAAGAATATATCAAAAGAAAATTTGATATTGTCATCGTCAAGATATAAATTAAAAATTTTAAGCATTATACTAAGTAGTAGCAGCATATAAAGGATTAAATAATCAGTTTTGCCGAAATTATTTAGGACTTTGGAAATTATAAAGTTAATTATCATAAAATTGAAGCTACCCTAAACGAAACTTGAAACTACTTGAGACTACTTAAAACTAACTGAAAGGCGCCAGTGGAAGAAGATTAGTGCCATCGGAATCTAATCTCTGATCCTCAATTTTAGAAACTAATGTTTGTGAAATCATCAGCGGATATTGTCAAGGGAAAAACAATATCATTAATATTATAACTTCCCTAATTAAGAAAACTTTATTATAAACCTATTAAACACAATTATTGTGCATAGGAAAATTAATTAACTTACTTCATACAGAAACACTTAAGTTTGTTAACTATATTTAAACTTTTATTAAGACTTTTTAAATCCCTTATTTTAAAGAGTACACAAAAAGAAACAGAACCTTAAATCTGCACTGTTCGGTAGTTATATGTGGTGTGAATGTAATAAATATTAGATGATCATATATGAGATCGAGAGATACTGGAAATACTATTCATAAAACCTAAAATGTATTACCATACTCTGTTTTAAAAAATATAGGTTATAACGATTATCATTTATCGATTCATCATTCATTCATTCGATTATCGATTCATCGATCATCTATCGATCATCGTCGATTTTCATCGACGAAATTTGTGTCCGAATTTGCACGATCTCTTGGAGGTCGTAATAACTGATTTTTACTCAATAAAGATATTGTTTCAACTTCAACCAATTCTTGTTTATGAGTAACCGTAGTTCTGCTATCTTTAATGGAAATGACGGAAAACATTTCTTGTGAAATTCAACTATAAATTTCGTACCAAAATTCCGTCAGAAACTTTCTTTTAACAACTCACAAAAATCAAATAAATTGTTTTAAATCCATAAACGAATTCTTCAAGAAGAATTTTTAAACTAAACTGAAATGAAAAATGTTTTCCAAAAGACGAAATGCTGTTTTAGAACCAAAATTTCATTTTATTTCAAGGCTTGCATCGTTTCCTTCCAAAGGGTGCTTTTACTTCGTCAATCAAAATTGTGACATTAATTGTCTCTCCAAAAAGTATTGGTTAAAATTTTGCCAAGGATTTTAGTTCTTCAATATCTAGTCTGAAAACAATGAGAACTTCAGCTGTCTATATATTGAATACTTCCTCACATAATATGGTAAAATAAATTTCGTAAAATATAGGTCTAGAAACAATTGCATTAGGGAGTATATAGATATGTATGCAAACGTAATATTGTGCTCATTGAAAGGTACGTAGGTGAGTCGAAAAGTTCTACGAAAAAACTATAAAGATAATTATATAAAAAATAAATTCAAATCATTAAATACACTTACAGAGTACACATTTGGCAATATCTTGGCAAATTGGCGCCTTCCTAGCTCATACGACGTTCGCAGTAAATAAAAGCAAATGGCCGAGAACCATTGGAGGCCTGTCAAACATTGAGCAACGTTCTACTGTAAAATTTCTAACCAAAGAAGGCATAAAACTTAACGAAATCTTGTCAAGATTATATGTGTAGTATAGTAATGAACGCATGGGTAAATTTACTCTTTATTTATGGTATGATAAATTTAAATCCGGACGTGTAGGTGCTTGCGGAGCCGAGGATTGTGGGCAACCTTCCACACCTATCCGGAAAGGTTTTATCCATCTTTTTTGGGATTCAAAAGTAGTAATATAGATTAATTTTTTGCAAGAGAAACGTACAATAAACTCAGAATACTATTCTAACCAGCTTAAAGGTCCAGTACTTGAAGACGTAGGTCGTAAAAGACCAAAAAAGCTAAAACATGGGGTAAGGTTTTCCCATGACAATGTTTGTCCTCACACAGCCAAACATACTATAGTAACATTAAGAAAACTTGGCTGGGAACTGTTAATATAACCTTTCTATAGTCTTGACCTAGTTCTACGTGACTTTAATCTGTTTATACACATTTAAGATGCTCCACGAATTTAGAGGTGGAAAATTTTGCTCAAAATTGGTGTCAGAAACAACCACAAATGTTTTTTGAGAGATTTGGCAAACATGCAAGAAGATAAGATAAATGTATATATAGAAAAATAAAAAAGTATGTTTATGCTCCTTATAATTTGTTTTTATTAACTCTTTCGTAGAACTTATTGACTCACCCTGGTAATAGTGCATATATTGCAAATGAAATATTGTATGAATTGAAAATGTGTATAGTATGATGTAAAATGGTGTATAGTATGATGTAAAATGATGTACAGCAAAAGCCAGTTGTACCAGTCGCTAAGCGAACTGCTCAAACTCGGTCGTTATAACCAATAGACATTACAAACAATATTATCTTTAAATCATAGAGAATATTTTTAAATTATAGAGAATATCTTTAAATCGCAGGGAATACCTATAAAGCACAGAGAATACATTTAAATTATAGAGAATATATTCCATGTTATAGAATCATTTCCTTATGTATATAAACAGCCGTAGTTTGAGAAAGAAAATAGACGTTAATAATTATTAATTATCGATTTCCCATGAAAAATTCCAAAACGCCTGTCCGGGTGGCTATGGGCATTGACCAGTTTGACAACTGTGCTAACCCTGAAAAAAGTAACAATATCTTATCAATTTCCAATACGAAAAAGAAGATTATAGTTTCTGTACCCTGGTGGCCAAGCGGTTCAGACACTCCGGTTCCAAAGGAAGGTCTCCAGTTCGACTTCGGGACAGGCGATGACTCTTTTTCTTCTACATATAAAAAGCTCTAGTTTGAACTAAGAACGTGGATGTCAATCATCATTAGAAATAATTGAATGTTAATTAGCTTTTAAACAGATTTATGCTTTCGTATAGCAAAACTTTTTGTACTTGAAGTATGTGATTCGGATACTCTCAGGAATCCAGGCCCTAACTCTCCTCTGATGATCTGCCAAATATCCCCAGTTGATTACTGAATAATTCATGATGAAAAGTATTGCAGTTATTAAGGGCACTGACGTTATAAATTCCATACAGTACCAGGAACTTTTATTAGTGACATGTTTAATATATAAGAAATAGAGAACGAAATTTTTTGCAACAATTCCGTTGTTGTAACCTATGTCGTTATAAACGATTCCAAGTATTTTATTTAATTTATCTAAATGAATATTTTGACGTGATTTACGGTAATAACGATATCGTTTGAGCATTAATTTCTGATCGATGATGCAGTATTTATATTACTATTACATTCTTACTATATTCTTTTGAACGGATTGGGGGAAAAACTAATTTCGCGATAATATTTGTCTTATATCAATTTAAGAGAGTTCGTATACAGGAAAACCCCGATCATTGCGATTAATTTTACTCATGGGTGGACTGCAAGGTTGGTCCGCCGGCCGTCATGGGCGATAAGACTTGGGGCCCACCGAAAATCAAAAATATGCGCCCTTTGAGAAGACCTAGGCTACCCTTGCTTGATGCCCTTCATAATTTTTGAATTGTTATGCCCCTGTATATAATTAAAGTTTCTTGAATGCTGCTTTCTGCGATTATAACTAACTTAATGCGACCTTCCAACATGAAAAGATTCCCCACACCTACTTTATGCAAATGCAGAAAATAAGATTAGAATTTTCCTACGCCTGCTTATAAACATTTCTCTCCTTTCATTCTAAGTTCTACATCATTCCTTTTGTTTGATAATTATTGTGGCAAAAGTAGTTTTCGAAATAGCAAAAAGGATTACTTCTTCCATGGTCTTAATTTTTCAATGGGCAGTGATTTTGAAGTTTTTATTGCTAAAATACATAGCTTTTTAATTTGATTAAATCCCATTGCTTCTCCTTCTGCTTTAGTTTCATTATTGAGTACTTGCAGATTATTATGCGAGGTATTTTTATTACCACAACGAATTAACACGTGTGCACAATATTCAAACATATTCAGTCCTAAACGGTTAGCATAATTTGTTGGTTCTGATATCCCCGTCCAATAAACGCATTTACAGAAAATGCATATTCTTATTTAAATACAAAATTATTAAATACAAAATAATGGTAACATAGTCAATATAGATATATCAAAATAATTTTGTACCGCTGAGATATATAATGATATTACAAATATTATCGGATTAGTATCGGATAAGTACACCTTATACGATTGGTTGAGATTGAATTCAATTTGGAATAGATATTTAGCAAATTCATATGTGTGGGAAACTGTAAATACTTATTATGTGTATTGAGATATAGTTCAGATATAGGACATTCTCGGATTCATTTGGGAATAGAAAGAAAATAATTAGAAATTCTGTAAGACACAATGTATAAGACTAATGTTGAATTATATTGCTTAATTTTGAACAAGCGTAATATTTATATCGTATAAATAGAGAACCGAAAATAACATCAAAATATAATAAATATTGAAATGTACTATATATGTACTTTTCAATAATATGGATATTATTTATATCTATTTTCGGAACAGTTTCTTCTATATATTGAACAGTTTTATAGATAATAGACTTTTGCAGAAATCCTTCCTCATCTAGAATTCCCCGGTGCTCTGATAATTTCATCCTCTACTTGGATTTCTTTTGTTCCAGAACTTTCGCTATAAAACTTTTCCCGGCAGAAGAATACAGTGTCAGTTTTTTTTCCGTTGTTCCGAAACTATTACGGAACATATGGCCAAAGACATAAAAATATCGAACCTTGGTTGACGGCAAAAACTAATGTGCTTTTGATGAGACAAGGTATGTGCAGGGTTCTAGACTTTTGTTTATTATTGACCTTTGTGCCGGCGTTCCATTCTACCAGCAGTTGAGCTAAAGAAAAAGAACTGGAATCAGAAATCTGTCCAAACCAACTGGTTGTGGTCCGCCGATCTAAACTTGCCCACGAGTCTTCGAGTGAAACGCCCCATAGATCTTGTAAACCATTTGGATCCTTTTTTCAGTGGTCCTAACTCTACAGATTCACATCGACAAATCCATATGGCATAACCTTCTGCTTGAGATTCTCCGGGCCCATTCCGAAGAGATATTGAGAGGAGTCCTCTCGCTTGTTTTGACATTCGTTTTTCCGATAACGTAGGAAGCAAAACAAAATCAATGCATTATTGATAAACCCGTTCTTTCCAGTTCTGATATCAGTCTTATTCCTTTGAATGGTGCGATTAATTACATTCATTGATTATTCATTTTCCATTGATATTCAATACAGCTTCTTATATCGATTTTTTCATGACTCATTTTGTATTAGATGTCTTTGAGAAGTTATAGAAAATTTTTCTATATTTAAGATACTTGATGTAATCTGAAATCGGCACGTAGACTGGATGGTATATCTGATGCTATATTAATATAGCGAAAATGGAATATAAATATAGCTTAGAATACCTAATGCAATTTTAATTCATGGAACTATTAAGAATAAGGCATTGCACAATGAACTTCCAAATTTTTTGTTTGCTTTTTTTTAGTTTAACAATTTTTTTTATTATTTCTCAGCATTTGGCTTATGAGATATTTACAAAGAAAACCAGCTAGTGAGTTCCTTCGTACTTAGTTCTAAGGCTGTACTAAGCGGATACTAAATAAAATGCCAGACTTTACTCCTATAATCTTCTCTTATTGACAAATTAGATCATATCGTTATGTATTAATTTTTGCAATTAAAAGGCAGATCCTCGCCAATTGGCTAAAAAGCGCTAAATTATCATTTATCGAGAGGGATTTGAAGAGTATAAATTTAGAGATTTAGTTCAGTATGAAAATCAAAATCTATAAAATATTGAAAATGCTCTTTATATAAATATGCTCAATAAGTTATAATAGGCAACTGAGATTTCAGCAAAAACGATGGAATGTTGATATCCTCTTAGAATTCATGGCTGGATAATTTAATTGTCGATTAATTTATATTTGCATACTTAATTTAAATACCCATAACCATGTTTAAAGTCAGTTTGCCTTTGTAATCTTGAACTTATAATTTATTAAAGGATTAACTGAAAATATCATGGATTACAGGATGTCGATGGAGAAGGATTAAAGAACACTTCAATGCATAGATCATTTTGTTTGAAATTCTGTTAGAAAGATATTTCTGCGCCACTTCTCTGCCAAGAAATCATACATTCCGTTGTTAGCTTCGAACGAAAATTATATATGTATGCAGTCAATAAAACAAGGGATTATATTAATTTCTTGTAAAGTTTTAATAATCAGACTTCATAAATCGGGTTTGAGGCAGTTGTCTTCCTTCAGATTTGCCTTCTGATGGACTGGAGGGAAAAGAAAGTGATAAAAAGAATCTGTGTGGGTACAATTATGCATCAACAAGTGTTTTCAACTTCACTAACCTTATATATTTTATTTAAAGACTTGGTTGCATAGGGGTAGAAATTTTGCATGCATAGCTAGTACTACTAAGTCGTGTAACCAATATATCGAAACAAAAGAAGTTACAGTTCACCCTGCAAAAAATTGGTTGATCTCGTGCTCACCCCTTAAAGCTTCTGTGACAGCTGAGGAATATTTGAACTCAGTATATCTTTCTAAAGCTTAGAACATTTCTTCTGAGTGGTCGGTAAGAGCGCTTTTATGGATAACGCAATTTTATCTAAGAGATTCATCAAATAAAATTAAATTTCAAATTAACTTTTAAATTGAAAACTTAAAATTAAAGTCCCAGAATGTCGTTAGTTTACTTTATCAGTCAGATTACTTCCACCTTCAGTAACCTCAGTAAACAGGATAATGTCGTGTAGATATTTTGTTCGTTAAGATATTTTCTTGTAGTATATTATTTTCTATAAAAGGGATATATGAACATAAAAGTAAAATCCTGAGCATGCACGTTCATTAATATTTATATTTTGTAGAATAGTGCTTCTTAAACTTTATGAGGCAGCTGCCCGGTAAACCCATTTTCATACGACGAGGACCCAGTCCCTACAGATTTACGATCAAATGCCTTTCTATTCCTTGAAGTTCATACATTAAACAACCATAAGAATAAATGATTAATTATGGCATGATCATAAAGAGAATCGGTACACTCCTATTAATAAACACGTTGCTAATTCACTTCCTTGCTGACTGATCTCTCGCATGGGCAACCAGGCCCGTAGTTAGAAGATTACAGTGGGAGGACTGAAAGTTACAAGGGAGGCTCCGAAATTTGCAGGAAGGTTTAAAATTCGTAAATGTTTTTATGTATTTTATTAATATATTTAGTAATACTAAATATACAAGCAAACTAATATATTTAATATCAACGAATAAATTTCTTAACATACATTTTCATTCTAAACCCCCAATAATTTTCCCTTTTCTTTGTTATAAAATAAATGAGAGCAAACCTCTGTAAAAAACATTATGTAAACCAGATCTACCGTAGAAAGCTATGTTGAATACATTTTTAACATCAAAGGGGCTCATATATTTCCAGAGGGACTCTGCGCCCTTTTGCTCCAACCTGACTACCGATCTGTGTGCAACTGATGTTATTTCATTCAGCTGTGAGGATAGATGATGCACCGAACATTATTGTAATAGGCTTGTAGCTTTTATGTCTGGCCATAATCAGCGGTGTACCCTTGTTCGAATGCTAAAAGGTTTCGACGTCTGGAAATTATCGGTCATTCATTAATACTTACACGTTTAAAAACACACAGCTTGCTCCCTGGTATTTACTGCACGTATTATTAATTCGTGTGGTAATTATTCAAGCGTTTTGGGTCTGAGATTTTCGGCGCATTTACGACTGTTATTCCCCTTAAAATATTTCGAGAAAAAAATATTTATTCGGGAAAAATCCTTGGAAAACTGAAATGACAAATTTCTGGGGAATCTCTTGAGGCCCGGTGACATTGATGACGAGGCCCAATATTGGGACACGTCCGAGTTTAGTTGAAAATTTGAAAAATACTTCTATAGAACATTTTAATTGAAAAATATTTCTGTAGAACATTTTCTTATGAAGTTCGACTGAAAGAAAATGTTGGATGTCTGAATGATCAATTACATGAAACGACTTCGTCACTTTCGCAAAAATTAATCGACATTTGGAAACAAATTAAAAATTGTAATCAATTTAATTTAGGATGAATAGTTTTAGCAAAAAAATAAATATAACATTTATTTATTTATTTTTTGTTTTTTTCATTTCATGTGACACTTGTTTAAGTGCCCGATTATTGGAATGAGGTAAAGTTTCAAATAGTTCTGATAATATGCGTCTTTTGTGAGTTTT
This sequence comes from Dysdera silvatica, assembly GCA_006491805.2. Classification (NCBI taxonomy): domain Eukaryota; kingdom Metazoa; phylum Arthropoda; class Arachnida; order Araneae; family Dysderidae; genus Dysdera; species Dysdera silvatica. The sequence goes on along the minus strand of QLNU02003225.1, from coordinate 81,125,069 downwards.
GTTTTTTTTTAACTCACAAAAAATCTCGCCCAGGAGGCTTTTCTGTGTTGACCATTATTTGGCAATTGTGTTATCCCTGTGAAGGGTAATAATATCTTACAATTTAATATACGGAGAAAAATGCGTTTGTTCTTGTCCTCATTCGTCTAGTAGGTCAAGACACCGCGGGCTCAACGCGGGGACCCTGGTTCGAATCTGGGATGAGGACGGCGTCTCTTTTTCTCCTAAACAAAAATAGCTCTAGTTTGAGCTACTAATACGTTGGTGTCAAATTTATTTGTAATAATATGCGTCTTGTTGCGCATTCGAGAATACCACATAATTTGTAGAAAAGGGGATAAATTTGAAAGTAACCCTTTACAGGTTTATTACAGAAATTTTGCGTTAATAAAAATGATATTTGCACTGAACAGGACTGAAGATACAATTATAAATGCAAATACTAAATCTTCAGTGGAATCCGCAAACAGTTTTTGTCGAATTGGTTAGGCCGAAGCTTATTCTTCTAACGAAAGGATATGCCCAGGAAATAGGTTTATCAATGGCCTAACATTTTAACAAAATTAATGAATAACTATTTTTGTACTCTCAGTATGCGACAATTAGACATTCAAAATTCAGTTATTTAATATGTCCCAAGCCAACAATAATAAACCATTTTTCTTTTACGTTTGGTTTGATGCATTATCTTTTTTTGGCGGTATCTTTGAGACCTAAAAACGAAGTATAGGACAATAAAGGACGAGTTTTAGGACCTGTCGGTTGGTGGCAAAAAAGATCTCAAGCAAGGATCGAGACTCATCTGCATATTAACCAACGCCACGTCTTCTGTTCTTCCGTACTGTAATTTGGCCCGGATATTTAATTAGAAATCTAGATAGGAGACGCTAGACATATGGCACTACAATTACTCCACAATGCACTTAAAACTACGGCAGAAAAAATAAAACTGTCTTCATAAAAAAACGCTTGTTCCTTTTGTTTGAACTTTAATGTTTTGCTACCAATAAAGACTCATTCTTATGATCTGTCTGCTTCCAAAAAGATAATTTGAACAATACTAAAATGAATAATATGGAATACGGATGTTTGGTAGATAACACATTATTTATACATTATCTTTTCCATTTGTATTCCTTGATTATATTATCTGCTGTATGTTCGATTCGCTCCATATACATCTGATGAAGGCTGCCCTTTAGCGCAGCCGAAAGCCGGCTCATGTACCAATAATCTAACAAACCGCTCAAAGTTGTCTGATTGCTTTTATTATTATATTATATGGAATAGGGAATGAAATGCATTCAGAGTTTTAAATTCTTAGGTATAACTTTTGACTTTTAATGAAAGCTTTGTCTCGTTGCTAAGTTTAGATTTGGAAGAAAGTACACTAGGCTTTCAAAAGTCAAATACGATTCATATCTTTAATTTTTTTTTATTCCTTGAAATGTATTATTTATGGTGCATTTTTCAACGATTTTCTTTATCTCCATTTTTAAATGTTAGTTAAATGAGATACGACCAAAGAAATTCGGGAATATAATATTTTTTTGAGCTGAAGAAAATAGTAATAATAATAACCAATTATTTATTTCCTGCAAATAGCAGTTTTTCTTTAGCATTATATTATATGACATTTACACATTATATTATGCAAATTTACACTGTCTTGTTACAATATATTTTCAAAAATTAGATTGAACTGTGGGAAAGCCATTAACGGTAGAACACATGCCATTCCATAATGTAAAGACAGAGTGTGTAAATAAGAATGTGAAAAAATGTTCATATTGTACAGGGTGGTTATAAAATAATTAACCCTACTCAGAGCGCTCTGAAGGCTGTTCTAAACAACGGATTTCGACAAAATTTGCTGTATATATTATTGAGTTCATGGCGAAGAGATTTCTAAAAACAAAAATTTAAATTTTTATCACCTGTTGAAACTGCGGCGTTACAAAGACAACAATTAGAGAACAGGTGATCAAACCATTATTGCGGCAATTAAATGAAAATTCACAAAGTCATGCGCTCAATGTGTGTGCCAGAAATGTCGACTATATGTTGAAATCGTAATATGGTGTTATCAACCCTCGCACGAAGCATTTCACAAGAAATAAATATCATGTTGTACTATGATGTCCTTTAGCTCAGACGAAGAGTGTGCATTTCCCTAATATGCACGATTTTTCGAGATTCCCCAGAACTAGAAGTCGCAGGGATTTAGGTCTGGAGTGCGGGATTGCCAAGTATCCGCAAGGTCTCTGGAAATTACACGATCTTCACCGAAATTGGCGCGAATATCTCTATTTGCTATTGAACCAGTATGGGGCGTGGCGGCATTCTATATTAAAACTATAGTGTCAAAACGCACTCGTTCTTTTAATGCAGGAACCACCTGCTGTTGAAGAAGCTTACTGCACTGTAACTTTATAGCTTATAGGGTCCCGAAGAACCAGTTCCTCAGAGAAAAATGGGACTAGAACAAAATTGACGGTCATTCCACACTATGAACTCACATAATTAGAACGTAAAGATCGTTCTTGAACCATACGGGGATACGAGAAACCCCGTGTGCGGTAGTTCTGTGTATTGGCCGCCCCTGTAAATGAAAGTGCTCGTCGTCTGTCCAAAGGATACTTCAAGGCCACATGGTATCCACTTTTATTCTCGCTAAAAATCGGAGACCACCATCAAGACGCGAAGGCGGATCTTCTGATTTTAACTGTTGCACCATTTGAATTTTGTACGAACACTACTTTAAAATAGTCCTCAAAACTTTACGAACTCTGGACCAAAGAATGAATATTTCCTGTGACGCTACACGAGAATGGCACTAACTGAAGGCTTCGAGCTACGTGCAGCTCTGTTAGCTACAGCAACAGCCACCACATCAACAATTTCTGGAATACTCTGACACTTTCCCCATCTTGGTCATAAACTCAGATCTCCAGTCCCTTCAAATTCTTAATAAAGTTTTTCAATCTGTTTTTAGACATGCTCCCTTTCTTTAAACCTTTCATCCAACGTTAATCTCGGAGTGTAGCAGCAAGGGAATGTTTTTCTATTCTCAAAAAAATCTTTACCAAAAACGCGCACTCTTTATTATTTAAAGGCATAACTATCAAGGCAGAATCGTTTCGCAAAACTAAATCTTCCCTTTTTATAGCAAAACCACGTTGTTTCCTAATTTGCATAAAATTTATGACGAAAATCGCCACATGGTGGTGAAAATTCGAACTTTTTTATTTCAGAAATCTCATCCACATGACCTCAATAGCATATACACCTAATTTTGTCAAAATGTGTTGTTTAGAACAGCTTCCAGAGGGCCCTGAATATATATATAGGTCATTTATTTTATAACCACCCTGTATACCCACATTAGTGTATATTGCTATAAGTAACTACGTACGTATGCATTATCAACTTATGAACAACAGAAATATACCCAATTATATCTAAATACACACCCCATTACCCGTCCTCATTGTCTTTCACCAATGAATCCTTTAATCTTCTTTTGAAATGTATTTTATATAATTTTACTGATATGAGAATTTTTAATTCAAATTATGTTTTTAAGAGGGTCGTTGGAAGAACACAAAGTAAGGATAATCAGCTCATTACCCGAAACCCTTTCTCTCATATGTTTACTATATTAATAACGCTCTCATGAGTCCTCTTCTTCTACATCACATCCTCTTCTAGTAACTTTTTCCTTAGTAGTTTTTTAAATAATTGAATATTGTTCAAACGTTCTATTTTTATTTCTAATGCAGTTTTTTTTTCTATTTCAATTTAGGCCTTATTACCAATGATGTTTTTTTTTCTAATTTCTATTTGTATCTTAGGTAGATATATTTCATTATCGTTTTGTTGTATATTTTTTATGCATCCGTCAGCTCAGTTTTTCTTATTCGTTCATAGATTTCGTTCAGAACACAATACTTATGAATTTTGGTTTTTATTGAAGTTGTATGTTTTATGTCACATGTTTTTCAATAAAATTTTTAATTCCTGTTTATTAATTTCATTGCTTTTTCTATATATTATCTAAAATTTCTCTGTTCCTTATTATCATTATGTTCATTATATTATTATTATTACTGTCTCATAAATTTTACTTTCATAGAAACCAATAAAGATTTTAAAATACTCTTTAGTATAGTAAAGATGAAACGACACACTGCGCAAAATATTAAATAAAATTAAACACATTAACACAGTTAAAATAAATACGATGGTTTATAGCTATTTCGGAAGCGCGTTTAGGCTTCCTTCTTCAGAACCCTAGTTACACTAATGTGGCACACGTGCTAGAAAAACTATCGATGCCAAATGTTTCACCCTTTAGTATGCCACAAATGTATGGCCATGTAT